>JAWNLV010000018.1:600000-927500 GCA_035042125.1 Drosophila longiperda | reverse complement strand
CAATTTAGAAATAACTTTTTATATTCTCGATACTTTATAGAGTAAATATAAATTGATACACATTTTGCATTTTTCCAGACATATTTTTTCATCTTCTTTTGAAATACTTTTAAAGAAGTTGAAAATTGTTTCTATGAAATTAGCTGAAAAGCTTCACACTTTTTCACACTTTTCTAAGCTCACAGGAATATATATGTGTTTTTCTGAGTGTATTGGGGTAGGGTCTTGGTAGTGAAATAGGCTATTGGAGTGATTCCTCAGCTTTGTTTACGTAGTCCAATGACTTACGCAACCATTTTTTGGCCATGTGCGGTGATTGAAACAAATTTGTTTTTGTCTGACGGTTGTTGGGGGCACCGGAGTTGGCTTGGCTCGGCTGGCTGAGCATTGATATATGTATATAAGAACATACATATTTATATATATATGTATACCTCAATATATATTTATATGAATATATATATATATATATAGGGTTTCGGGATGCATGCATACATTTGCCCTTCTTGTTATGCCTGAATGCGAAATCCCAAAGATTTGCCATGGTTATCCTTTTTGGCTGGGCCTTTGCTCAGTTTATTGTGTTTGTTTGCGTACAGATTGGAATATTGCGACAACACCTCACATTGACAGGACATGTGAGTGTTTGTATGTAAGTCAACCATCTGTAACATATTGTCTGGCATTATAGAATTAAGTAATGGTCAGTCCATCTATCAATCAGTATAACCATCTACTTAGGCCAAGCTAACACAAAAACAGCATGAAAAACGTCTTAAATCTTTGGGAGCGTCGCAGATTGGGCATCTTTGCGAGTAATCTAATCACACATTTAATGTTGCTTAGTATTTGCGAACAGTGTTAAGCTTAAATTAACCTCATGTTATTATTAAAAAAAACCCCCCAACTGAAGTCACCGAGCTAAAAGTAAAATAAAATAAATATGTTATTCTTTTAGTATAAATTCCAAATTTGAAGTCTCTAATTCTTATAGTCTTGGAAATCCTTTTGTCATAGGCAGACAAAAAGAAAAATGGAAGAACAGACATAAATTAAATCTATAAAAGCCTCCGACAAGTCAAATAACATTTATGCAATCTATATTAAATTATTATTCATTTTATATTCAATATTGAAAGTTTTGCGTTTCAAAATAAATGCTTTCAATCGAGAAAAATGCCAATTAAGGAGTTCTATATATGTAAAACATACCTTGATATTAAATAAAAAAAAATAAACACCTGGTTTTTAAAACTTTAAATAGACAAATTTCGATGCGATTTATAGGAAATTCTATTCTTGTGCGTTTTTGAGAAATTAGTCAGGTATTAATCAAGAGGTTTGAGAAAGAAAATAATGCTTTAAGCAAAGCTGTAGAAATTTATTGCCCGACTGACAGTCGCATTTACAGTTAAGTTAAGGTGTCCCAAATAAATTGTACATTTTGTTGAATGCCTATGTCAGCAGTGACATCAATCAATTTTAATGCGATGTGAGGCAAGCGAGGTGCACACACACACACACACACACACACAGAGAGAGCACGCAGCCATGACCAATGTGTGCTTAAATGCCACAAATATCCGTTTGGTTGTGTGTGTGTGTTTGATAGCAATCAAATCGAATCATATCCGCTGCCTGGCATCTATTTCACCTCTCTTCCATGTCAATAAGTAGCTAATAAAATTTTATGCAGCGTCGAGCATCTAAATTTTGTTAAATATTATCATAATATAATATTAAAATTTACGATGTAAATTTGTGGCAAAACATTGTCAATTAAAAAAAAAGAAAAATTTTACAATTTAGAAAAAAAAATATAATTTTTTTTATGCACTTATATAACTTCAAAATAATACAAGCAATTTTATTTTTTTTTTATTATTCTGAAAGATATGGTGCACATGTCTTGCTGAATGTATTATCCATATATATCTATGCAGATATTATTTAGTTGTGCCCAATCAGAACATCAATCATCAAAAAGACAGAGCATAGAAATACGAAATAACAAAGGAAATAACAAATAAAATAAATGACAACTTACTTCCTAGAATCGCAATTTTACAATACTCGTGTATTTGATTATTCGATATCCCGCAGCTGCTTTTTTCATTGCGTTATATTTATTTGGTGCAAACAAATGGCAACTGAAGAAGTTAAATGAGAGTAACAAAAATATATTCAATAAGAGTAAATTTTATTTTATCCCCTTGAAGTGACTGTCTGTTGTTTGTATATGTATATATATATATATATATGTATGTATTTATGTGTATAATCATTGTCAATCATTGTTGCTTGACAATAAAACAAGACAAAAAAAATTGTGTTGCCGCGTCGAATGTCACAGGTGGCCAATAAGACAAGGTTTTAAATTCGGTTTGGATTGTCAAATTACTTTTATCAACAAAAAAAAATCATTGTGTAATATTACAAACACTCCTTAAAGCAGAGTATTAAATTATAAATTTGCGCAGCATTCAAGTAGGTTTATAATGTGTTTGCTCTAAGTATTCATTCATGAACCAATTGTATTTAAAATTTTGAGATTTCAATTGTGTTTCACACATAAACTTAAACTTATTTTAATGAATCATAATTCGTATTATTTATGCTTTTTGGTGTTAAAAGCACAGACGTTGAAAAAGGTTGATTTGATATATTAAAGAATTTATTATTTTTTTAAGATTCTTTTAATAAATTCAATTCTTTTAAAAAAATTTAATTGGTGAAATAAAAAGTTTAGGTGGCAAGGAGATAATCCCCATAACGGTCATAGTTCATTGATTATTATTGGCCAAGATATAGTGTCTGCCTCTTGGTTCTAATTAACTATCCATGTTCGCCTGGAAGCTGTGGCAATGGAGAACCGATAAGCCGGAATGCGTTCAGTTTATGGACTTGTCATAGTGCCATGAGGATTATCTTCTCATATGCCCCAGCGCACTCAGCTTAACAGCTTGCCAAGCCAAAACAAAGAGAGAGGAGAAGAAAGGATAAAGGATAAAACTGGATAACAATGCACATGGGTAAGCTTAATTAATATGCCCTGGACCAATAGCAATGGGGCAATGGCAATAAGTAATCGGGAGAAGTTATCTTCGACGTTGGCGCACTCACCTGCAGCATGGGTAAAAAGAAGCAAAGGAACTGTCCAAATATCCAGTTCTGGAGTAGCATCACCATCAACGAGATGGGCAGCACCAAGGCGCACTGCACAAAATGGCACAGAGCCAGATTAATGATAAAAGCATGCGTGATGTCCTTGTAGAGGCGATGATACATGATGTACACAATGATGGCGATGTTCAGCAGTACACCCAGCAGTGCCAATAATGCATACTGTATAAGAAATAGCCAATAGACCGACTTGATGCTGGCCTTTAGTATTGGTCCATTGTAGCGTTCCATGTCCTCCGTATCGTTGGATTGGCCAGCCAGAAAGTGTGCAATTACCATTAAATACTTTTCGGGCACATCCTTCCACTTCTCCTCATTTGTGCTGGCTGCCAACTGAAAGTCCTCATCGCCAGTTACAGTGGAATCGCCCACATGATGGTCAACAGGCGACATAGTTACCACCTGCAATGAGAAACAAGAGCAGCAACTACAACAATGAATATCCAACATATCCAACACATCCAACACATCCGATAATCCCCACAACAATGGATGCAACAACTGATGCTTAGCCAATGCCCAAACCATTGAGAGATGCACTTAAACCAACAATAGTTGCTTGCCTCCATCTATCTTTCAACGTAATGCATGCAAAAAATTAAAATTTTTAAACAAAAAAAAAAAGGGAAATTTCGGAGGTGATATGGAAAGTGCACCTTTTTTTTTGTTAACTTATGAAAGACACACACACACACACATAAATATCTATGTTTGCACACCAGTTAAAAATATTTTTATACACTTTTATATAATATAATAAATAAATAAATATAATAAATAAATAAAATGAAAAACTTGTATATTGTGAATAAATTTGAATTTGTTTTTGCGGAATTTTGTTATGTTATGTTAAATACATTTGTAACCATACATTTATTAAAAAAATCCACATTTTTGGCACTGATTAACTAGCCAAAATTTCAAGTTGCATTTGATTAAAAAATTATGTAATTATTTAAAATAAAGAAAAATAAGCTGGAATCAATGAAGATTAAAAAAAATCCCCAAACTGAATTTATTTTCTTTATATTATATATATGAAAAATGAAAAATCGCTGCTTCACCTATTATTTAGAAAATGAATAAAATGTGCGTTGAGAGGATTTAATACTTATTTCCATTTTGTAGGAATGACACATTTGTCAATTATTAATTTACTTCGTTTATTTCATTGTTTGCCCATCGTCTTGTAGCTGTTGCTGTTCCTCTACATATATATGTATATGTACATATGTACATATATATATATAGTAAGTGAATTAAGGGGTCAAAAGGATAACGACCAGCATATGGTAATGAGCTTAAGTTGTACAATAAGAATTAGACTACAAGATACCCAGTACATATGATATTGTAAGATAAATTTTCGATTTTTAAGAATTTCTTTCATTTTTCGCTTTTAAGCAGATCTACATGAAATTTCAACAGTTTTAATGACTATGACAACCTTTAAAGTGTTGTTTATTTGATAGTCGACGTAGAATCGACATCGAAGTTTGATATTCAAAGTGACAATATCATTTGATAGATTGTGATAATATAGCTAGCTATTGGAGACCAGTGTCAGCCAAGGAATTCAATCTAGATGGCTAGACAATAGCAAAGGACTGCAGACCCAACACGCACACATACACACACACATACGCAGTGGCTGTAATGTGTGTTATGTGTGTGTATGTGTATGTGTATGTGCATGTGTATGTGTATGTGTATGTGTATGTGTATGTGCATGTGTATGTGTATATGTTTGCCAACTAGCCACAGCAATAACCGCAGGCAAGCAACACAAGAATTCTGCCGTTCCTCGTCTGTTCTATCAGCCGGCTTTTGTCCATGTCGACATTTGCAAGTTGCCCGTTGCCCGTTGCAAGTTGCCCGTTGCCAGCTGCCCGTTGCAAGTTGCCCGTTGCCAGCTGCCAGTTGCCATACATGTATTTTCCAAGTTTCCGCTGTGAGCTATTTTTTTGTGTTTTGTTTCTGTTTTCATTTTCCATTTTAAGCAGCAACTTCCGTTCAATTTATTGTGCCTAATTTTTCTTCACTTTCGGAAAATATTTGTTTGCGAACGAAGCTGTCTGTCAAATAAAGGGTGCCTTGGGTACGGAAATGCTGACGCAAAAGGAAATTTCCAATTTGAATTCCAATTTGTAATTTGTTATAAACGAAATCCCGCAACCGAGTGCTGAGATAATTTTGAGAATGCGTTAATTATTATTCAATTTTGGGCTTTGAAAAGGAAATTCAATTCAAAATTTAATTAGTATTTTCTGACTTAAGCAAAAATTAGAAGCATTTTACAATCCAAACTAATAAATTCAACAATTGAATAAGCTAGCGAAAGGCAAGAAAGAAAAATTATAACAAATAAATTAAAATTTTAATTGATTTTATGCATTTTTTGCTAGTTTTAAAAACTAGTTTTATTTATATATGTTACATGTATTTAAATTGCAATATTAAAAAATTGACTTAATCTGATATCTCAATCAAAAAATGAGTTTAAGTAATATATATATAAAAATATAACAATTTGAATTGTAGTCCTGAAAATGCAACAAGAATAATATTTGTTTCTTACAAGCGAAGTCGGTTGCAATTGTACTTGTAACCATTGCTTCTCGTTTGCCACTGTCATTGTGGCATCGGGCAATGCACTGCCAACGGGGCCAACGGCCAACGGGCAACGTGTGGAGCACCCTGTACGCTGCACGCTGGACTGGCCCAACTGCAGCGACCGCTCAGTTTGATGACCCATGCACTGGCAACTGTTGGGGCGCTTAATTTTATTTGAGCATGCGCCCAACCCAAAACCAACTCATCCCAAAACCAGCCCAAGCCCAGCAAATATTAGAAGTTTTTTGCCCTCCGACTGGTCGGCGGCTTGGCTTATCTGTGCTACGTTGGGGCACACACACTAGTTATGTGTGTACATGTGTGTAGCTGTGTATGTGCGAGGCCCCAAATGAGATGGCCCAGCTCCGCCACTCTCTGGCCTGTCCAAGTTTCTGCTTCTACAGATATATATATACATATATATATATATATATATATTTTTTTTATATATATCTTTTGGCCTGCACGTCTGGCGCAGCGTGTGCAAGCGTTTTGTGCCGACTGGCTGTCGAGTTTATTATGCCTTTCAATGATTTATGCGGCACTGACAGGCCGCATTACGGCCATAGAGTGTCCCGGGGGGTTGGGGAAGGTTGCAACTATCGCCCCAGTTTCGCTTCAATTTGTTCAGTTAGTTCATCTGCATTTCCACAGGAATACAACGTGCGGGGTAAAGTGAGAATTTCTGCACTTGTTGAGCATTGCACACACACACACACACACACACACACACACACACATGATTGTATGTACCCAATTGCTGTCAATTTCACAGACACGTGCATTACACTGAGAAAAAAAACGCTGTAAACATTTTCTATATAAAGGAAACAAAAAGAATGCTAATAATAAAAATGTCTTCAAAGTAGAAATGAAAAACCACCTTTTTAGTAATGTAAATAATAAAATAAAAATTTCAATTCCTGACTAGTATGCAAGAGCTTATCTGTAAGTACTTTAAAACCGAAAGGTTTTCATTTATAAGCAAATAAACTAAAAATTAAACATAGTTTTTGTAGATTTTTTTTTAAATTTACTCTGGATATAAGAAAAGATAAAAAACAGACAGTCGACAATTTCAGTAAAATACTTTCTAAATAAATACTTAACAAATATTGAATTATTTTATTATTATTATTTGAATTTTGTGTGTTTCTATTAATTTCCTTCGTTTTTTGACAGAAAGCTTAACAAGTTGGCAAATATGACTTAATATTTTTCTCATTATTTTTGCTTAAGTAATTTATATTTGTGCTAAATGCATCCAATATGGCAATATTAGCGAACAGCAAATATGTATGATTAATTATCTGTGTTAGACATAAATTTTGATATCACACAACACATCCTGCAAAGTTGCAACAATAAGAAGAAAGTAAAATAAACTTTATTAAGTTTATTTGATATGTGTCACATTTTAAACATGTGACACAGAAGTGACAGTCAGTTTTTGTAGTTAGATTAACAATTATATTTTTATACATAATATTTTATTTTTATATTTTATTTGAAAGCCAGCTTAAATAAACTTAAACTGTCAGTATGAAGAGAGCTGATTCGGTGCATAGCAAACACGAATCAATTTTTCTGACCAGTCATCCAAATCGACTCCATAATGCTGACCTACATGTTTTCAATGCTGTTCCTCAAAAAAAAAAAAAAAAAAACTTGCCAGATTTGTAGCGCCATGGAAAAGCATCAGTGCATCAATCATAGCCACTTAGCTTTGGTCATTTAGTTGGCAATTAGATGGCTGGCGACTCAGCGACGCTTGTGTTGCCACCAAAACAATTTACCAAGCCCAATGTCACTATGTGTGTTGGTGTATGTGTGTTTGTGTGTGTGTGTGTGTGTGTGTAGGTGTGTGTTTGTGTGTCTGTGTGTGTTTGTGTGTGTTTTTCTGATATTCGCCACTTGCTGTTGCCTTTGTCTCGCATTATTGCCAACTAGAAGTCAAGTTAGTAATTAATACTGATTTCTAGAAGAATCATCGATGCGGAACACTGCACACCAGACAAAGGTGCCACTAACACCTGCAACAGCAACAGCAACAGCAACAACAACAATGGCAAAAATAACCACAACAAGAGCAGCCAAAAATACGCTATGTGATAAAAATGGCGATAAGCACAATAACCAAAACCAGATTCGACTAATAACCTTATGCGTCTCAAGGCTACCACAACCTTAATCCTGCCTAGAAACAACAACAACAACAACAACAACAACAACAAAAAAAAACCACACACCTTTGACACCAATCCCGCTCACCTGTCAGCCAAGTTATTTGCTCATTTTGTTTACTCTTGGCGCCATTAATTGCTTAACACCAATTTCATTCGCATCCAGAAACTTTGCTAATTAAGTAGCTGTAGCTGACAGATTAACATGAAGTCACATTTGGTGGATGCCACAAACTACTTGCAATGCGCATAAATTTTTACAACATTCTCTAATGCTAATCTAATTTGAAATTCATACATATTTTGTGCAACTTCTCTCTGTGTACTCAGTAATGAATTAACTACTTTTACAAATTTGAATTCCATTTTTGTGACGATGTCTACCAAAATTACCATTAAAAAGCCGTCCAAAGACAGTTGGAGTTTTTTTTATTTATTTATTTATTTTTGGAGCTAACAGAAAGTGGGCTTATAATTAAGCAGTTTGTTAAAAAAAACTACTTCACTTTAATAAATAAATAAATACCATTTTGTAGTTCAAATACTAAAATATTATGCTATTTTTTTATTGATTTTTGATGTTTACATCTGAACATATTTATATTTTCTACAAAATACACTTAGCATATGTCTAAATAATTGCTTAAGGAATATTTTGAGAGCGAAAATTATGGCCACTACTAATGAAAAAAAATTGAAAGATCAAAATTAACTTGTTGTATATATATATATATTTTTGGAATATATAATAAGTTTATCATAATGAATGTTTTACACATTTTTTTAAATATGACATGTGAAATTGCAAACTTTGCTTATCGCATATAAATCTTATATTTTCAATAAACTAGTTCAGCTCAAGTGGAAAATCAAATGCAAATTGCTTTCATAATTAAATTATTTTCCTGTTATTTGGATGTGCAAGCATTTAATCCAAAAATGTTACTATTTCGAAGGCTAATTTAGAAATGCAAATGAATAAATTGAACAACATGTTGTTTTGTTGTGTCATTGCCATGTGTGTGTGTGTGTGTGAGTGTGGGGGTGTGTGTGTATCAGTAATCTAGTATCTAACATATGGGAAGCAATGCACATCTATAATCCAAAGCGTAGCTCTGCGTTCCATTTTGGGATAACCTATCAAGTGACCCTCGCATGGATTTCGACGATTTGCCACTTGCTGAATTTAATGCATTTTGAATGATTTACATTTTGAACAAATTGGTTGGAATTCTTCACAATAAACACAACTTTTTGTTATTACATTAAAACCACTGAAATGCATGCATGGTCAATTTAATGTGCACACCACACACACACAACACAAGCACATCGCAAATCCCCTCCCCCTCCCCCCCCACCTCCTTAACAATTCCACCACACCCACATGGCACTACACGCGCTGGAAAGCATGCTACATAAAACTTGACTACGCAAAACTGACAAAAGCAACAATGAGAACAAAATGCGACAATGTGAATTAATTGTTTGGCAACACGCAATGCGACAATGAATAGAAAACATATTTAATTAGTAAATAAATGATTTTCAAACAATACACCACAACTGAGCTGAGCTGCTAAATGAGCTGATCAACTAAATAAAATGACCATTAAAATTAAAATGATATATATATATATGTATGCGTGTGTATATATCTATGTGCGTCAAGGTCTTGCTATTTGGTGAAGGTAATTTAATGCTCCGATTCTCAATCGTTTCTCACCTGACTTGCTGACAATTGTTAAATGAAAATAGCACTTTGAAGTTGCTGCCAGCGTCAAGTTTTGCCGGCCATAAATCAGAGCAGAGTAAAAGGCATTGAGACGTAAAGCATTTGAAAAACTTTTATCAGCTTCTTTTATGGCCGCCCATCGCCAATCCCAACCATCTGCAATCCAGACCAACCGCCACCATCCACACCCACATTGGCAGTCAAATGAGCGCGACAAGTGGCAAACCAAAGCAAAGGCAAATAAAGCAACGGGCGACAGCTACTTAAAGGTTGGAGGGTAGATGACATTGACACTGATAAGCCACACACACACATTCACACACACACACACACAGAGAGACCAATATAGTCTTAAACGTAACCATATATACACACACACACATACACACACAACAAGACTTGCGTGCGTGTGTCTGTGCATTTTATGTTTGTTATTTTAGTAATACACACACGCACACACACACACACACACACACACACACGCACCCAAAAAACACTACGTGTAGCATATTTAGCAGGGCCTTCGTCTTGGTTGCCCTTGCGAATAATCAACACCTTTCACATTGTCCTGAAATTTAGCCCAACCGGAAGCCAATTCATCTGAATTTGGCAAGAAAATGGCAATTCCAAATTTATTATTAAATATAGCCTAAATAAAATATATATTATTCATTGGTGACAATCGGACAAACGATTATTTTAGCTTTTACACATTTTCCTTTTTGTGAGCGTTAAATGTGTGAATTATAGAAATGCTAGCATTTCTTTGAAAATTTAAGAAACTCTTGAATGAATACCATTTATCATCAAAATTTACTTTTTATACACTATCAAATATATATTTAATAATTTCCTTATAAGTGGTTTTTTTTAGAGTTAGCATTGGCTTATTTAAACTTTGGCACAGATCATAAATTTAAAACAGTATCCAAAATTCGGTTATTTTATGGAAATACTTTCTACATTGTTGCTATTTTTTTGCTGATGTCTCTCGTTTGGAGCAATACAAAAATGTTTGCTTTTACATTGTCTATTCAATCGGCATTCGCATGTTTTTGACTGAGAAGTTAATTTCAGTTAAAAATTTAATTTGTACTTTGTTGCTCAGCTATTGAAACTATTGAACTTTAAGCCAGATATGTTTGGAATTAGAGACATATCTGTGTGTACACTTTTTGGTGTTTAAATTGTTGGTGTTCCATTTAATTGTTTGCTTATTGTTATGTAACAGGCTACTAATTGTGAGCAGTCAGAATTTAAATTTATTTTTGAGTGCCACAAATGTTACTTGAAACTACGCGCAAAATTATTTAAGTATGAGCAAAACACAAACACATTTTATTTGGTGCAAGTCAAGCGATAATTTGGCGATGTCGTTTAAGGAAATCTGTCGAGCATATATATGTTTATCCGGCATAATATGCAGTAGACGTCTGACAAAGTACACAATCGTTATCCAATCTGCGTCGAAGGAAATGCAATTAACGGTTTTAGGAACGTGGGGAAATTGGCAATTGTAGAACAAGTTCGCAACGCTTGTTCGAAGATAATTGTGCAATTATATCATTTGAATGTGTGCAGACCATTTACAACAAGTAACGGGAATAAGGTGTGTATCGCCAACTGGGGATTGGATGTGGCCAATGTTGTGTCAAGGGGGAATGGGAATGGGGTAGAGCCAACGGTAACTATACACGGGCTAATTATTTTAAAAGTGCCAATCGAGTTTATTTACAAACTGAGGAACGCAGTCAGTCATGAGAATTGTCATCGCTGTCAGCGCAACAGTTGACCTTCGTTAACCCCCTGCTCCGCCACTCGTGACGAGTGTACGCCCTTGCCCAACCCAATCTAAAAAGAGCGTGCGTTTAATAGCATACTTTTTTTTTTTTGCATAAATAAGCAGACAGCTGTGCCGTGTTGAGTTGAGTTAAGTTGAGTTGAGTTCGTCTCTGTTATGGCACTTAAAATAATTACTTGTTGGTGCTTTCACTCTCACTCTCTTTCCCCCACACACACCTCTAAACTTCCACTTCCACTCGAGTTCGAATTCGAAGTCCCTTTTGCTCTTTGCCTTTCTAACGACATCCTCTGCCTATGCTTATTCTTGTTATTCGGCTGGTTCTGGTGCTTAACGCGAAACCCAAAGCGGAAATTGATTTTGCAAGCCGATGGCTGTTCGACTGCGCCCCCCCCCACACACCCCTCCCCCATCCACAGCAATTTAAGTTCTGATTCCCGTTTACACTAACTTGAGGTCTGCACACGTAAATAACACATGCCGCTTCCCAAGTTCAAGATACATTAGTTTCATATATTTATTTTAGTTTTATTTATTCTTAGTAAAAGGTTTTTAAATTATTCATAAATGTGGCATTTTTTTGCCCATGCCTACCTGCGTCTCAAAAGTCCATATATATAATTTAAGAGCTACATCAACCCTCTTCTGTGCCAGCTGCTATCAGATAGTACTACTTAGGGTATCAAAGTATTTTGCCGTCGGTTAATTTTATGATGACATTTTTTTATTTTTATTTACTCATAACTAACGCAAGTTAACTTTTTGGATTAGGTGTATACACTTATTCCACATAGGCATATTATTCCATCCATTTAAATGCACATTTCTTGCATTGCAATAAATACAATTAAATTTTTCTCTATCCGACACCGAATGTGATATTCGATTCAAACAGTTTTTATTCAAAGCTAATGAATAAATTGAAAATCCTGTTGATTCTCTCTAATTGACTCTTAACTTTTTACCTTTTGAAATAGTAAATATACAGTTCTAAAATTTTGTAACCAGTTGACCACATTTAATTTTGTTTGAAAAATACTTAGGGATGGCAGAAAGACAGAGCATCTAAACGTCGCCTCAGTGTTATTTTTTTTATTCTATTTTTTTTATCTTTCTTTTCTCTTTTTTTAACACAACTTTCCCCAGTAACAAGACAACTATAAAAGCGCAAAAGGCGACAACGTGAACTATTTGGCTCGGTGTGCTGCGGGCGGAAGGCGGTGGTAAATGGGTGGTGTGTGTGTGTGTGTGGTTGGTTGACAAGCTGGTGAGCTAAAGGACTGTTGTCCAGTGGGTTGGAGCCTCTATAAATTCACAAGTTTCAGCTCGAGTGTGCAGTCAAAGAGCATTGGCGTTTGGGTCTATAGCTAGTGTTTCCTCCACTATCTGTGTCTGTGTCTGTGTCTAAAGCTATATCTGTTTGTATGTCTGTGTCTGTGTCTGTGTCTGTGTCTCTGTCTATGGCTACGTCGATGTCTATGGCTTTGTCTATGTCGTTGCAACGGCAATGCTGCAACGCCCAGTGGCACGCCCATTTGGTGCCCACTTGGTGCAGTGTCGCTCGTTTTCTTTATTTCACTGCTTGCTCGGCAGCTCCGTTGCTCAGTTGCTCAGTTGCCTGTCCTCCTCGGTCATTGACTCGCTGGCGCGATTGAAGTTTTTAAGAAATCAGTAAATAAACCAACCCACTCACCCACAGCGCACACTCCCCCCCGTCTACCGAACCAACCAATTGTCAATAGCAACAAAAATTCAAAGCGACATGAATTCCATACAAAATTGCATAGGAGAGCAGTTGGTGGTGACTGTGTGTAGGGTGTGTGGTGTGTAGGGTGTGTGGTGTGTAGGGTGTATGGTGTGTAGTGGTTGTAGGGTGCACAAGTGATACTGAAAACATCATTGATTTTGATCAATGACCTATGGTCTGGTCGGCAGTGTAAGAAATTGGTTGCTTTTTCTTATTGACTGGGCCCATAACCAAATCGCCATTGCCAGCAGCAAAAAAGCCTGAAAATATTAGACGGTTTTTTGTCGACAACCATTTTATTGTTAAATGTTGCGTATGATTAGTCTCATTTCTGTGGACAGTCGACTTTAACTAAGTGCCACAGAACGGGTAACGCCTGCCCCAACCTACTCCCAGGCTGGCTGACCTAATTGCAATTTAGCACAACAAGTGAAATTTAAATGCCTGACAATCTCAAGGGGTTCACTGCCTACTAATTGCCGACCCGTCTCCAGAGACAGACTTATCGATTTTTACGATGCGCCCATACGAATCCTGGCCCAATCCTGGCCAGCTGGTACCCTTAAGGGCTCCTACCATGCTCCAGTGAACTTATTTGCATTGATGTGCTCTGACTCTTTTATTTGATTTCGCTTCTGATTTTTTGTAAGAAACAATTGAATTTATAGAAGCTACAATTGAAGAAGCCATCAAATCAGTTCGATTAATGGAACGATTTATAAATGACTTATCCAAATTATCTCACTCTGTTAATTTAATAGTCGTTGATTTAACAATAATAAAGCAATTGTAAACAAATTATGCTCAAATCTGAGTCTGATGTGTTTGACACAATTATTGAATGTAAGCAAATATAAATAAATATAAATTTACATAATATTTGATAGTATTTTAAGCTTTTGACTCATTGCAAATTGTGACAATTAATTGTTGTTATCATTTGTGTTTTTTTTTGGCATAGGCTCAGCTCTTGACCTGGCCAGCATAGTGGTCACCTTGACTTGATTTTCAGCACAGAGTTCGCAGCTTGTTGTTGCTCTGATATCGTCGTCGAATCGCACAGATTCCAAGAATTGCAGAGCTGCTTGTTTACACAGTGGTGCGAATACATTATAAAATATATATGTATATATATATACATATATATATATGTATGTGTGTGTGTGATTGTGTGTTGTGAATTGCTGGCTTGTTTGGTTTGTTTACGCCTTTGTTATTCTGTCGAGCACATTTGCATTTTTTAGGGTCAGGTAACAATAACAAAAGTCGCAATCCCAGCGCAATTTTCATGATTTGCACGGAAAACGAGATGAGACGAGAGCAATCTGCAATCTCATTTAAATTTTATCTGCTGCTGCTGTTGTTCCGCTCGAGGATTATGCCCCACGCTGTATGAGTCACCAATTTGTCAGATTAAAAGCGATGCGAAATAATAAACGCATCGCATTAATTGCAAAGCAAGGAAAAAAAAAATAAAGACTTACCTAATAAATTTCAATTAAAAATAATTTAGTCTTATTTCTACATAATGTATCAACAAAGGCAAATGCCAAATGTAGCTTAAAAATAACAATAGCAACGACGAGAATAAAATGTTGTACTCAACAACAACAAAAAAAACAGAAAAAAAATAAATTAAATAAAAAAAAATATATTTACAAGTTGGCAACGATTAAACATTTTCATACATTTATTTATTTTAAATTCACAGCAGCTGCGGTGCGTATACGCAACGTGCAAGTGACAAAATCATTGACAATGACAAATGACAAGCATACAAACGAAAGGCGGCAGGCGAACAACTTGAGGCACTTGCAACAACACCACACAATCATAACATGACTTGACATGAATTGGCATAAATAATAATGGTCTAAATTTAGTACTGAAAGAAATAAGTCCATTGATTTTTGAAACAATTGTTAATTATTTACAACACAAGCAACGCTAAATATTTCACACACACACACACACACAACTTAAAGTGTGGCACAGCAAGTCGAGCAGCTGGAAAAAAGGTGCAAAAAACCCAATAAAGAATTTAACAAAAACTGGCAAGAACAGCAACCATCGAAAGGAGAAAAAGAGAAAAAAAAAACAGCTAACATTAAGTTACAAGACTCAAAGGAAAAGCACTAAGAAAAATAAGTGTTTTAGCCTTAAACTCCACAGTGTGGAACTAAAAACGGAAAAGTGCTTTAATGTTGCAAAAACTGTATAAAAAATACAAAAAAAAAAAACGCTGATAATGGAGAAACACTATAGTCAAATTATCAGCTTTAAGCTTGTGAATATTGTCTGTTTATCTAAATGCAGTTTATCGATAGAAATCGATTGCAGTTTCAGTTGAATTGTTGAAATTGAGATTTAATATTTGGCAGCAGCCAAACAAAATGTGTTGTTTTCAAATTTCGTTTTAAAATTGTTTTGCAGTTTTATTGAAGCAGCTGGCAGAAACACAAAAACAGTCGCCAGCCTGTCAGAGCAGACAAATTGGACAACGCTGGGCCCCATTCCAAGATTCGTGACTAGACGATTGATGAAGTTAAAGTTGCTGCTGTGGCACAATTGAATACAGGTGGCGCGTGCGAGCAGCCCGAATGGCTTCCAGTTGGAGCAACTTGCGGTCGAAATTTACACCTGCACAATTTGGGGGCTGCCAATAGCTGGAGCCGTGCCTCGGGTGTTAAAAGGGTGGCAAAACTCTTGGTCGATGACAAAAACTGCCAAAAAGCCATGGGGAGTCCTTTAGAGAACGCTGTGCTTATTTGTACTAAGAATTTAACAGCTATTTTCCGACAGGTGCTTCCAAATGCGAATTTCGTTCCTTTTTTTTCGGTTTTTACTCGTTTTCCTTTGAGACTTCCAAATATATTCAATTGTACATTAACAAAGAAATAACGTAAAAAGTTTAAATGTTTCTTTTGGTAACTCGTGAGAAATCTTCTATATTTTAGACATTCAAATTTCAAATAAAGAAATACAAATTTCGATTAAGCTTATTTAATCTATTTTGTAACTTATAAACTACAAACAAGATATTTATATACATTATAAGATATATATATTTCATCTGTGTTGTTAATTAGATTGTAAAAAAAAAAAGGTTTTTTGCGCTAATGGGAATAAATGTGGCCTTTGAATATATTAAAGATGACTTTGTGTAGATTTGGCATTGGCTTCACTCTTAAGCCTATTAAATGATGCTTGCCATAATTTTTAATGCCGCAACGCTGTTATTCATTAAGTTTAATGAGTTCATTTAAATTTGACTGAGTGTTGGTAGAAGAGAGACGACGCGGGGAGCCATATCAAAAGCCGAAAAGCAGCTCAGTTCAAGCAAAAGCGAACGATTTGCGGACGACAATCTTAAAAGGCTTGAAATGGAAGCAAGGCTCCAAGGCTAATTGACATCCCAGCCCATCCCATCCCATCCCACACCCCAAGGCACCCCACCCAAATAGCTAAAGAGAGAGGTAAATTTAAAATGCCAAAGTGGCGCTCCAAGGGACATTACGCCAGCTGTTGACTGACGGTTGCTGCCTCCTGGTTGCTGCCTCCTGGTTGCTGCCTCCTGGTTGCTGTCTCCTGGTTGCTGGTTGCTGGTTGCCGACTGCCACGCAACTAATTCAATTAGCCTCGCTAATTTTAGCTCTATTAGCTGAAAGGCTGACGTTTTCTTGTTCGATGGGCGATATATTTTTGTCGAACACTGTTGCGAATGACAGCACTTATCACCGCTACCACCAAAGGGTGGGCTTACCAATTTAATGGGCCAACCAATGATTAACATCACACAGTTCTCGTACACGTGATTAAGTATATACTTGGATGGATTTATTGTGAGACATTAAGATATGCAAATACATATTTAATCTATGATAATTATAATCAAACAACTTTATTACAAGTTTGCCTGCATTATCGTAATTATATATTTTCTTTTAGTTCCATTTCTAAATATTTCTCTTGGACTTTTATTTGCAATGCAAATTTATCTTTACTCAACGTAATTATTATGGTATGTTAACTGTATATTTAATTAATTTGATTGAAGGGATGCACATTAAAAAATATGTTTTAGTATAAAAAAAAAGACCTTACTCATATTTTTTATGGCATTTAATTAAGTTAAAATATTTTAGATTTATAATGCACTGCGAAAATTGTGAAAGCGCAATTCGAATATTAATTATCCAACTGTAGAATTGCTTAAAATATGAAAATGCAATTATTTTTATTATTCTGTTGTATGTCAATTATGTGATAACATTTTCAACATGAGTTTTATTACCATCCTCAGCAGCAGGCATTCAAATTGCAGTAAAGTAACTCACAGGAGCAAAAAATAATTTACTCACTTTTTATATGCATGCAAAGGAAACATTTTCACATCCTAAATATTTAAGTATTTTTGTGAAAATAAACTGTTTATTCGTGGCTTGTCTCCCGAACAAACATCCTGTCAAACCAGCTTGGACAAGAAAGTCGCTCAATTTTTGTATGATACTCGAGTGATAGAAGCAGTTTATAGATTTCCAAATAAAATTGATGTTTTAAAGTTGTTTTTTTTTTTTTTTTTAATTTAGAAATTAACGCTTTAAGTTTTTGTGTCAAATTCAAACAGTCATATCTTCGGCAATAGTTCATTAAAATCTTCCCAAATAATAGACACTTCTTGGATGCACCCACCCGGTGCTGTGGCACCTGTTTTCAGATGTTATTGCATATGGTATCAAAGGATTTGTCAGCCGACTGCAATATTTTCTCTTGTTGAAAAGCGCCTGCTTTAGATTCATTTCTAGTGTACAATTCAAAGAAAAATATTGTGTTAAATATTTTATATAAATGTAATACAGAATATGGCATTTGGAATACTGAATACAGATTCAAATCCTCTCAGCTTTTTATATGAAAATGTTTTTTTTTTTTTTCAAATTAAAGCAGCAAGTTGCACGTTGTTTTTTTTTTGTGTACATTTTATTTTTTATTTATGATAAGAAAATTTCATAAGGTAGACAGACGTGCGTGCATATGAGAGAATTATATGATGCGTGCTCGGCTGCTCCGGCAAACTGGAGCTGGGCTAGGCGCGGGCGGGTAGCTGAGGGGGTTGCGGGCGTGCTATGTTTTGGTATTTGGTAAGCCAAGCATATGTAGGATCCGACACGCGTTCTTGTTTACCCGCCATGTGGGGCCCGCAACATTGATGGGCCCATCCGGGCATTGGAGCTCAATGTGTGGACGGAGACAGCAAATGGGTACAACACGTGCTTCAGCGAATCGATTAAATTTCCTTAATGCAAAACCATAAATTTTCAGTTGTTTTACTATTGTCAACGACCTTTCAACTCAAGACAATACACACACACACACAATCACACAGAGCGGTATATGGGCTTTTGTAGCTACAAAATGACAGTTCCAAAATACAAAACAAAAAACCAAAAAAAAAAAAAATAAATAAAAAAAAAAATTATGTCTAACATCGCATTGCCCCGAGTTCGGCAGAAAGTTAAGTGCCATCCATATGGGATAATAATATAAAAGCGTATATATGTATGTGTGTGTGTAGATGTAATTCGGTTCTTGTTTTTTGTCATCTCTCTGAGTGTGTTTGTGTGTGTTACCGTTATGCTTTGTTTGTCTTTTCGTACCCTTCAAGAGATTTCGTATGCAGTGATTTGATGATTTTTTTTTTTCTTTTTATTTTGTATTTTGCCTTGTATGTTTGAAACAATGAAGTAAGAGATTTGTGTGAAGATTTACGCGCTACACAAAAATGAACTTGTGTAAATTTATATGCATTACACGCATATATTCACACACACACATACACACACACACACACACAATCAGTCCATAATCAGAAACCTACTCGTACGTCTCCACTCAGTAACTAACGCCATTAGTTGCTTAGTTTTAGCCGCCTTCAGCCTGCTCCAAGCATTTACGGAATAAGAAATTTTTATTGCTGCATTCCTGAAAGCATCATCAAAGTAACTACGAGAAATCTACACCTAAGCCAGCTTTAGCCTATGGCAATGTACAAGTAGTGGGGGATTGTGATGAACAAAACTTACATCCTTATGTCGTTATGTGAAGAAAAAAAAAGTAGGAGGCAGGATAACAGTAAAGATACCGTGGGCAATACAGGCAGCTCTAATTACTCCATAACATTCCCATTAAATTGGTCACCATAATTGATTTCCTTCTTTTTTTCGCATAGATCTGTTCAATTATTGAAGGAAAAAATTCAAACTATTTCACATCGAGTAATATACAATAATGTCCACAATGCGTTCAAATAAAATTTAGGCTCGTTTATAGATTTTTATCATAATTTTTATTTAATTTTCTCAATTCACCATTAAGGATAATATATTAAATATTTTACACAAATCTGTCAATCAAAATAAGTTATAACTGCATTAAACTCTGTTTATAATAGGGAAACATTTTCAAATTTTTATTTTACAATAAAATGCACATTAGAAAAATTATGTTGTAAGACATGAAGAGGGCAGCAAATACGAATTTTCTATACTTTTACTATAAAAGACGACAACATTTTTAAGAAATCTTTAATATCTACGACTTAACTTTTATGCCAATTTTTTTATCTTTAGCTACAGGATATTTGCAACTTTGTTTTGAAATTTACAACTCACTTGCAGCTGCGTAATACTGCCAAAAAAAAAAAAAAAATTACACAATAAATTTTGAATATGTATCAAAAATTGTTCGAGCCAACTGCGTTAGCCCACAAGCTGTTGGTAAATGATTTGTGTTAAAACTCTTTTAAGACATGAATATTGAATGCATCCATTATTGTCATTAACTTAAGGGAAACATAAACAACCGGCACGCAGAAGATTAGGTATCCTTGTAAGCCGGAGTCAACCTGCCGGCAATTATTACCTTTTTCATTTCATTTAAATTTTGTACGTTTCAAACAAATTTCCCATAAATATCCATGCCAATATCTATAACACTTTTTAGAACTTATCAATTAACCGGTTGTTCCTTTGCTAGCTTGTTATGATCTTACCAAAAAAAGAAGATTTTTTTTTCTTAGTTTAATCAATGCGTGTCTAGCGAAGCTGATCAGGAATATATGTATACCTTATGGGATCGTAGACGTCTTCTTTAAAATATCACAAAGTTCTTGACAAAAATATAATAGCACAGCAGGTTAAAGAAATGATATTAATAATTTAGATGACAAAAACACATCAAAATCAACACCTGCGACCTGCACCAATATATTTTTTATTTTCTTTTTTTTGGGGGAGCCTTTTATGTTTGCCTGTAAAAAGTCGTCTCTGAAGTAATTTTAGCCATAAGGGTCACACAGCCACATTATGCTCATGAAGTGGTAGTATAATGAAAAATGGATTTTGGGTTCTTACATTGTTTATTGTTAATATATATATATTTTTTTTTTTACTATCTACGCTTACATTTACTAATTAAAAGAGGTCGCAACTTGTGGACGATTGAATTTGTCAGCTCAAATTAGTACAGTATTTATCACACACATGGAGGCACACACACACACACACACACATAATGGAGAATTAGGCCGCAGAAGGCAAATAAGCCGCCAATAAAAATATTATTAATATGCCAGCGACACACAATCCTCGACTTTTTGGCATTGGCACCGCTGATGTTCGCAGCGGTGTCGTGTCACAAACTAACACACACGCACACACACACACACACACATGTACAAACTAGAATATTAGCAGAGAGCCAGAGCAGACCACAGCCCAGACCACACCATATCAGCTGGGTGTGTTTTGGCCATAAATTTATTAACTTAGTGTCACATTTATAGCCGCATTTTCCAACAAAACCACCGGCAGCAACGTCCAAAGGACACCCATATAGCCCACCGACACCCTCAGGGCACACACACACACACACACTCACATAAGCTACTACAATTGTCTGTGCACTACATCCGCTTACCCCCTCTCTCCCCAACAAACCACTAGCGCTATTAGATGCAAACGTTATGAAAACAAATTGCTTAAAAATTCACTTCATAATGTTGTCGCATTGCTGTCAATATATCAAGCGGATTTTGAGCAGCGAGCAGAAAGTGTAAATTGTCAGCTTGAGTGATCTGACAGCTAAATATACTGTCATATTAACTCACATTATCACATTAACATCAAAACTAAATAATATGGTTGAGATAATGCTAGTCCCCTATATAAGCACATAAATTATAATCGTATTGAATATTAAAATGACATCTATATTTCAACTTGACTTTGATTTAATCAAATTTTCCAATCTAAGATCTGCATCAAAACATTTGTAACTGCGATAAAAAATATTAAAAATATTTTTTCTATCTTTAGATTACTTTCCACCAAACGAATTCCCAAGATCATAAAAATAAAATAAAATATAAAAATAACAAAAAATATTTTCAAAATTTTTTGATTTCCAACAAAATATTTTCCATCCCTTTCTGATAAGAAAACCCTTTAAGTTTGTCTGCGTAAGGCAACCACACATTTTTCGATATTTAATATTTTAAAGGAAATATGTTGATCCATGATTTCACCCAATACCAATCAATCCTTGTACTTAAACAAAATAACACGCACATTAAAAAATATAAACTATCTGTTAGACTCTCAAACCAAATAAAAATAAACATCAAAGTAAACATATTAATTTTTCAACTATAGAAGCAAATCAAAAGGGGTCTTAAATCAAAAATATTTTAATTGCCGACTTGATTTCATAGCAATTTAACGTACCCTAAAAATTTGATTTTATGTTTTATGTTTTTGAAAACAATTATTTTTGCTTAGTATATTTAGCTGGCTTAAGTTCAATTTAAAGCAAACTCGAATTTCAAACAACGCTAAAAACCAACAAAGATTGCTTTCCACTTTTTGTGAATTGTGTTTTATGAAAAGCATCTGATTCGACTATCAAATAATCCTGTGATATTTAAAATGTTTGAGTGTCGAGGCACCTGTTGTCCATCGCACGATTGTTGCCCACTTCTAATCGCAGCACACTTTTCCTGTTGGGTAAACACAATGGCTGCCGAACAGGTATTTTTTTTAACACATACACTTTGTATTGTTTATGTTGCTTATCGAGAATGGGCACAACAGATGTACATTTGAAATCAATTTCCCAGCTAGCTTGTAATTAATGCGTCAATATGTGGCACTGATAAAGAAAGTGCGGCACATGTTTTTGGGCAAACACATTTCACAACAACAAACAGAGATAAACAGCTAACTTACATTTGAGGCACGAGGCTCCGTTAATTTAACAGCAATTATAATTCAAATTAAACGCGCCAAAGGCGTTGCATACCGCACGGCGAAACGAGCGGACGAATAACAACAATAGGAAAAAAAAATACACTAGAAAAAAAAGATAGTTTTAGTCTCAAAGAGCTGCTTCAATCAAGTTCGATCTTAGTCGCTTCCTTTATGCTGGAAACGAACTAACGGCAACACAGTCTCGCGACCAACTGAGGCGCCCAAAGCGACAACAGCAGCATTTAAGAAGCAACTGAAACTGTTGTTTCCCATACAAAGTGCGTTTCTGTATGTGTGTGTGTGTGCGCTGTGTGAGCCGTCGGTTATCGGAGGAGTGGTAGCGGCGGGTGTTCAATGCCTGATAGGCAAGCACCAAGCAAGGAAGCGGCATTTTGTTCAAGTCCAGCCAGCAGCTGTTTTGCAGCAAAAAGCTCATTAAGGTAAAAGCTTAACGCATTTGCTATCTTTTTAACTTGCATCTGGCAATGCTGTACGCCAGGAGCGCAAGTGACAGAGAGATAGAGAGAGAGAGCCAGAACGAAAATGAGAGAGCTTTCATTGAGGACATCCACACTGACAATTGCTCATTTTGCTCTATTTACCTTGGCGAGTGAATGACAAAGAGCTCGCGAACGGTGTCAGGGATGCATGCTGTTATGGAACCAGAAACTAACGGAAACAGTAAATAAAAAAATATGAGCACTCGGCCAGAAAAATTATTCAATTGTCCAAAAAGAAGAGAAATATTAAAATTAAAATTTTCTGTTTTTAAATCTTGTTTTAATTCATTTATTACGCATTTCGGTTAGCACCTTGATATATTATATAATGTAATGTAATGCTCACTGAGTTCTGGAACTAGTTAAATTTTTGGTGCCTCAGAAATGCTTGTCATTGACATATTCTGCGTAGTTGCTAAAGAATAATATTGAAATTGTAAAAGAACATAGCAGCGGACTGTCGATGTTGCAGTTATCTTCAGAGGAACTCAATGTGGCCTAGTAGGGTAATAAGAAAGCTAAAAATACTGTCATCCTGTATACCAAACAGAACTCTCTTCTTTCTTCTTTCTTTTCAAGGATATATAAAATGCACACTCCCAGACTAAACAACAAAATTCTTTCCTTCGGTAACAGTGCACGAAATTAGACTGGAATCTCAATACCCAGACACAGGTTAAGAAGGCAGGAAAACCTTTAAACTTAAATGGGATCTGTCCCCTAACATTGTCCGAAGAATGTAACAATAAATCAGATCGATCCTCTAATATGGGGTTATAGTAAAAGCCAATACACTCGAACAGCTTAACAAGGCGAATCTCTCGTTTTCCCCGTACAGTTTACATTCAACTAGCCCAAATTCGCCAAATCTCGATAGTAAAACCTCTGCTTTGAAGTAATCCTTGTTATAAACGGCACTAGCTAGAGAATATTTATACTAATTGGATCGAAACACCCTGCAATTATTTTAGCAAATGCTGTAAAGACGAAGAGTAGGAAGAATCTCGGTAACACTTCGTCTGTTTTTGCACTGCACTGGTGAGGAAAATACTCTCTACACAAGGAAATCATTTTCTATCTAGTGTAACCCTTACTGTGTGAGAATATGGATTTTCCAGAATAGCCTAATTTTAAAAAGCAACTGACTGGTTTACCCGCAGTTTTATAAGAGTTTACCCTAAATTTTTTTTATAAAAATAATAAAAATTGATTTCGATTGTTTAGCAAATGAATTAATAAGCAAATTTTAGACAAATGCATTCTTAAATTGATATTGAGATATAATTTCAGCTTAAAAATAAATTATCGATTATGGTAAAAAATATTTAATCATGTTGAACTCATTTTTCTAGTCATTTTTCTTTGGTTCTGGCGTAAGTTGTCTATCAGTGGATTCGACTTCATTTGAGTCAACTTCCCGTGCATCAGGTTCCTTTGGTACACCGCTCGTGGAAATATCAACGGCATGGTGATCATCATCATCAAAGGAATCCTCATTGCTATTGGCGGGTTCCTCTTTCGGAGGAGTCAAAAACTCGCCCACATTCAGTTTGGTAGGCAACTGTTGCGAGGTTCTTAAAACTCCATACGGCTTTAGGTGATAGATCAGATAATCGAGAACATACATCAGACCGGGGCTGACATAATGAAATGATATGGCATTGTCGGAACAGCAATCGAGACCCTTAAACCAGAATGCATATTAGAATCTTAATATTTTAAAATCGAAAGTCTCAAGTTACTTCATCTGTCTTATAAAATTGGTAATGCCAGTACCAAAAGTCCTTATCCTTATCGGGTATTAAATGGGACTCGGGCGCAAAAGGAAACATGCGACCTCGACCATTCATATCACGCGAATCGCCAGCTGTCACATTTAAATTCTCCATGCATTTACCTATTTCGATATCCTCATTGATAACTGTGCCAGGCAGGCAAATCTTGGGATTGGGAATACCCTCAATGACGAAGCGACGCAATGCCTCGCGACTCAACACATAGCCAGCTCCACCTGACATGTAACCCTGAGTCACATAAGGCTTGAACTTGCAGCCAAAGTGTACAGGGGTCTCCGGGTTGTACGGATATAGCATATAGCGCAGATTCTCAATCACTGCATATGTGTCATCATCAGCTTTATAGAACCAATCCGCATCGTTGAAATGATGTTTGTAGACATACTTGAAGGCCTCCTTCACTTTGCGCCACAAATTCTCTCTGCCCTCTCCCACATCCAGCTTCACCGTAGGCAGTTCATCATCTGCCTCGGAGCTCATGAAGAGTAAAATATTACAGCGTTTTCCCCAAGTCCGTTTTACATGACGGGCCTTCTGTTTGTGGTTCGTCGGATTTGTCATAACCCAGCAGAGAACGCGCACATCCTTCTTTAGCTGATCGGCCAGCGAGGTATTATCGGTTGGATGATCGTGGCGAACGGTACCAAAGTGTGGTATGACATTTTTACCATACACACGGAATGGCGGGGAACGGATGTTAGAGTCAGTACTGGCCAGAAAATTGGTGGGTTCCATGCCTTCAGATATGGTTATGTAGGAAATGAGCTCGGCTACACAAAACCCTATTAAAAGGCCAATCATCAGCATAAGGAACGGTCGTTTTTTTGAAGCACTCGCTGAAATATTTTAAATTGTTTTTAAAAACATTTTCCGCGAGAATTTTGATCGATTACCTTCGTATAATACGGAGTGTGTTCCCATAT
This sequence comes from Drosophila longiperda, assembly GCA_035042125.1. Classification (NCBI taxonomy): domain Eukaryota; kingdom Metazoa; phylum Arthropoda; class Insecta; order Diptera; family Drosophilidae; genus Drosophila; species Drosophila longiperda. Next base: position 901,714 of record JAWNLV010000018.1, on the reverse strand, counting down.
TGATTACACGCTTTGTTAAATAGGACACAGAATGAGAAACCGACACTTCATAAATGTGAACCGACGGAACCGGCACTAACTATTTGGAGCTGGCGCATCGACTAAACGAACTAAATATAAGTTGTCTGAGATAAAGTCAAGAATTTGACAAACATAAAGTCTGCCTTGCAGTGAAAGAAACCGAATAATGCTTACACTTTAATACTAAAGGTGTATATAACTCTATATTCGATTTATGCACTGCTCGACACCCAGTGCTATACCCAACTGAGTGAAAGAGTGAAAGCTATCAATTCAAGGAAATCAATAAATAAACCTAACATCTTAAATAATTTTAAGTTAAAGTGAGCCAATTAAGATGCAGTTTATTTACACTCCTTAGCATTTAAAATCCTTATATTGTTCATATGTTATGAGCCAGAGTCAAGATTCATAAGAAATGATTTGCTCATGTTCACTTTCACCCCGCAAATCAGTTTTGAAGCAAGAATACCAAAAAAAAGATACATTAATAATAATTAAGACTAACTTTGTTGCCACCTGGTAATAGAGTATTCTGAAATTGGCTGCGCCTGAAAAAAATATTCGCCAAAAAATTGTTCATGTATTGCTATTTACTACACATTATGATAAAAGGAAAAATTAAAAAATATGTGATAACCATGTTGCTGAAGCTTAAAGTAAGTAAAAGATGCGTGTTTACTTCAATCATTTACTTAAAATCATCATTTTCAAATGAGGCCCAACATTCCAAGAATAAATAGGCACATTAGCATTTATTGAAGCTTTTAAATAAGAGATATCTTCTATAACAGATAAGATACCTTTTGTCTTGATGAATAAATGCTTGGCAAGAACCATTCCAAATCTACAAGCAAAGTCGTTTGGCATTGGCAGATTGGGGTCCACTTTTAAACTTGTATATTCGCAGTTCTGTTTAATTTTATCCAATTTAAAAAAAAAGTTGGCCTTTAATCAATTAAAAAAATTAGGTATTCTTTTTATTAAAAATTTTAGAAATGTATATAATGAAAAAATATATAGAAATTCATACAATTAATCTTATCTTATACATTTTAAGAGTATCTCCTAAATAAAGAACTTGATTCCTGGAAGTTATTATTCGTAATCAAATGAAGTACTTAAGTTCTCAAATCAGTCCTTATATAAAAAAAAAAAACATTTATATATATATATATATATATAAGATTGGTCTTTTTTCAAAACACTTTTTGATGTTAATCCCATTACAAGATTAAATTGGCACGATCGATGAGCAAGAGTTGTAAAAAACTTCCTGTATCGAGAGCGAAGGAGAAAGAGAGAGTGAGAGAGAGAAAGAGAGAGAGAGAGAGATCAACAAAGAGAGCTATTTAAATATATGTATTAATATATTATAGTATTAACTGTTTGCTGCCGCTGCAAAGAGTTTCTAAATATCGTTTTATTTTTCAGAATGAGAAATACATAAATACGTGAATACGTTATCTAATTAAAAATTATTGATAATAAGAAATGATGTGAATAATAAATTATATTATTTTAATGAGAGATTTTTTACTGAACGGGACTGTATTGAATGAATTATAAAATAAATATTAAACATTGTGCTGCCTAAAAAAAAACGGTATTGTAATAATAATGTCGTTGGCTGAGGTTTAAGGACGGAAATCGGGTCATTATACCATATATAAAGTTCATTAACTAAGATGGTATTGTTGTTTTTTGTTGTACTCACCCAACCAGTTACGAAAAAATTAAGATATTCAATCCTGTGTGCTATTTTGAAATAAAATTATATATCATGTTTTTATTATTATAATATAATTCGATATTGTCAAATTAAACAATTTACCTTAATATAAGAATTACTCTGTTAAAAAACATAAAATCAATTTATGGCAAATAAAAGATGAACTGTAGACTGTAGTTTGAAAATTCCAAGAAATCACGACGGGGAATAGTAAGAATAAAAGCAAAATATTCTGTAATTAATTCATAATTAAATTTATTAATTATGCATTTTGGTAAGCACTATTATCTCTTAAATAATGTAATTTTATGCTCTCTAAGTCATGGAATTATTAGAAAATGAAAAATCTTATTATAATCATATAATATATGCAACGAAATGCAAATTTAGTAAAAACCAAGAGATCGGCTTGCGGTCATATTGAGGCTTAAGTCTTATGAATCACATTTCTGCCAACCTTACAAAAATTTGCCTATCATTGAAATGATTGAAATGATCTAAAATCAAATGGTATTATGGGCAAGGTATATTCCCTTTGTATTTAAAATCGATTTGCTTAGAAATAACCGCAATTTGAGTACAGTTAACAACTGTGCAATATGAGTACATTTAACAGGATTACACAACATTATTTGGCCAAACGACCTTCTCGATCCAATCCACAAATGATGCGACGCGTGTGTACAGACCCGGTGTCTTGGTTGCACAACCAAAGCCCGAATTTATGATGCCCAAAATGCTGTATTTGTTATTCACAATATCCTCTTCCAGGATCAACGGTCCACCAGAATCGCCCTGGCAGGCGTCCGCCTTGGTGTACTTCCTGTCCGCCGCACACATCAGCGAATCGATGACTCCATTTGTCAGGTGACGTATCGTATTTGGAAACTCGGCATACGAATCGTTGCACTGCTTTAGGGGCACAATATTCAACGGGGCACGTAGCAATACCTTCGATCTGTGCTGAGCTGTGGAAATACACAGGTTATGTAAGTGAAAGGATTTCTCGATGAGTAAGTTATAATTATATATATATATATATATATATATATATTTAATGTATGTATTGATAAACCAAAAAAAGACCGACAGCAAAATATATTGCCTTTCATATTGCGGTAAATATAAGCTAGAAACCTTCCTTTCAACTATGTTAACTGCTCTTTGCTCTTAAACAGCGGTGGAGAAGGCTCTTAGTAATCCTCACTCCAAGTTTATATGATGTAATGTTATTCTCTCTAAGTCATGCAACTGTTAGAAAATGAAAAATCCAAGTTTGTAGCTATTAAATTGTGTGAATGGGCGTGGCCCATTCGTCTTACTTTCTAATTGCCTTTCTGGTTTGGTGACTCTATCTTAAAAATTGTAGGAGATTAATCGATATACACTTTCCCAAATATCGACTTTTGAGATTAAGGGCACAGGTGTGGGCGTGGCTATTTATTTTATTTATTTGTTCTTAAAGACTGTTTCCAATAACCAAACTTAACTCAAAAACCATTTAAGACCATGATGGGCGCGGGGCTTGTGGGCGGTGGAGGTGGGCGTTGTATATTTCGATTTTCACCAGCAACATACCAACCAAATTTGGTACCTTTAGCCCTAAAATTGTGGAAGATATGTGACGATATCGATTTGCGAATATCGATTTCATCGATTTCCTAGCCACATAGTGAACGTATCGATTTGCGAATATCGATTTCATCGATTTCCTAGCCACCTAGTGGACGTAGGACAGACAGACACAGTCATACGAACAGACGGTTACTTACTTGTCTGATTCATAACGCCCCATCCGGCTACAAAGAGTTGAGCAGTCTCTGGGGGATCAACGATGTTGAAATTGAGACACGCTGGATATACTTTGAAGTTCAGGATGGCCTCCTTGACCAGCTCAAGTACGGCAATATCATTGTATTTGCTGCTGCTCACATATTCGGGATGGAGTACAATATTTGGCTGCAAAATAAAGAAAACGATTAAAATTAGATGATGATATATGAATGTATATAATTGCATTACTTACCATGACGGCAATATCCTGATGCTCGTTTCTGTCGTCACTGATATTCAGCGCTCCAAGTCGAACATGAACGGGACCTTCAGGCCCACTGACGCAGTGGGCTGCCGTCAGAACATGCCGAATTGAGATCAGCGAACCACCACAACGATAATCGAATGATCCAAAATTACTAAATGCTATTGCCGCCATATGCGGATAGACGCCTTCACCCACCGGGATACCATCCAAAATGTGCGTCGTTAGTGGTTGCTTATCCGACCGTATCTGGAATTGACGGCACGCTGCAATGAATATTAATAATTATATTATTATATTATAGTAATAATAACTATAAAGGAAAGTCATAATAATAATAGAAAATATAAAATTTTAATACCAATAACATATAATTGTTAAGAGATATTATGTTAACAATATTATGATACATTTAAAAAGATTTAAAAAAAACGATTTATAAATATAAAAGTTTAACATATTTTATTAATAATAATAATAATTGATTTCATTCCTTAACAAGCCAAATCCACCCTTTTTACGATAAATAATCGACAGAGTTATCGAAAATAAAAAGGTTTAAGACACATATGAAATGCAACACATCAATTTGTTTATGGATTGGACAACAAATGTACAGATAAAAATTAAGCAAATAAATAGGCAAATATTAAAAAAATGCAATTATTATTTGTAATAGATAATGATAAGATTAAGTTCAATAATAAATTATGGATTATAGTTAAAGTTAAACAGTTTCATCATATTGAAGTCGCTTTATTACTCTAAGTTTTCTTTGGTTCTGACGTTGGCTGTTTATCAGTGGATTTTTCTTCTTTTGAGTCAACTTCCCGTGCATCAGGTTCCTTTGGTACACCTCTTGTGGAAATATCAACGGCATGGTGATCATCATCATCAAAGGAATCCTCATTGCTATTGGCGGGTTCCTCTTTCGGAGGAGTCAAAAACTCGCCCACATTCAGTTTGGTAGGCAACTGTTGCGAGGTTCTTAAAACTCCATACGGCTTTAGGTGATAGATCAGATAATCGAGAACATACATCAGACCGGGGCTGACATAATGAAATGATATGGCATTGTCGGAACAGCAATCGAGACCCTTAAACCAAAATGCATATTAGAATCTTAATATTTAAAAATCGAGAGTCTCAAGTTACTTCATCTGTCTTATAAAATTGGTAATGCCAGTACCAAAAGTCCTTATCCTTATCGGGTATCAAGTGAGACTCGGGCGCAAAAGGAAACATGCGACCTCGACCATTCATATCACGCGAATCGCCAGCTGTCACATTTAAATTCTCCATGCATTTACCTATTTCGATATCCTCATTGATAACTGTGCCAGGCAGGCAAATCTTGGGATTGGGAATACCCTCAACGACGAAGCGACGCAATGCCTCGCGACTCAACACATAGCCAGCTCCACCTGACATGTAACCCTGAGTCACATAAGGCTTGAACTTGCAGCCAAAGTGTACAGGGGTCTCCGGGTTGTACGGATATAGCATATAGCGCAGATTCTCAATCACTGCATATGTGTCATCATCAGCTTTATAGAACCAATCCGCATCGTTGAAATGATGTTTGTAGACATACTTGAAGGCCTCCTTCACTTTGCGCCACAAATTCTCTCTGCCCTCTCCCACATCCAGCTTCACCGTAGGCAGTTCATCATCTGCCTCGGAGCTCATGAAGAGTAAAATATTACAGCGTTTTCCCCAAGTCCGTTTCACATGACGGGCCTTCTGTTTGTGGTTCGTCGGATTTGTCATAACCCAGCAGAGAACGCGCACATCCTTCTTTAGCTGATCGGCCAGCGAGGTATTATCGGTTGGATGATCGTGGCGAACGGTACCAAAGTGTGGTATGACATTTTTACCATACACACGGAATGGCGGGGAACGGATGTTAGAGTCAGTACTGGCCAGAAAATTGGTGGGTTCCATGCCTTCAGATATGGTTATGTAGGAAATGAGCTCGGCTACACAAAACCCTATTAAAAGGCCAATCATCAGCATAAGGAACGGGCGTTTTTTTGAAGCACTCGCTGAAATATTTTAAATTGTTTTTAAAAACATTTTCCGCGAGAATTTTGATCTTTTACCTTCGTATAATACAGAGTGTGTTCCCATATTGATTACACGCTTTGTTAAATAGGACACAGAATGAGAAACCGACACTTCATAAATGTGAACCGACGGAACCGGCACTAACTATTTGGAGCTGGCGAATCGACTAAACGAACTAAATATAAGTTGTCTGAGATAAAGTCAAGAATTTGACACACATAAAGTGAAAGAAACCGAATAATGCTTACACTCTAATACTAAAGGTGTATATAACTCTAAATTCGATTTATGCACTGCTCGACACCCAGTGCTATACCCAACTGAGTGAAAGAGTGAAAGCTATCAATTCAAGGAAATCAATAAATAAACCTAATATCTAAAATAATTTTAAAGCCGAAATGACCAATTTTAGATGGTAGACGTCCATCCACCGATCCCAGACAATTCACACTAAAACTTGCAATTGCTTTTATTGTTCACAGATTTTGATAGTAAAAGTATCTTCCTATGATTGATAAGAAACTTCTTAGGCACCTCCCCTTTCAAATTTGGGGCAAGAAAACCAACAAAAAAAAAAAAAAAAAGATACATTAATATTAATTAAAACCAACCCACTCTCGCTGAAAATTCTTCGCCGCCTGATAATAAACTGTTTTGAAATCGTTTACGCCTTATAGAAACGTTCTCTAAATTTTTGAATTTATGATATGATATGATACTTATCTACTTTTATTATTACCCATTATGATAAAAGGACAAATTAAAAAATATGTGATGACGTCATTGCCATTGTGTCTATTTCAAGTTTCAGCAACAGCATTTTCAAATGAAACCCGACATTATCAGAATAATGACTCGTACCACTCTAGACAGTAAGACAATTACACAGGTAAATTAGCATTTATTAAAAAAGAGATAACTGATGTAACAGAACAGATAAGATATGTAGGTTTTGATTAATTCATGCTTGGCAAAAACTATTCAAAATCTACATGATTGTATGTTTTATTATATTTTAAGCATCAAAATCATATGTAAGAAATGTATTTGAAAATCACGAAAAATATCTAAATGTAAATAAATAAATTCTATTCTCATCCTATAAATAATACAGAAAGTTCTTAAATCAAAATTTAAATTATTTGATGTTATAATTAGTTATTAAGTACTCAAGTAAATCCTATTATCATATTAACATTAATAATATGTGTTATTTCCGATTATCAGAAACAGGGTGGATGTGGGACTAGGTTTTTCTTAGAGTGTATGCACATTGATTTTGTTTGATGAGATTTTTCTCAATCCCCAAAGTAAATGTTGCAAACTTAAGATCTTTTGCCAATAGATATTTTTTTTAATTTCGAGTCTTTAAGTTTCAAAATTAATAATTTTGAAATAATTATTATTTATTTTAATGTTTGTTGTCTAAATATTAATTATCACAACAGGAAATAACATGAATAATAAATCATATAAGAAAAAATAATATTAGCTTAAAAAGATATGAACTGTACTCGTCTGCATTTAATGTACATTAATAAAAATATATATATAACAAAAATAAATATATAAAAATATTAAAAAAAAAAAAAAAAGTGCACATACCTCGCACCGCCGGCCGTTCGCCATCAGGAACACCAACTCGACTGGTGGGTGTGGGTTGAAAAGTTGGGATCGTTGTTGTCTCTGGCCTGTAAAAGTACAGATAAAAAAAATATTTAGTGGGAATTGCGGAAATCTGCGCTGTGATTTGTTGAGTAGAAATGGATGGTAAGCCAGGCATAAGCCAGTGTCAATGAGGTCAATGTTTATCACTGTGACAAACCCAAATTGGAGCGCATTGCCGTCTCCCAGCTCGTTCGAAACGACTTCATCGATAAACGGAGCCCGAAAGGTAAACGGTGCCCAGGGATTCAAATCATAGTTGGGCTCCGTGGTCGTCGTCTGCTTCCTTGGCATCAAAAACTCATCCACCTCTTTCGCTGGCAAAATGATCATGCCCTTCTGACGCAGTTGACCATTGACATATTTTACTATGTTTATTGGTTGCTGTGGTTGCTGTGGTTGCTGTAATTGCTGTAATTGCTGTGATTGCTGTGGTTTTCCCCAAATACCAACGTCTTGAAACTGTTTTTGCTTTTGCTTTTGGTTATCGATAAGCACTTCCTGAAAATCAAAATATTTTGCTTCCTCATCCAGTTTTTTTTGGTTTTTTTTGTTTGCTGCAGGTCTGGTTGTTCTTCGTGTTGTGGTTGTTGTTCTTTCTGTATTTGTTGTTGTACTGGCATTGGCACATCGGACCTGGCTTGGACTTGTAAATCATACGCATTGTGTTAGACGCCTCATTCTTTTTACTAGCATGCAAAGTGAAACATACAACTGCAATCGGCATAAATCTATTTTTTTCTTGAGCGGGAAACAACAACACAAGCAACAATACGCATTTGCATAACCTTACTTATATATAAATATATATATATCTATTTTTTAAACATGCTGTCAATTCTTACCGGGTTGTTTTGTCACAGCACTTGGCTGTCGGACAGCAGACAATCTCCTCATGTGTCCCCAGACCACAGGTGGGCACATCATCATTAGTCAGTACTCCCGATTCGATGTAGTCAACAATTACGGACTCACATTTGGATGTAACCATGCACTCTCCCGGCAGATTCTCCTTCACCATGCACGCATCGCCCTCTAAATCATAAATATGGTCAAAAAAAGAAAGAAAAAAAGATAATTCAGCACAAAGTTTACCTTCAAGTGCCCCAATGTGTGGCAACTTGCCCAGCACAAGGACACATAGCAGTATGGTGCCGAAGGCTAGACTGGTTCTCTTTCGCGCCATGATCACAATACGCAAATTACTTGATCGACCCTGCAATGGTAATTATAAAAACTTTTAATCAATTAATAAAAATTAATTATTTTTTAGATTTAATTTGATATTTACAAAAAATATGTTTTACTTTCTAAGCTACATCGTTCAACTGAAAATTAATCAATAATCTACAAAAATATTTTCCACGCCTATTTAAATAACTGATTAACTTTTTTTTGATCCAATATTGTCACAAAAAAATATTTGCTTTCTAGACTTGAAATACAATTTCTACACAAAATGTGTAATTTGGTAAATTAATGATTTTAATAAAATTAATGCTTATCTGCTTATATACTTATAAATAGATTATAATAACGAAATATTATATTTCCATTTCAGATACATATTATAGAATTTATTCGACACATTTATTTCGAACAGCCACTTGCAAAAAAAAATTTGTTATTTACTTGGTATTTAATATAATTACTCGCACTAGCATATATACATGTATAATATTCATTATTTATTTTTGTTATATATTAAATATTAACGAAAAATATTTGAAGCTATTTTATAGATTGTGCTAATTAAACAGTCTGTTCTTATCTGTCCTCAATTCAGGTGGCTATTTGGGTATCTTTATATTTAGATTTTTCTTTTGTTTTATATATGTTTTTTATTCTTTATGCTGTGGAATTTTTTTTGTTACTTAAAAAACTTTTTTTATTGTGTTTGTGTTCCATTTAAATCGCAGTATTGTTGATAATAGTGAACCTGCCATTGACCCATATATCAATTATACTCTCGCATGGGTAAGTCCCATCGGCTATATACGAAATCCCAACAGAAAAACTTCTGGAAATCAGCTACTGCCACATGAGGCAGATAGTTTGCCAAATGATTACAGTGAAATAGAGAACATGTTCCATTCAATAACATTCCTAATTCTACTCTTTACTTTTTTTCTACTTGGGAGTATCTGGTTATTTCGAAAATATAATTTCGAGCTAATTTTTTGTAGCTTATTTTTGTACTTTTCGATTAAGAAGCATCTACCTAAAAATGTCTTATCTAACATTTGGCTGATTAAGTCTCAGAAAACAAAGTTTTGTAAATTAAGAAATTATCTATTGACATAGCGTCGTTTCTCGTGAAATTAAGCTAATAATTTTAGTGGTTACAGCTATCTCGAATGTTTTGGTATTTTCTATTGTAATGAATCATCACTGTTTGTTGTGCCAAGAAAGTGAAAAAATTTAGTAGAGTTGTATTTCAAAAAATAAAAAAAAAACGCTAATTGAACAAAATGGGTAAATCCCTTATTTAAAGGCACAAAATTGAAAACTGAACAAAATTGATATATTGATATATATATACATATATATTGATAAATTCATCAATGCGAAAAATACAGCTTATATATTTATCAATACACATTTGTTGATTTATAATGTATGTTTAGCGACCGTCTAAAATATTCACTCCATACATATCTAAAAAAAAAAAATGAATAAAGTTTTATTTATAACTTAGGCATGTGTTTTTGGCATGTGTTTATATTTAAGTACGCTTAAGTGCATGTTATCACTTTCTATCTATATCTTATATAAAGATAAATATGCTGACGTCACAATAACACACACTTCAGGAAACTGCACTGTTTAATCTTGATAATCGTGACTTAATAGGAACTGTGGTACGCTCTTAGATCTATCACAAAATACTTGTAAGGCACAGAATGTTCAACATCGTATCACAGAAATGCACACAAATATATATTTTCTCTATAATTAATATTATAATAATAATTTTATTTTAACATATTGTTTGACAGACCTTTGACACGTGCAAGTTTTCAGCTTTTATGTATTTGGATTATTATTTATTGAATTTAGTTTAAAGTTTTGTAATTTTATATGGCGTTATTATTGAAACACTTTGATTAAAATAGCACAAAGCACATTGAAAATAATGAAAACAAATTAAGAACAGAAACAAAAGCAAAAAAAAAAAGCAAAACAAAGACACATGCAAAGCAACTAAAAAAAATGAAACCGGTGCCAGGGCGATATACGAAAAAGCTTATCGGCTCTCCGACTGGACTCTGTGGTTGGGGGCTACCGCTCAGCACAGCGTCGCTTTGCCAAATGAAGCTACGATTAGAACCCAAAACGTTGATGGGACTGGAGCCGCAGCCAGAGCTGAGCCACTGGCAAAGCAGCAGCAGTTGTTGTTGTTGTTTTTGCTGTTGCTTTTGCTGTTGTTTTTGCTGTTGCTTTAATGTTGATAGCAGCCAGCGGGGAACCGGTTTTGTTGTTTTTTTTTTTTGCATTTCACACATTTAAAATAAGCAACTGAGCGCAGTTATATAGGTACTACATAAGTATTATATATAAGTACGGGTCGCTATTCAAGAATTAATCAGTAAAAAGCACAGCGAAAAAAATAAATACAAAAAAAAAACCGGCTGTTGGAACAACAACAACAACAACAACAGCAGCAAAATTAACTGTGATTCAAGGGAAATACACACTCAAAATCAGAGCCAGATTCACATGCAGAGAGCACAATTGAATTGATCCGCAACATATTATTGGGTTTGCTCATAATATGTTCATATATATATATGTATATATTATGTAAGTTTGATTTATACCCAAGTGCACACAAATACATACTCAAAGCGTTGTTTGTTCACTTAACATATTTTTTTTAAATTAATTTAAATGCTAAGCAGTAAATAATTCGTGTTTTATTTCCAAACAAAAAATCTCTTAAAATATTGTTTCAGAATTTAAACCCAATTAAAAATGTTTAAAATGAATCCAATCATGAAATACATAAAATATATATTTAAAAAAAAAAACACATTATATAAATAAATACATAAGCCAATCTCATTTTCAAGAAAATATACATGATATATTTTGTAGTTTTTTGCAGAAATTGGCTAATAATTGGGGTCTTTGACTGTTTGGTTTTGCGATGGAAAACCAGTTTAACCATTCTTCTGCCAGTTTTAGTTTAGCCTGTAGATAATATATGCATATTCCGAGACTTTATATAAATAAAGAACAGATGAGACAGTTTTTACTACTACTAGTAAAGCAAGGCGTGTCTGACGCAGCAATATCTACGCTGCAACAATTGCTGCAAGTTGCAGTTGAAGCTTAAAACATATATAAATGCTACGATCCGATTGTCGTTGGTTAATGATAATGCTGCTGCTACTGCTGCTGCTTCTTCTGCTGTTGCTGCTGCTGTTGCTGCTGCTCGACAAAGTCGTAGAGCTCTGCATCCAGCACACTTGTGAAATACATCGTCTGTGCATCACAATTGGCGCCCGTCGGCGTGGCAATGCCAAGCACACAACGCGCACCATTGGGGCGCCGCAAATGTAAAACGCTGCCAACAACCGACGGGCATGGTGCACATGTAGTGGACTTATCCACAGCGAGTGCAGCCAACTGAATGGGCTCCAGACAAACATGCCTCGTTGGTAAACTCTGCACACCGGCCACATTGTCAATGTTCTTGCAGCCCTCGAAGGGCAGCAGACGCATGGGCAGCTCATAGAGCGGACAATCGCTGTCTGTAAAAATAAACAAAAGACAAGATAAAAAAAAAATTGCTTTTCTGGAATGGATCGAAGCTTACCATTGCCCTTGGCCCAGGCGGTGGCCAATAGCTGTCCGCTGACCTGCATGCGCGTGTACTCAAAATGCGAGCAGATGGGAGTCAATTTGAGTTGGGGGCCAATTTGCAACGGTTTCTGCAGATGCAATAGCTCTAAATCCTGTCGAAGCTCGGCCACGCGCTAAAATGAGAAAGTGATGAAAGTCATGAGCCATCTGCATAAGGAAAGAACGAGAGCGAGATAGAGATAGAGAAATATAGAGCGAGAGTTGGGCAGCTCACTCCAATATCAACTAGATAATCCTCGTCGCTGTCCACATCACGCATATCGGCAACGCCAAAAACCGCATGACTTGGCCGACCGCAGCCGGCAACGGTGAGGAGGAGGCGCGGTGTCAACGCCATCGCCGTGCACCGATGCACATGTCCATCGAATGCGGCATTCGGATAAGCTAGCGCTGCCAGATGCCTATAATGACTCAGCAGCTGCAATGCGTGCTGCCCATCATCATCAGTGTGATTCTGAACCTGAGCATCCTTCCCAGATTGTTGTGGCATTGTTGTTAACGTGTCGACACGCACATCGGTAGTAAACTGACCGCGCGGCTGCAGTGGCAAATTGGTGGGGCAGCAAATGATCTCCTCAACGGTGCCAGCACGACACGTTTGCACATCATTATCCGTCAGACGCTGCTGCTCCAACAGCGGCTCCAGGCTCGCACACTCCGAGATGCCCACACAGATGCCCTCGTACAGGGGTGCGCGGCAATTGTATTGATTTCCATGATTCATGTTTGGGTACGCAACGCTGTCCAGACTAAATGGCACACTTATTCCCACAGAGCGTTCCGTATATTCTTCATTTGTTTTGAATATGGATAGCCACTCTGGTTTCTCTGTAGTCGTTGTTGTTGTTGTTGTTGTTGTTGATGTACTTTCTGTTGTTGTTGCTGTTGTTGTTGTTGTTGTTGCTCTTCGTGTTGATCTTTGTGTTGGTCTTTGGGTTGTCACTGTGTGCTTCACCACTTCGAGGGGACAGCATATTTTCTCCCCACGGATGGTGTAGCCACAGTTTAACACAGAATCCACCGTTAGTTTACCGCTGTCAAGAAACTGACCAATCGTTGTGCATTGCTCTGCTGGCTGACAGAAGCTATGATAACTCTGTGTCGGACAGGGATCACCAACTGTGGCGAGAATTGTTATTATTTCATATTAATAAGTGAGAGAGAGAGAGAAAGAGAACGCACCCTCGAGGCTTACGTAGGCTACGCAGATGCTTAGACATAGGCAGAACAGCGCTAATAACAACATCTTCGGTCCGACAATCGAACTGAACTGGCGCATTGCTCGCGCTCGACTGACGCTCAGTTAAACTGTACAACAACTGGCCAAGCAACCGGCAGGCAGCATCAGCATAGACGTAAGCAGCACAGCCTGGGGAAGTGCTTAGCTGTATCCGAGTTCTGGACTGGGACTAGTCATTAATTTAATAATATTTTGCTTGCTTATTTATCATCGAACAATAAATCGGAGCATGCAAATTGTATTTATTTATATATATTTTTTTTTGAGAGTAACTTAAGTCAATGCACTTAATGCATTTGATTCATTTCAAATTCATTTTCTCATCGTTCAGATAATTATCTATCTTTTTTATTTTGTTTTGATTTTTGGTTACATTATTTTTGTATATTAGCCACGTTTCATCCATTATAATTACATAAATAATAGTTTTGCACTGACTCTGTTGAGCTTATAATTATTAAAGGCAATCTGTACAAATACAATGTATTATTTTATACGATTCACATATTCTTATATTTACGTATTATAATTATATAATGGCAAATATATATATATATAGCAATGACGAATTGATTTCATCCTTTATTTAATTTGTTATTAATGAATGCAGTTGCTTAAACAATTTAAAGTTTTTTGCGTATAATTTCTCCATAAACAAAAATTTGAATTCTACAATCATTTTATATGCCACTCAAATATTTAATATACAAAACGAAAATTAGTCAAAAAAAAAAACCGGAAATATTAATCAGAAGAAACATCTAATTTTACAAATAAGTGGCTGCTCCACACTAGCAATTATAATAATAATAATATATAGAGAAAAAACTGAATTCAACAGCAAATGTGTGCGGCAACAAAATGTTCAACAAATATTTCTACCGAACCATATTATATATTTCGATGGAAAAATTGAGATATCAAGTTATTTTTCTGCTTCTATTAAATGACCAATTTTAAATTACAAGTCATTGTATATATTTATAAATAGCCGATCCTATAATCCTGGCATGGAAGTCAAATCAATAATAATCTAGACTCCAACCTGGTGGCAATAAATTATGTTAATTCTAAGTATTGAATCGATAAGGTTCTTTGGAATTTTGTGAGTGGATGTGGTAGTAAATAATATTTTTTTTTTATTGTATTATGCTACTCAAATCTGATGTGTTATCAAATTATATTAAGATATATGTGTGTAAGTGTAGATAGTTGTATATGTTTCCAATACTATAAAATGCTTAACTAGACTGATTCTTTTTATTTGTTATTTTGTTTATTATTCTTTCTGCAAGTGCCTCAAATGCCACTCGTATTATTCTTAACATTCTGAAAAAGTATTTAACAGACAGAAGAAAGAATCTCTAAAACTGCATATATTCTTGGATTGAAAGGATCGACAGACTAATCGACAAAATGCATGGTTGTTTGTCCATCTGTATGTAGAGCTACAAAAATTAAAAAAAAAAAAACATTAAATATTGGAATCTTAGTTCTCGGCAAACCGATGTTGACGACAATTGAAAAGTCCGAGGTTTATTAATAATATATATTGTGCATATTATTTACAAACCCCGCAAACTTAATCAAAATCGGCGAATTAACATCGAAAATAGATTCCAAAAACAATTCTCATATTGAGCTGATGACTTTCAGCAGTTTTTTGATTGCGAGACTGGCACGTGCCACGAGCGGAATGAACCTATCTATCTATCTATATATTAGATCATATTATTGGTAAACAATAGTATTTTTAAAGTGGACGTACTAAGCGAGTAAGCAGGCAGATATGGAAAGTGCGATTCCACTGCGAATCGAAATCATGAACGACTGTTTTTTAATTAAATTGAAATTGCATTGAAAAAAAAACACACTCGTCAAGTTGCCGTTGTGTGTACATACATATGCATGTGTGTATGTGTGTGTGTGTGTGTGTGTCTGTGCGTGTGTGCTTGTGTGCGTGTGCGTATGTGTTTGTGTTTTTGTGTACGATAAGCCATTTTCATGCCCACAGTCAGACAAAGTATTGCTATTAAAAGAAAAAACAAAACAAAAAAAATAATAAAAACATAAAAAAAAGAACTAATCAAAGTGAAGGAAAGATTGTCGATTGAGTTACACCTAATTTTGTTTGCTTGTTTGTTTTTTTTTTTTTTTTTTTTTTGTGCATGTCATATTGTTTTTTTGTTGACTGTCTTTTGTTGTTTTGTTTTCTTTAGCTTTAATTTAAAGTAAGCACTATAATAATACTCGTCTCTCTGGGAGAAGGAATGAATGTTGAATGGTTATGTTGTTGATATTGGTGGATATTGATGTCGATGACGATGTCGATGTCGATGTCGATGTCGATCACAGTTCAGTTCCAAGTTGAAGATGCAGTTTTATTTGCTTCAATTAGCTCTCTAGCCTAGTAACCATAGAAGAAAGCCTCATACGAGAATGCTCTCGTCAAATTACAATCCAACAATATGGCTGCCATGTGCTCGCCAATGCCGCCATCAATGAAATAGGCATTCGCATCATCGGCCGATGCGTCCACATAGATCTCAATGCTGGTCAAGGTGGTGATACCACTGGTAGATGGATAACGCATCAGCACCTCAACGTCAACGGTGGTGGTGAAACTCTCGTCATCATAGTTGTTGACCAAAAGCTTATCACCTACAACAGCGACAGAGTAATCCAATTAGCAAGCCATAAACAAATCGAACATATATATATACATATATATATATATATATATATATATATATATAGATTGTTGCTTTACCTGTAATACGCTCGCCGGCACTGAAGACAATGTTGCCCTTGGCATGCTTTACTTTCTTCAGAGGGACCAATTGCACGTCCGGATGAAGCGCCGTAAAGCGAGTTTTATCGGTAACTGTCTGAATGGGCGAGTATTCCAAATCGCTGGAACGCTGCTGCTGCTGCTGCTGCTGCTGCTGCGATGGTGCAGCAAGTACACAAGCGCTTAGCACAAACAATGTGATGCACACTTGCCACATTTGTGAGCGTAATTTAAACAACAAAAAAAAAAAAACAAACAAATACGAAAAGTTTGTGAATTTAGGTAACAATTGTCAATTGAGGCAAGATCGGTTTGTGGGTACCGCGCCCTGTGCAATCTATTTGGCGACTGTTTTGTGCATTGTCTGGCACTTGCGATGGCTTTTATACCGCTCTTATCGGCGGTCAGCGTTAGATAAGGCAGCGCTAGAACTGAACGATAAGCCGCAAAACCTTATAGTATTGCCAATGGTTACACTTTTCTCTTTCTTATATATGTATGTATTTTTTTTATATTTTTTTTTAGGCGCACTAATTTGCCATATTTCGCTCAGTGACTATTAATAGGCCACTTAAAGCAATCATTTTTAAGCACTCGCTAAAGCCCAAGAATATTTTGGCAATTCAATTAATTGGCCAAATGATCGATTGGCAACAAATAGACGCCAACAACCAAATTAAAAATTGTGTATTGTTTTCATTTGATTAGGAAACACATGACAACTGGAACACATTTCAAATATTTATATACAAAAATATATATTATATTTAATTTAAGCGGCACTCGAGACTGGCTTTTACTTCCGTCTCCTTGTTGGCCACTTCAAATTGTTTGCTCAACTTTGGACGTAGCTGACATGGGTTTCCTTATCTTCGCAAAAAAAATAAGTGCAAATATAAACAGTAGCCAACTTGCATATATATATATATATATTTTATTAGTATATTTATTTATCGTCTTGCTGTAGCAATTTGTATGCCCAATTGTCATTTTATAATTCTCACTGACTCTCATTAATTTTCATACACACATTCATTTCTTAATTCTATTTTTTATCACATTTTTTCTTATACTTGTTTTTTATGCTGCTCAAAACATCATTTTAAATTTAACATATGTGGATTTTATTATTTAAATTTGCGATAATAAAATAATTATATGAAATTACAATACAATTTTCCAACTGAAACCTACCTTTTCAACTGTATCACAATTTAAATAGATACAACAAATAAAAAGTTTAATCTATATACAAAATAATAACATATTTAAAGCGATTTTAGTTATGCTATGTGTATTAATTGGTTTAAAGTAAGCTTCAACTAGAACTAGAACTAGTCTAAATTTTAGGCTGTATAGTAAACAAGATATGACAATCTGCTATAGTTTGTAGTTTGTAGTTTATAAAAAACTATACCACAAAAGGCATTCATTTTCTCTTTATACAAACAGAAATTTATTTAATGAATATACCATATATAGCAATAAATTTAATTTAAGGGGAAATCAAAATAGAAATAGTCTTTTAATCAAATTAATGGACGGGATAAAAATATAAATTGAAATTGTTTGAGATTTTCGTTTAGTTAGTGAGACAGTCTCGATAAAAAATTATTATCAAATAATGCCGAGCACCTTTAAAGAGGGGTTTTGATTTGCAGGGAGCGCGTGTTGTTAGATCTAGTTTTGCAATCTTAACCTTGATATACATAATTGCGCACAAAAGTAAACAATCTAATAAATGGGAACTTCGAGAAATTTGAAAACTCAGCGATATCATTTCTTATACCCCATTCACATTCAGTCGGGTAGTTGAGAGCTATCGTCAATTAAGGCGTATAAATATTGATCAGCATCGCCAAAAACCCAAGTGCTTTAACGAAGAGCATAGCAAATCAATCAAACATATATTAAAAATATTAAGATAAGCCTTTTGCACTAGAACTTTCTACAGGGTAACTCAATGTCAAAAACATCTTTTTATGGCCTGTTATCACATTTTGGTACTTGCGAAATAAAGCGTTCATTTAATGATTGACAATCTGACACATTATGCTCAAATGCTTCAATCTAAGCACCGCTCAAAAGTACTTATAATGAGACAAAAACTAATACTACTTGAGACATATGGCGATTTCCAACGAGATCACTTTAAAAGTGAAAAAAGTATTTTTAAAAGTACAAAAAAATAAATAAATGTGAATACAATTAGACGGTGTGGAAAAGTTGCTGTGGACAACAATTGAAGAGTGTCTTAACAAACGGGGGGAAACAAAAAACATTTCCTTGAACTTGGCACTACTTATCACAAAACTAAGGCGTAAGTTGGCAAATAAAAAAAATTTTGATAATGCGATGACGGTTAAATTCTAATTCTAAAAACGCCGACGTCAAATCGATTTGCATCGTGCAAAAGCTTAACAATTATTTACGAGATCGTCGAGCTTTTTCGAGTGGTAAACGCGTGAGCGCTTTTGATTTATATGTCTGTCTACCTCAGCAGATTTACGAAAGCACTCCCTTTCCCCCCCCCCCCACCATTTCCAAACTACCACACCACTAATACACAGAGACAATCGAATGTTGACTGCGCATAAAATTTATATGGTGTTTTTCACTTTATAAGCATCATACGATTTGTACAGTTATTTCTTAATTATTAACGTAAAAGTGGCGAAGAGCAAGATAAAAGTGTGGTGAAATGGGAAAGTGCCCTTGGGCTTAATCGGAGCCGAAGTACTGCGCCTGATAGCCAAAGCTATTGGTTTGCTTAGCCTCCACCACAATGGAAATGAAACGCTGGCCAATGCCACCGGCGACGACATAAGCATTGCCATCGTGGTTATCCTGTGTGCAAATGAGCTCCACAAACGTCACAATGGAGCCGGCGCCGGACTCTGGATACGTTAGCTGTACACTAACATCCTTGCGAGACGGATAGCTGAAGACATCGGCGCCCTGAGCTACCAAACGGTCGCCTGAAAGTAGACCACAATTGTGCGGAATTGTTAGCAAGTTGCTGCATAAATTTCAGATACCTTAGCGACTTTTGTATATCAACTATCGCTTACCGGACACCCGAGCACCGAGCGTATATCGCACAGATTGCCCGCTAATACGAGCCGCCGGCTGCTGCTTCACCAGGCGCTGCAATTTGAGGCCGGGATGCCCCGCAACGAAATCCCGCACATTGTGCACCACAACAATTTGGCGTTCCACATTATCGTTGCGTGCCACGCCCGCCAAGCTATCGGCCACCAGGCAACCAAAAATTGCAACCAAAAGACACAAACCAAATTTGCACATGTCGTTTTTGAATAAACACTGTTCCAAAAAAAAAAAAAGTATTCCAATTGCTGCGAATGATTAGCGCTGAATGAGCTCTAACATGGCAAAGTACCTAATATTTATAGTAAAGCCAACTAATTGGAAGCCGTTGATTTGATTGACTCTGGCTGCACTGCACACTCCTCAGGCAGGTTCCGGCTGTCACTGAGTCTACCACGGCTCTTATCGCCTCAATTGACAAGTGCGAACCGACATCGTTTAATCCAACAACAGAAAAAATATTTATTGACAGTTCCACGTTTTCCAAATGCTCTTAAATTCAATTCAATATAATTGATATATCCCATAATTTACATTTGTTTCGAATCAAAGCAATTTTAAAATTAGTCTTGTCTTTTATATTGACAAAATTCACATGTGAAGACATCGTGACGGAATTCAAAATATATATAAAATTACAAAATATCATTTAAAAAAGAAACAAATCCAGAATTATCCAGAAGCTGAAGCCAGCGAATAACATAGTTAAATTATTATAACAGTAGAAAATCAATTTTCTCATATTATATATTTACTTAAGATTATGTTATATATTGATATTTTTAAACATTTTATTATTAATATAATCTAGAATATTAATATAAAATAATAACAAATATAAAATTATCTGCTAGATTTGATGAACTTATTTTTCAGATAATTATAAAATATTTCTTGGTTTCAACCTGCTTATATTCTTAAAAAAAAAAAATATATATATAAATATTCAAAAGATGTATGAGATCTATATAAATTCAAATTTAAATTCGATGTACAATAGAAATACCAAAAAGTTTAAATAAACAAAATAAATGATTAAATTCAGCTGTTTAATGTCGAAAAAAATCAAGGTCACGCTTATCTTATCTGTGGACCACTGAGATGTGCTCGTACCAGAAAATAAAACAGCAAACATTTGAAAATAGAAATCAACATAATATACAAAGCTGATGTTCATGGAAGCGGACCCTTTCTAAAATGTAGTATAACAAAGCTGATAAGGATGGCTACCGACCCAGGCCCGTTCAGTCAATTAAATTGAACAATTTGGTGATATTGCGTTCCGCTCTCCGCTCTGATGACGGAGCCCAACAGCCTAATGTTCCAGAGCAGGTATGTACATACATGTACATTTGTATGTATGTATATATGTAAGGGCACTCTAATGTTTTTTTTTGGCTGACTGACTGATAAGTTGACAAACATGAACACAAATAAACAGCACCACTCAATTTGAGAATTGGTAGAACGGTTACTTTCTAATTAGTGATAGAATTGGCAAAGACTTCAAAGCTGCTAGATTTTCGAGATTCTTGTGAAAACGTCCACAGTCATATTTTAAGACATTACACGGAACCCTATCGATAAGGCTCTCCAACCCTTGAGTACTTCCCCGAAATTGGACAACTTCGAGTGGTGTCATTGCCACTCACAAATAATCAAAACAATATGAAAAATGTTCAAAGATAACACCTGTTTATTATTGATCAATAAAGCAACTCTGAGTCATACGAAATAAAATAAAAAAATTAAAACAAAACTTTCGATTTGTTTATAATTTATATATTATACGAAACTGTTAATTTCATTTTGGAAAACTTGTCAGAATCGTTATTGAATATAGTTCCCATTGTTGTTAACTTTGTATTCTCTACATATATAATCAGAATCAGCATAAATGAATGATTTTTTTAAATTGGATAAACTGAAGATTATGTTTTAGTCGCTCAACCCTCCTAAGTACACAATGCATTTATACCACTTGAAAAACTTTGTGTTTTTAAAAAAAAACTTGTTTATTACTATTCATTATTCAGACTTATAACTCTAGAGTTACATTTGAATGTAAATGTTAATATCTATATATATATATATGTGTATAGTCTATGTATTATATATTGTATATATGCATTTACACATCTATATGAATGTATAATCAAAAAAAGTACATTTAAAACACACGGCGACTGCGACAAATGCTCGTGTTACAAATTGGGTTTATTTTTGTATTGTTTGTTTTGTTCTTTTGTTTTTTTTTTTGTATAATACCACTTAATAAGCGTTTATAATTAATAATATTAACAAAATCAATAGGAAAACAAGGATAAATAGTTAAAAATTGGCAGTTATCGTATATAGTTGAGCTTTAGAGTCGCTTATGGAATGTAGCAGCAACATCAACAAACTTAGTTGACAAACAAAGGTATATAATAAATATATATATAGATATAGTTAAATATAGATTAATAGATATACGTATTACGTTGAGTTATAGTTTGCATATACAAATGTATTGAAACATTGTAAAATAAATTGCTGATATTCATGAATCTGTCCTGGCAAGTCAATGTAGAACGAACTGGCGTCAACTGTATAATATATATATATATATATTATAAAAGTCGTATATATTGCACACGATTCGCACTCTCACTCGCACGCACACACGCTTTGCCCTCACTCCGACTATTGCTATCTTGCTCACAGTCAGGCAAACGCTGACACTGACACTGACGCTGATGCTCTCACTCACTCGCACACACCTTATGCACAATCTGGTCAATCGGTTAAGATAATTGCTGTCATATATTATCTGCCGGATCTAAAATAAAACGTACTTAATCAATTACATAATAAGTGGAATGCGATTTTCTGGCACTCAATAATTTTGATGGCGGACAGATAACAAATAGCTTAGCTTTCTACACAGTATTCAACAGTTAGCCAACAGAAAAGATATAAATAAAATACGGAATTGATTTTTTTTTTTTTTTTTTGTCTATTGATAAACAGACTACATTTTGTGGCATGTGATTTGTTCATCTGCTTGCCACCAGTTTGCCACAGAGCCCATTTGTCGATTATAAAATATATTTGCAAATATGTCTGCTGATCTGTCCGCCTGTCTGTCTCTAAGTGTACGTTATAAAACCAACAACAATTCCATTTGTTTACATTTCGACTAATATCGTTTTGTCTACAACACCCTCCCCACCCAACCCCTCCCCCATCCCGTTCCAAAGCTAACTTGTCGACTCGGTGCACATCTGATTGAAACCCTTTTTTATATATTACTTTAATGCCTGGATGGATGGCATTAACCCTACCAGCGCGGGCGTATCTCCTTGAAGAGCCACTTCTGATAGCCATCGTTGACATCACACTGGCCAAGGGATAATTGTTGACCCGCTGGATGCAGGGCCATGCACTTTTTGTGCACACGATGGAGCAGATGTTTGGTGTGCTCATTGTAGCTCCAGGGTCCATCGACGGTGCCCAGGCGACAGACGGCCAGCTTGATGCCCTGACGATCTGCCTCCACGCAGCGCTCACCAACGCCCAGCTGGCCGACGGCATTCAGACGCACCAGTTGATTATTGCCACCGCCATGGCAATAGGAGAGACCCATTATTGCCGGCGGCTGATGGCCCATCGAGTCGAGACAGCCATCAGAAGCCACCGAGCGCAGTTCGCCCCAGTGCAGATTGGCCGGCAGGGCTGGAAATTTGTCAACAACATCATAGGCAATGTTGTCCATAAACCATTGGAACGATTTACAATTCAGACGCTTCTTTAGCGCCAGCTGCTCGCTAATATCGCCCATGTCCAAATAACGAGCCAACGGCTCTCGCGTATAGAAGAACTCCTTGTGCGTGTCATCAAACCAGGTCTCAATCACGCGCTTATAGTTGATAGTTATGAGCGGGCCCTTCTTCTTGCTGGCCAGCTTGCCGAAATTGTAGGGCATAAAGCCGCGATAGACATGACCGACACGGGAGCAGGGCACCCATTCGATGCTGCCGCCGCATTGCCAGATCTTAAAGCTCAGCTCGAAATTCTCACCTCCCCACACAAGCAAGCCGGGATCGTAGGCGCCCAACTCGAGAAAGTATTCCCGATTAATTGCAAATAGGCCTCCGGCATGCGTCGGACTGCGATACGGTTCCGAGTTGTGGGCGCGACGACGCTGCTCCCGACGAGGCACTTCGTTCTCTTTGTACAGCATGCCCCACTCGAAGATGCCGCGGAAATGATTATCGCTGCCGTACACCGGCCGATATTCGAAGGTCTTGTGATCAATGCCATCGATAATGGGCACCGTCATCACAGTGCGGTCTCGATAAATGGGCGCCAGCAGCGGTGGCAACCAATTCAGATTCACCTCACAGTGCGCATCCAAAAATACAATCACCTCACCTGCAAGACAATATAAAAGTTAACAAATGCGGCTTTAAGGAACCAAAAGTACACACAAAGATTCAGTGATAATATTTGACATAAATATATTTAAAATATATATTTAAAAAGTATTCTTTGTATATATAAATAAACGTCAACTTGTCCCATTTAACTGGTCGCTCTTAATTGTAGTTATTCAAAATCAATTTGTAACTGATACCAACAAATTATTTAAAGCCAAATATATATTTCGAATTAGCTGTGAAATGCACGCAAATTTAGTTGTGACGAGTTTTAATTTTGATCTAATTATTACCATCTTTAAAACTGGATTTATGTTTAAAACTGATGAAGTTAGAAAGATAATTTAAAGCGAAAAACTTCGCGTGACTTCGAAGTCGTATTTGAAGTCTTATTGAACTAATTCACAAGAAACAAAGAAATATTTTTAAGTATGTCTGTCAAATGTTCATTTAATCTACTGTGGGTGCACAGTAGTCCCATTGACTATACGCTCACCTGTGGCCTCCATGGCGCCGCGGGAGCGTGTTCGTATGAGACCCTCGCGCTCCTTGTTCCGTATGATTTTGACAAGGCCATTGAACTGCTGAACATACTCATCCAGCTTGCTGCGCAGATTCTCCTTGTCGGAGTAGTCATCGACAAGAATGATCTCGTGCAGCATGTGCTTTGGCGAACGATCGATGACCGAGTGAACGGTGCGCATCAGCACTGAGAAGCCCTCGTTGTGGAACACAATGATCACACTGGTTGGCGGCAAATCATAAGGATAATCCCAATGTTTGCACTCTTCGAGACGCGTTTCGCGCACCGAACGATGCATCGATATATCATCGGAGCAGGCAATGTTCATGCCATACTCCATTTCGGAGGCATCCGCCACGTTCTTCTTTTCCGGTGGCAGTGTGTACGCGTCCCCATTCTCACCGGGGCCAGTACGTGGCTTTAGATCTTTGGGTTCGAAATTGCCCAGACCTGGAAATACAAATAAAATGAAAAGCATATAATTCTCTGGTGAACAGACTGATATAAAACGAACGTGCAAATGCAAATGTTTACTTAATAAACGTTACGCAGAAAGACAGATGTCTGCTTGGCTTGCAAATATGTATTTAGTATGGCATTTGCGAAAGCGGGTTAACTCGTGCGTGGAAAACAATTCTGTTGATGCTTTATAACAAGCATATTTATAAGGAAACGAATCTATATATCCATACATATATATATATATATATATATAGCTGTATAAAAGAGTTTAGCTAGAAAGCAATAATTTACACAGTAGTTGAACAAAATTGAATGGGCGAAAGTTAGGTTATCGTGTAATTTGTGCATGAATGCAACTAACTAAATACATACATACCCTCGACTAGTTTGGGCACCTCACGCGGCCTATTCTCGAGACGCTGATGATTGAATTTGGGGCCGCCAAATCGCTGGTGATACGCCTCTTGGACGCGCTTGTGGTGATCGCTCCAGTTGGCCAGCAGATAGAGCAGCGGCAAGATGACCAGCAAACAGAGCGCCAAACGGCAGATGCGTCCGCTGCGTATGTTACTCACACGCATCTTGCGACAATTGATTGATATTGTGTTTGCTCAATACTGACACAGCTCCAGCTTTAGATTCAAATTTAGTTTCAGATTCTGTGTAAAACTGACTCTGGTTCCAAATGATTGATATTGTGTTTGCTCAATACTGACACAGCTCCAGCTTTAGATTCAAATTTAGTTCCAGATTCTGTGTAAAACTGACTCTGATTCCAAATGCGTTGCCGTTTGGTGTTGACGTGTCTTCGACGAAGACGTCGACGTCGACGACAACACAATCTTAAGCAAAGCAAATGCTAGCAACAAATTTCAAAAACAAGAATTTTTGATTTTATATTTGTTTTTGTTTGTTTGTGTCTGTTTGCTCTGGATGCGAATGCCGATGTTAATGTGTGTGTGTGCGTGTGTGAATCTGAAAGTAAGTGACTATTATTCTGAATTCGGTGTGCTCTTGTGTTAGTGTGTCTGCGTGTATGTGTGTATGTACGTATATGTAAAAAGAACCAGGTGAGCACCACCGCTGCGAATGCGTTGATCAAAAGGCAATCGGCGATAATGATAAATGAGCGTAGCGGCTTAACACTTGTTTTTTTAATACCAATTCAGAGCAATTACAGTTCAATGCAAATTGAGTTAATGCTGCTCACACAAATTGCAAACAGAAGAAGCAAGGCGCGCGCTGTTTGCAGTTGCAATGCACAAATGCGGCAATAAATGCAATGCAAACGTAAACAAAAAAATTGGCTGTATGTGGCGACTGCCACGCGTTTGACGTTTTCTAGCACATCAGGTGGCTTCGCTTGCACTACAACGCCACTAGCGGCAGCGGTAGTCAATCTCAGCTGCTATCGATAAACAACTGCACAAATATACTAAGAAAATACCATAACGACACTGTGATTGCGCCTACGTAATAATTTTGTGCGTACGTTGCGTCTGCTATTTGCGTTGCATTTTTGCATTACGTTACCATTCATTTTGAAATACAAACTCGATTTAAGAAAATTAACGCAATTGTAATTTTGCATTTTTTATTTACATTATTTTATAGATTAAGCAATTTTACAATTTACAAATATATGTTCTTATGCATTTTTGCATTTGTACAGATTAAATAAATATATGTTTTTGCAACTTTTACGAAAATTTTATATACATATATTAATGAATATATTTAAAGTTCAACAAATTAACAATTAGGAATCGAGCGGTATGATGATCCGACAGGCAAATTGTCCCTATTTTCAATGCTGCATAGTGTTCTCATTATGTATAGTCAAAACGCTGCCAACGCGACGACCATCATAGCAGGGCTGAGGCTCGCGCAGCGATCCAATGGCAGTAACAGCTGCAAATCCTCCGTCGCCAGGATTATCATTCATTTTATGGCCAACTTTGCGCAGATAATCGAGAATATTACTCTTCACCGACAATTCGTAATCGACATGCATTGGTATCAGCTGGTGGTGCAAGCGTCCATCATTTACTGCATCCGAAATGCTCTTATTTCGTATGAGATAATTCATGATAGTCTAATAAGCAAGTAAAAATCGATTATTTGACGATATCGATTTATTGTCAGCTGTTAAATGCGTCTGTTATCTTGGCTGCGCCAAATTCCTCCTTGAAGGACGCAATAAAGCTACACATACTCACCGTGGCCACGCTGGTTGTGATCTTGGTACCGCCAGCAGCACCGGCTAGCAGGCGCACATCGTCATTGCCATCGACAATAATTGAGGGACTCATAGAGGACATGGGCCGCTTGTGGGGATAAATGTAGTTAGCTGGCGACGACGGAACTCCAAAACTGTTAATAACGCCCGGCGTGGAGAAATCATCCATCTCATCATTCAAAATGATGCCTGTTTGGGGCGAGGCCACCTTGCAGCCAAAACTGTATGTACATATAAACCATGTTGAAGGAAATGAAAACATTTTCATATATATGTATACTCACTAGTTATTGACGGTGCTGGTTATTGATATAGCATCGCCATTGGGTGCTAGCACATTCACGTTGGCGGTGCCATGATCGGGTTCCACCGTGAAATTGGCACCATAGAAGAGAAAATCCTGTGAGGTGCTATCATCTTTAATCAAGCTACGCACGCTCTTCACCTTGTTTGCATTGAGCATATCTTCCAAGTTCTTCTTTATTGATTCCCCTAATACGGGATCGTTCTCATAGTCGCCCAAATTGGATCGCTGTCCATATGCATGCTTGAAGCTCTCGATGACACGATGCCAGTAGATGACCTCACTATCCGAATACAGTTCATTCATCAAGTTCAGTATAAAGGCCAGTAATGGGCCGCTCGATGGTAATGGAGTCGTATACAAAGTGAAGCCGCCGGTGACATTGGCCGAAATGTGGCCATCGCTCTCCCAGCGCACCCTGAAACCGATTAACCAAACAAATGAGAGGACATTTAGTAAATAAAGTGCATATCTGAAAACATATTGAATGTGATTGCAATTGCAACTAGAAATATTAAGATTAATATTAATATTAATATTTATATTATTTTATATAAAAAAAATAGACTCATTTAAAGATGAGAGACTAGTTTATATAGAAACATACAGATGACTGTCCGTTTGATATTTATAAGGAGTGTTTGTTGGGTGTGATACTTACTTGTAATTGTTCAGATCATCTGCAGTAATGATGCCGCCCATCTTTTTGATGTCCTCGATAAACTTTGCACCCGTCTGGCCACCATAGTAAAACTCGCCGGGGCCTTTATTGGCGATACGCTCCAGCGTATTGGCCAGATTGGGTCGCTTCATATAATTATGCTCTACATACGGTTCGCCCTGCTCATTAAGAAACATGGCGGATAGCCCGGGATCGTTTTTTATTTGCGTTAGCTTCGACTTAATGGCCGCGTCCAAATTACGGGAAACGACATGACCTTCGCGTGCCAGGCGAATCGATGGCTGGAATAGATCTTTCCAAAGGAGTCGACCATACTTCTGATGCATCTCCCAATAGCCAAGTATCTCGCCAGGCACCGCACATGCCATTGCGCCGGTCACCTTTTTGCTACCGACAAACATGTCCTTGTGTGCAGCCGCTGGGGCGGATTCGCGTGCAATTATCGTCTCCACTTTGCGAGTGCGACGCGTGTAGATCGTTGCGACAAATCCGCCGCCAATGCCCATCGATTGGGGTAGCATGATGCCCTCGCAGAGGAGTGTCGCAATTGCCGCATCCACCGCCGAACCACCATCCGTAAGCATGGTGCCACCAATTTCAGCGCAGCCAATGCCATTGGAGACGACAGCTCCGGTTACATACCGCTTATCCGGAGTTTCCAACCCAAAGACAAGTCCCAGAGTCAGAGCAGTGGCCATTACTACGCCAGCTATTAGCCATATAAGGTACGTTTTTGGGCATGGCATTCTGCAATCCAGAAACAAAGAACACACGTATACCACCAAGAGCCAAGAGCCCAACTGAAGTGCATAAGGTTTGGTTAATTGGCCAATTCTGATTAAGTCTCTCAAGTTTGTCCACTTCAACGCGAAAAATATATAATTTTGATTTTCACAACCAACAAAAACTCACCGTTAGTTTTAGTTTGGGACACTGGGAATCTTGCAAAATTAGTTTGTTCAATACAAATTTCGTATTAGATAGAATTTATATTAGACATAATATGTTTTGACTTCTGAATACATTTTAAAAATTTTGATTTTTCGGTGCTCCTTTCTTTCCTTTCACTTAATATTTTAAAAAAAAATTTAATATATAAGCTATATAAATTGCATGTAAAACTATATAAATTGCATGTATAACTAAAGTCAAATTAATCATAATTAAACCCAATGAGCAATTATAAACAATCCACTTGTTGTCTGTAAGAAAACTCAAAATATACAATAAAATAATACAAATTTGCAAACAATTGTTTATTTTTATCGTGGTCATGTTGAAATCTGATAGTTTGAGACTTGTAAAACCAAACAAAAAACTTGCATATATACATAAAATTGCATATATGCATATATAGATAAGCTAATATATATTCACATAAAGTGACATGCGGTTCCAAAGAATAAAGTCTGGCAATTAAGCTGGTCATTTTTGAAGTTCCACGCTTAAACCATAAACCATAACGGTTACTATTTATAACTGTTATCAGTGCACGATTTTTAAATGAAGTGCAAAATTTGACAACGTCAGAGCCCTTTAACTCAACTGTTAATATATACTTCTTTGTAGGTCAATAAATCCGGCTTTAATTGTATTCGGTAAATGCTATTACCGGTTAATTAATCATCTTTTTCTGCATCGAAACAGTTGAATAAAATTGTTTGTTTTTTATTTACATTATTTTATAGATTAAGCAATTTTACAATTTACAAATATATGTTCAAGTGCATAGAGATTATATAATTATATGTTTTTGCACCTATTACGAGAATTTTGTTTACATATATTAATGAATATATTTAAAGTACAATAAATTAATGTTGGAATCGAGGAGTATGCGAAAACCAATGCGGCAGACAAATCGTCCCTTTTTTCAATGCTGCATCTTGTTCTTATTACGTATAGTCAAAACGCTGCCAACGCGACGATGATCATAGCATGGCTCAGGCTCGTGCAGCGATCCAATGGCAGTAACAGCTGCAAATCCTCCGTCGCCAGGATTATCACTCACTTTATGACCAACTTTGCGCAGATAATCGAGAATATCACTCTTCGCCGACAATTCGTAATCGACATGCATTGGTATCAGCTGGTGGTGCAAGCGTCCATCATTTACTGCATCCGAAATGCTCTCATTTCGTATGAGATATTTCATGATAGTCTAAAACCAATAAGTAAAAATCGATTATTGCACGATATCGATTTATTGTCAGCTGTTAAATGCGTCTGTTATCTTGGCTGCGCCAAATTGCACCTTGAAGGACGCAATAAAGTTACAGAAACTCACCGCTGCCACGCTGGTTGTTATCTTTGTGCCGCCAGCAGCACCGATAAGCAAGCGCACGTCGCCATTGCCATCGACAATAACTGAAGGACTCATGGAGGACATGGGCCGCTTGTGGGGATAAATGTAGTTAGCTGGCGACGACGGAACTCCAAAACTGTTAATAACGCCCGGCGTGGAGAAATCATCCATCTCATCGTTCAAAATGATGCCTGTTTGGGGCGAGGCCACCTTGCAGCCAAAACTGTATGTACATATAAACCATGTTGAAGGAAATGAAAACATTTTCATATATATGTATTCTCACTAGTTATTGACGGTGCTGGTTATTGATATAGCATCGCCGTTGGGTGCTAGCACATTCACGTTGGCGGTGCCATGATCGGGTTCCACCGTGAAATTGGCACCATAGAAGAGATAATCCTGTGAGGTGCTATCATCTTTAATCAAGCTACGCACGCTCTTCACTTTGTTTGCATTGAGCATATCTTCCAAGTGCTTCTTTATTGATTCCCCTAATACGGGATCGTTCTCATAGTCGCCCAAATTGGATCGCTGTCCATATGCATGCTTGAAGCTCTCGATGACACGATGCCAGTAGATGACCTCACTATCCGAATACAATTCATTCATCAAGTTCAGTATAAAGGCCAGTAATGGGCCGCTCGATGGTAATGGAGTCGTATACAAAGTGAAGCCGCCGGTGACATTGGCCGAAATGTGGCCATCGCTCTCCCAGCGCACCCTGAAACCGATTAACCAAACAAATGAGAGGACATTTAGTAAATAAAGTGCATATCTGAAAACATATTGAATGTGATTGCAATTGCAACTAGAAATATTAAGATTAATATTAATATTAATATTTATTTTATTTTATATAAAAAAAATAGACTCATTTAAAGATGAGAGACTAGTTTATATAGAAACATACAGATATACAGACTGTCTGTTTGATATTTATAAGGAGTGTTTGTTGGGTGTGATACTTACTTGTAATTGTTCAGATCATCTGCAGTAATGATGCCGCCCATCTTTTTGATGTCCTCGATAAACTTTGCACCCGTCTGGCCACCATAGTAAAACTCGCCGGGGCCTTTATTGGCGATACGCTCCAGCGTATTGGCCAGATTGGGTCGCTTCATATAATTATGCTCTACATACGGTTCGCCCTGCTCATTAAGAAACATGGCGGATAGCCCGGGATCGTTTTTTATTTGCGTTAGCTTCGACTTAATGGCCGCGTCCAAATAACGGGAAACGACATGACCGTCGCGTGCCAGGCGAATCGATGGCTGGAAAAGATCTTTCCAAGGGAGTCGACCATACTTCTGATGCATCTCCCAATAGCCAAGTATCTCGCCAGGCACCGCACCTGCCTTTGCGCCAGTCACCTCCGTGCTACCGACAAACATGTCCTTGTGTGACGCCGCTGGGGCGGATTCGCGTGCAATTATCGTCTCCACTTTGCGGGTGCGACGCGTGTAGATCGTTGCGACAAATCCGCCGCCAATGCCCATCGATTGTGGAAGCATGATGCCCTCGCAGAGGAGTGTCGCAATTGCCGCATCCACCGCCGAACCACCATCCGTAAGCATGGTGCCACCTATTTCAGCGCAGCCAATGCCATTGGAGACGACAGCTCCGGTTATATACTGTTTATCCGAATTTCTCAATCCAAAGACAAGTCCCAGAATCAGGGCAGTGACCATTACTACGCCAACTATTAGCCATATAAGGTACGTTTTTGGGAACGGCAATCTGCAATCCAAAAACAAAGAACATATGTGAAGGAGATAAATTAATTTCCGTATATCACCAAGAGCCACGAGCCCAATTGAAGTGCCCGTAAGTGCATACGGTTTGGTAAATTGCCCAATTTTGATTAAGCCTCTCAAGTTTGTCCACTTGAATAATATAAACTCACCGTTAAATTTAAGTTTGGGACACTGGGAATTTTGCAAAAAAAAATTCGATTATATGAGCTGATTATTTCTATTACTCCTTTCTTTCCTTTCACCCATTCAAATATCATAATTAATCAGTATTAAACCCAATAAGCAATTATAAACAATCCACCTGCTCTCTGCCACCAATTATTAATTGTTATCGTGGTCATATTGAAATCTGATAGTTTGAGACTTGTAAAACCAAAGAAAATAATTTCATATATTCCAGATAAGCCAATTCACAGAAAGTTAAATCCGGTGCCAAAGAATAAAGTCTGGGAATTCTGCTGGTCATTCTTGAAATCCCCACGTTAGCCAGTAAACCAAAACGCTTACTATTTATAACTGTTATCAGTGCACGATTTTAGATTGGCTTGTATGAAAGTATATATATTACTTGACAGCGTATTTAATTATCTTGCAATTATCAATTTTAGAATTGTTACACATCACATAATTAATAATAGAGAAAGATAGGATATCTCCTAGTCGAGCTATCGCACTATCTTTTCCCTTTCTCTCTCTGTCTCAGTCTCTTTTAATTAATTAAAAATAATATATAATATTATATAATACATTATTAATTTAACTAAAGTGTTATTCTTATATTTATTCCTATGATTATCCGATGACGTGTGGATTCGAGTGTCTTCCAGTTTTTTATCAGTGCTGGATTGTTTTTTTTTAGCACGTCCCACTGAAAAACACTATTAAGTCTCGCCCAATTAAGATTGGGTTATTTGTGCATATCATTGTCCAACGTCATATGACAGTCATAATTGGGGCCTTGTGACAAGGTGTTTATGTGCTTATTATGTCAATTTAAGATGTCCTTTTCTCTGGTTTTACAGTATTTCGAGTAGTCAGCGGAAGTCGCAATTTATTTACTGTAACGGTACCTTTTGATGAAACCCGTATCGGGTTTCAGTAATTATTACATTATCTTGGTACCGTATCTCAACATCTGGTATTTTGTTCATAAAAGTCCCAAGTCTAAAAATTGTCGAGCTAACGAAATTTCGATTTATACACTTGAAGTCACAGAAAAAATATTTACCATGCAAATTTAAATTATTTACACGCGAAATATTTATTTGCACTAGTCAAAATAAGAGCAAAATTTGACGAAGTTAGAGCCAACTGTTAATATATACATTGTAGGTCAATAAACCCGGTTTAAATTTTATACGGTAAATGCTATTACCGGTAAATTGATCATCTTTTCATTCATCGACACAGTTGAATAAAATTGTTTTATACATTTCTGCGCACCAATATTGTGCATAATATTATATTATTAAGCAAAAAATTTCGGTGCTCAATAATTTATTCTGTTTTTTTTTTTTGTTTTTATCTGCCTTTTGTATTATAAGCTCAGACAATCCACTAATTGACAGGTTTAAGCCCAGCTTGGGTATTATTTAAAATAAAATTTCTTTGTTTGTTTGTTATTTTTTTCAATCGCTAATTTATTTCAGCATATATTTAATTTGTGGTATTTATGGCCAGGTAGGTGCATTCGGGTCAATGTTATTGGCAGTAAGAAAACAAATGTTGAATATGAGCATCTGTCTGATAATTGCATTTTTGTAATTTGGGTAAAACACACAACGGAACAGAGCAAAAGTGTTCAACGGCAAATTAACAATTTAAAATTGTTAATTGAACCGATAAGCGATGTTCTTAATATGGGGTCGCTTAGCTTATCTTAATCTTATCGGGTCTGGGGCATTCCTATATCCATAAATGGCTTTATTAAGATGAAAGCATATGCGTTTTAACAGCTATTTAGGACATATTATAAATTTCTATTGTTGCAGATAAGATTCTGATTTCAATATAATATAGATACTATGCACGGGCATATCTTGAAGAGGGCCAATAAAACGTGGAAATATTGCCCAATTGCAAAGATGAGTCCAAGTGCACGACCATAAAAATGTGAAGTTAACCAGTTGACAGTAATCAGATAACGCACAAAAAGACTTAACTTAATAAATTAACTCTCTCAGTTTGACGTTTTGTCATTCAGTCAGTTATCCAATTTATTAGTATGAATGCTGTGATCAGAAATGCTGCGTCATTAAATACCCTGTAATTCACATTTCGACTTTGATTGAGTGAAAAGGTTTCCACTGGGAAATACCAAATTAAATATGATCATTTTATTATTTCAATAGTGTTGCAGCTGTATGAGCAAAATCAATTAATCACACTTTAAATAGTTTAGGAACTACAAAAATACCGATCACTCAGAGTTATTTGAGACAACAGTGAGTAGTTCTCAAGTACAGTAAATACACTCACAAAGTGCTTGTAATTGTATCACACGTATACTATATATCACTGACAAGGTTTGTTGTGTTTTTTTTTTCAACCAACTTTTCAATTACCTCTTGATAAGGGATAACAAAACAAAAAAAAAAAAAAAACAATCACAAATTCTGGTTTGCAATTTAGACACCAATTTGTAAATACTCGAAATACTGTAATGAAAAACCTGTTACCTGTTTTCGTGTTGTATCATTAATTAAATCAGAATAGATGCACAAAATATTTATAGGCTTTTACGAATTAAGCACAATTTTTAAAAAAGATTTTCATAATCTTATTTTATATGCAATTAAATATTTGTAATTAATTTTGCAAAAAGCTTTACACTTGGACCCCAACCAAATAAAAATATTGCAATAATGTGTAAATATAAAATTATAATTATTAAATATTTTAAAAACACATCTATTTTTTACCTATTTTGACAGAAAATAGCATTTGCCAAATAAAAGTAAAAACAAAAATAACACGCTTACCGCATTTTGAAGAGGTGTTAATCTTTCAACTAGACGACGCACAAATTTAACAACTCAATGTAAAAACAATTTAATAAAAACAATCACGATCAAACATTGACCGCCTTCGTTAAAAATAATAAATTAACAATAAACAAAAATAAAATATATACAAATAAAAAACAATTTCGGCACGAGAAATATAATATTATATTGAACAACGACAACACAAATTTCGCACGTCAGGACAAGCTAATTGCAAAACTGTGTAACACGACGAAGGCCCCGAGCTAACTAACTAACTGAACACCTGTAGCGTTCGACTGCGACTGATGACAAGTGGAGACTGCCGTTGTCGCATTGCAGCTTTGTTTTAATTTGTTTCGATTCAATTTTGCTTTCGTTTTTATTAATTTTTGTGGTGTTATTTTACTTTTAAGTGCATATGTATGTGTGTCATATTAAACTAACTGTTCTTTATCGAAAAAGTCAGTACGCACCGAAATGCACGAGAGTCACTGAGAGCCGCTCAGATCTGTACTCTCTTCGTTAAAATTGATCCCAGCGTGAGTTTTGTTAAAAATAAAAAGAGAACGAAACTAGCAAGAGCGTTACGGGTGACACAGTACATTTGGAAACACACACACACACCTATGCATATAGAAAACAGCTATGTAAATATTTACGTATTTTCGTATTTCTGAAAAGCTTAAGTCGTGATTTGCACACAGCAGTTTTTTGAATGCAGTGCTGACAGACAATAATTATGCATATTTATGTTTTTGTCTGAGCTTAATAAACAGCTGTCCTGCATATGAAATGAAATACTCTAATCACAAATTAAAATGTGTGCGAAAATTTGTTATAAAAACATTTCCGAAATTTGTAAAGTGTCTTTGATTGAATAAGTCATTGTCGCGACAGGGTGTAGTCAACACGATGACGTTTAGGATCGAACTGTTTGCTCTGATGAGCATTCCTTTATTTTATACAAAAATCTTAAACCTAAGTACATATGAAGCCGCTTGTGAGGCGACCGCATGTTATGTTTTTATTTATATTATAGGAGTCGCTTGTAGGGCGACTCCATGTGATGTTTATTCTTAAACTGCTGAGCAGCATTTGTAGAGCGTCTCCGTGTGAGGCCTATTCTTCTTAGAATGTGATGTTCGCTCATCATAAAATAGCTGAGTAGCCACTTGAACGTCGTCTCTATATGACATTTTGCCATTAACAATTAGCTGAGCTTTGCAGCGTCTCATGTTCATACTTGAAGAATAATAAATCTGGTTTTATGCTTGTCTATCATTTAATAATCTATTACAGAAATTTCATATTAATACAATTTGTTTGCATGCATGTGCAATTGATGACTCCAAGAGGATTTGTGTGCCGGGATTAAAGAAATATTATATATATATTTGTATCACCTGATGTGTTTTTGTTAACGCCAACGGCCCAGAGGACCAGCAAATTTAACGGCGTATTTGGTTGTTCGCCTCTTGGACTTGAGGAGCTGATGCTGCTGCTGCTGCTCAAGCATTTTGATTGCAGCCGGGCCCAGTGCCACATGGGGCATACTCGGATCAGGAATATGTTGATGCAGCGGCAGCACCCTATTCTTGGGCAGACGCTGGAACGACGGCAGTGGACCGTTCTTCTTCTCGTGGGCGAGATCCGAGTAGGTGAGGTTGCGCCGCTGCTGCGGCGTTATCTTGGTGCAATGGCACAGCTGATGGATGCGCATCGCTCGCTCCAGATCGAAGATGCGATCACAGAACATGCACTGCTTGTCATCTGCTTTAGCTGTGACCTTCTTAGCGGTCTTTCCCTTCATCTCGCGCAACCGACGTTCCCGGTTGCGCACCTTGAACTCTACATCGTGGGTCCGCCGATGCGCCCCATACAGCGACTTAATGTGGAATCTGGCGCCGCACGAGCTGCAACTGTAGGTGGGCCCTTTTAGCTGCCTAAGTGTACCCACCTGGATGCGTCGACTCCCGACCCCGTTGCCGTATCCCTGCTTTAGTTGGTGCTCGAACTTCATCTGCGATTTGTGTACCTCATCCTTATCACTATCCCCTTCGTCATCGTCATCGTCAACGTTATCTTCGCTTGACGAGAGGCCGTTGCGACGGGGAAACTGCAACAGAGCTAAACACAATTGTTAATAAATAGCTTAAATATATTTATTGTACATCTATATTTATTTCGATGGCACTCAAAAAGATCGTCTTAGTAATGAACTAGCAGTAATCCCTTACTCACTGGGAATGGCTGGAGTCCTTTTGGGTCTTTGGTTTACTGCGCCTCCCTCAAATTTGGATGGCATTCCCTGTTTGTTAAGATGTTTGCCCTGATGATGGTTGTGGCTCCAGCTGCCTTCCCCTATGCCAACAATGCCTCCTTCGCTGAAAAGCTTCTCGCTTAGTTCGTCAACGGAAACGTGATTTAATTCGGAGAGATACTTCAGTTTGTTTTCAACGTTTGTTTCTAAATTATCGTTCGCAGCCATTTTAGTTTGTTTGTGTTTGTAGAGAAATTTCTTAGTATTATATTTTACAAATTTCTTTCTATTTCTTCACCTCGCAAACAGCAAAAAATATACTTTCGACAAAGAGTAAATTGAATTTCAACGCATGCTGAATGTGAACAGTTTTAAACTGTGTTCAACAACGTTGCAAAATCTAATTTTGGTACGTATAGCAATGTATAGATGGCGCTGTAGTTAGTTATTTTAAAAATATGGTATTTTTTTATTAAACCGCTCTAACAACTAAAAAAAATAACTTGGTTTAGTTGTTAAAAGTTTTAAATGTACCTTTTACACTTTTGTGAGTAATTATATTTTGTAAAAAAATATTTGCATTGATTTGGCTCTCTTTAAGCTCGTTGATTACGTTACGTGGTTCCGAATGCGCTTATGTTGCTCATTTTTGCGTTAACGCACTCAGATTATTTAGGTGCTTTGTACTTACAGTCGGCCGCGTGCGAATTTTTTGCAGCCGAAAAATAAAAGTTATTGCAAACCGCGCGGAGTTAACGCAAAGTTTACAATTTTACCAATTAAACACTCTTTTTTTTGTGTGCTACAGTTGTTTGGTATTACAGCATTTGGAATTACAGCATTTGGAATATGAGTGATACTAGGGATCAAATTTTGGAACAGATTAAATTGCAAGGCGATCTCGTTCGTCAACTGAAAGCATCGAAGGAGTCAAAAGAAAAGGTCAGAAACACAATATGCAGCGTTTGTATACATACATACATACATACATACATATATGCAAAGCCCCGTTCTATAAGTTTACGTACTTTCAAAGAGTTTCATATATGCATTGGATCGAGTCCTGTTGCACTATGTAGCTATGTTAATTGAATATTTCATCAGCTATACATACAACATACATACTTTTTTTTTTGGATATGCAACATAATGACAACATTACCCAGCTCAGCAATAGATTTCCCCCACTTTGTGGTGTTTGCTGCGCTGGCAGCATTGCTCATTGCTGGATTTCAGCTTTGTAATTAGATTGCTTGCACACAACAGAGAGCTTAGTTGCAATAAATGGCAACAACAAAGCACAACTTTCACATTTGCGTCTATTTATTTCTGTTGTTGCTGTCGTGCACTCGGACTCGTATTATGAATCAGAGTTTGTCTCTTTCAAATTAAGTCGGTCAGCTAGCATTTTACTTTTTCCCCATCTCATCTGCTCGTTCAGCGTTAATGATTGTTGCTTTGCCCCTTTTTTACTGTCGAGTGTAATTTTTTGTTTGTTGTTATCGTGACATTTCGATATTTATCAAGCAAGAAGAAGCAATGCAAGGCTCACAGCTGCTTCAAACTGGATTGACAACAAATATTGATGACGCCATCTCCCTCTTCAATGTCAGAGCAATTATATCGATAACGCTCATTGCAATCAAGAGCTGAATCAGTTATTTTTACGCTCTTCACATTTTATCGATACATCGATATTTAAAGCGGGTTTTAAATCTAAAATGGCTTTTAGAATTATACTTGATAATACAACAAATATATATTTAGATTAATAAAATTTAATTACAACTACAGAGAAGGAGGTTTGTATATCTTTTTTCTAATCAGCTTGAAATCAGACTGAATGAAATGTCCTTGAACTTTCTCAGGTGCTAAGGCCGGTCGCCGTTTGCAAATTCAATTGTGTGTCAAGTGTGCAAAAATGGAAAACAGTTAGGAATTGAAGAGTTCGCAAACTCCGTAGTCACTGTAGTGTAAATTACAACTCTAATTGTTTTTCCTCATTGTTGTTGTCTATTAGATCTGAAAAAAAAAAATTGTAAGCAATAAAAGAAACAATTAATATATATAAAAACAAACGAAATCACAAAAGTAAAAGTCAAAACCAAAATGTTGCGTTCGATTGGTCGCCAGTGGCGCTGTAGTGCTGCGTTTCCATGCCATTGCCTTGGCCCTACCCGCACGCAGCTGCTGCAGGCGCCATCTGGTGCGGAACACGCGATGTCAACAAACGTTGGACAACAATTAAAAACACAACAAAAACAACAACAATTTCAAGATCAACAACAACAAATGCATAAGGTTAGCAACTAAAATAACGCACATATCATTTAATCTGAAATTTTGTTATCCATTGCAGATTGATGAGGAAGTGTCGCGTCTGCTGGCCTTAAAGGCCACACTTGGCGGCGATGCCACGCCTGCTAATCAAAAGTTCACCTTAAAAACTCCGAAAGGCACACGGGACTATGGGCCTCAGCAGATGACACTACGACAGGGTGTCCTAGACAAGATTGTTCAGGTGTTCAAGCGGCATGGCGGCGAGGCCATCGATACGCCCGTCTTTGAGTTAAAGGCGAGAAACCTAGACGGGAGAGCTGTATCCGAAATCGTTAACTTTATAATCATATAACCATTTGTAGGAGGTGCTAACGGGCAAATATGGCGAGGACTCAAAGCTCATTTACGATCTGAAGGATCAGGGTGGCGAGATCCTATCAATGCGCTACGATCTGACCGTTCCCCTGGCTCGCTATCTGGCAATGAACAAGATATCCAGCATTAAGCGCTATCACATCGCTAAGGTCTATCGGCGCGATAATCCAGCGATGACACGTGGTCGCTATCGTGAGTTCTATCAGTGTGATTTCGATATTGCTGGCACCTATGACCCGATGCTGGCGGATGCCGAGTGTGTGAAGATTGTTGCTGAAATTTTGAATACCCTGGATATTGGGGATTATGTGATTAAGCTGAATCATCGCCTGCTGCTCGACGGCATGTTTGAGGCATGCGGCGTGCCAGCAAACTGCTTCCGAGCCATCTGCTCGGCGGTCGACAAATTGGATAAGGTAATATTTGTATATATATAAATATATAGATTTATTGAAATATATTTATATATTTATTGCAGTCACCCTGGGAGGATGTGCGGAAGGAGATGGTTGAGGAGAAGGGGCTTGACGGCGCCACGGCCGACAAGATCGGCGAATATGTGCGTCTCAGCGGAGGCGCCGACCTTGTTGAGCAGTTGCTCTCCGATCCTAAATTGAAAGCGGTTCCCAACGCAGTCAAGGGACTCGAAGAAATGCAGCTCCTGCTCAAATACTGTGCACTATTTGGACTTGAGAAGCGCATCAGCTTCGATTTGAGTCTGGCGCGCGGCCTTGACTACTATACTGGTGTCATCTACGAGGGTGTTCTCAAGGTGGATCCAAGCCCCGCTGTATCACCAGCTAAATCGTCGCAAAATGGCGAGCAGGCGATGGAGCAGGGTGGCACCGTTGGGTCTGTGGCCGGTGGCGGTCGTTATGATAATTTGGTTGGCATGTTCGATCCTCGGGGCAAGGCTGTGCCCTGTGTGGGCGTCTCAATCGGCGTGGAACGCATCTTCTCAGTGCTGGAGACTAAATTTGCCGCCAGCAAGGTAAAGCTGCGGACCAGCGATGTTGAGGTGTATGTCGCCTCCGCCCACAAGGGTTTGCACGAGCAGCGACTGCGTGTGCTTAACCAGCTCTGGGATGCCGGCATCAAGGTAAGTGGCTTCTGTCAAGCAATGAACGAACCTTTTCATCCCTAACCCATTTGTATCCATGCGCAGGCAGAGCATTCTTACAAGCTGAATCCGAAGTTATTGGCCCAGTTACAGCACTGCGAGGAGCATCAAATACCCTTGGCCATTGTACTGGGCGACTCCGAGCTGGCTCAAGGAAACGTCAAGCTGCGCGAGGTGACAACGCGGCAGGAGACTATTGTGCCTCTGTCCGAGCTGACCGACGAGATTCGTCGCAGACGACAGGAGTAGCTGTATTAACGATATAATCGGCCAATCCTCGCAACTTTCGATATTACAACTATGCTAAGGTTTTTTTTTTTTGTATTTGTTTTGCATTTGCTCTTATCTGCTGCGCCTTTGAGTGGAGGCATCCATGTGCTACTATGTTATACGAACTTACCACTTATTTGTGAGAATTAGTTATATCAAATTTATACCAAAAGAGAATAATTCAAATAAAGTACAAAAGCATTCGTACTTCAACAAAAACAAAACTTTTTGTTTTGTTATAAAATATCTATTAAATAAAACCATAACAAGTGGGGGTAGTCTTCGGGTTTTCTGGTGTGTTCACACTGGCTTCTTAATTATATTAATTTAATAAATTACTTATATTAAATTATGAAATCAGATTAAAAGTAAATACTAAAAAGTCAACAGATTTGTGTATTTATATTAAACATATATTGTTATAGATTTTATCACAGAAATTTCATATTAATACAATTTGTTTGCATGCATGTGCAATTGATGACTCCAAGAGGATTTGTGTGCCGGGATTAAGGAAATATTATATATATATTTGTATACCCTAATGTGTTTTTGTTAACGCCAACGGCCCAGAGGACCAGCAAATTTAACGGTGTATTTGGTTGTTCGCCTCTTGGACTTGAGGAGCTGATGCTGCTGCTGCTGCTGCTACTCAATCATTTTGATCGCAGCCGGGCCAAGTGCCACATGGGGCATACTCGGATCAGGAATATGTTGATGCAGCGGCAGCACCTGACTCTTGGTCAGACGCTGGAACGACGGCAGTGGACCGTTCTTCTTCTCGTGGGCGAGATCCGAGTAGGTGAGGTTGCGCCGCTGCTGCGGCGTTATCTTGGTGCAATGGCACAGCTGATGGATGCGCATCGCTCGCTCCAGATCGAAGATGCGATCACAGAACATGCACTGCTTGCAACTGTAGGTGGGCATTTTTAGCTGCCTAAGTGCACCCATCCCGTTGCCGTATCCCTGCTTTAGTTGGTGATCGAACTCCATCTCCAATTTGCGTACGTCATCCTTATCACTATCCCCTTCGTCATCGTCATCGTCAAAGTTATCTTCGCTTGACGAGAGGCCGTTGCGACGGAGAGACTGCAACAGAGCTAAACACAATTGTTAGACAATAGCTTGAATATATTTATGGTACACCTATATTTATTTCGATGGCACTTAAAAAGATCGAGTAAGTAATGAATTAGCAGTAAAACCTTACTCACTGGGAATGGCTGGAGTCCTTTTGGGTCTTTTGTTTACTGCGCCTCCCTCAAAATTTAATGGCATTCCCTGATGTTTGCCCTGATGATGGTTGTTGCTCCCGCTGCCTTCCCCTATGCCAACAAGGCCTTCTTCGCTAGAAAGCTTCTTGCGTATTTTGGCAACGGTACCGTCATATGATTCTGAAACATATTTCAATCGGTCTCCGACGTTTGTTTCTAAATTGTGGTACGCAGCCATTTTAGTGACACGCTTAAGTTGTGTGAATTTGTTTTAATTCTTTCTGTTATTGTTGTAAATTGCGTAA
Organism: Drosophila longiperda; assembly: GCA_035042125.1. NCBI lineage: Eukaryota > Metazoa > Arthropoda > Insecta > Diptera > Drosophilidae > Drosophila > Drosophila longiperda. Next base: position 858,679 of record JAWNLV010000018.1, on the reverse strand, counting down.
GGAAATTTCCTTAAATTATTTTCTTGTATGAGTAAAATATATACAAGTTAGCACACCGTGAAATAAAATCCAAAGCATGTTTTATTCGGTTCAAACATTATTAACTGTTGTTATTCCAGTGTACAAAAATGTTTTAAGGGGGCTTTAGTACACATATGAAGATGCAGATGGCGCTGCAGTTGGTATTTATATGACTTTCTATTCTTATTTAGTATTTCTTTATTTACAAACCTAAGCACTGACAACATAATATATTTTCCAATTAAATGGTCTTAAATTTATCTTAAGAGATTCATTTATATTTCTAACGAGTCAGTTAGCTTCAAGAACATATGCGCTCTTGGCTCTTTGACAATGTATGCTGCTCATTCTGCGCAACACTTGCTCATTTTTGCGCTAACGCACTCGGACTATTTACGTCCCTGTTTCTTGCGGCTGGTCGCGTGCATTTTTTTTTTGTTGGCATCCAATTAATCAAATTATTGCAAGCCGCGCGAATTTACCAAAGACGATTAAATACACATAATGTTCAATTAAAGAAAGTTTTGTTTAGTGTTACCGCTGTCGTTGGCGCTGAGGCACTTGGAATATGAGTGATACGCGATCTTGTGTGTCAACTGAAAGCGTCGAAGGAGTCCAACGAGAAGGTCAGCAAAACAATACATTATAAATGTGTGTGTGAGTGTGTGCGTGCGTGTCTTTGCGCATAGATGCAAACAATAATATTTGTATACAGCATAATGTCAGGCGTTCTTCGAGCCCCATCATACATACAAGCACTAACATATTATGTACGCACATACAGTAGAACCCTGTTGCACTCGTAATGCTAAATATATATTTCATCAGCCCACTCACTTCCAAACCTTACACATTGGCTCTCCCCTCTTTCGCGCTCTTCGCTACTATGGCCGGTTTTAATTCGATTGTTTTCAGCTCTGTAATTAGATTGCATGAACAGAGAGCTCAATCGGTGGCATTAACGACAACAACCATAAAACAAAAAACGCAGAACTTTAATATTGCGTGTAGTTATTGTTGTTGCATTGAGCACTCTTAATTTATCGTGTAAATAAAAGTTTGTGACTCATTTAAATACGGGCGTGTTGTTAGTCCTTAAACTTTTCACTCCGTCCGCATCCTTTCTTCTCCTTCACCCTCACCTTCACCTGCAACTATTTGCTTTGCCTTCCCTTTTTTAATGCTAATTTTTTTATTCTTTTTGTTATTGTGTTCTTAAGTACTCTGCACTGGCTGACTCACTGAGGAGACAGCACATTGCTACTTGGAATTTTGGCAGCAAATGACAATAAATGCTTGCTTTTTGCTGCATTTTACACAAATTGCATCAATTATTGGCTATTTTATGCGTTTCTTGCCTTCAAGAGCGGAATCAGCTGTTTTTTTTAAGCGCTGTTGTCAACTTCTATTTACATATCGATGCATCGATATTTTATCGCGGGTTTCAAATAATGTTAATATTATTGATATTGTTTGAATTTTACATTATGATATATGGCAATGTGAGAGAATAAATCGGAAAACGTTGTCTTAAAATCGTTAATCTTTTTTTAATCAGTCTTTAAGCAAAACAAATAAAACGTCCTTAGTGTCTTGCTCAGGTGGTAGCAAGGCCGTCGTGGCGTCGCAATTCGCAATGATCCAATTTCGCGTTGCGATATCGAATTTCAAGTGAACCAAAGTGTTAAGTGTGTGTGTGTGTGTTTAAAAACATGTTTCATGCCCAAAATGCATCAAGCTGTCAATAACAAAAAAATGAAAGAACAGGTCATGACCGGCGGTCAAAAGAACGCAATGATTTTGTATAGTGTTTAAATTATCATTTCGTGACCCTTATTGTTTTCTTCTCTTTTCTGCGCACACAAATACACACACTTATGCATGCATTGCACTAACATACACGCAACACGTTTATTAATCGCAGAGATGGAAAGAATGTAGAAATCACAGCTCGGATCGAAATTAATTTTTTTTTTTATTGTTGTTGTTGCTTATTAGGTTTAAAAATGCTAAGATAAAGAAACAAATACAATATTTAAATGCAATCAAAACTTATAAGTTAAAACCAAAATGTTGCGTTCGATTGGCCGCCAGTGGCGCTGTAGTGCTGCGTTTCAGTGTCCTTGCCATAGCCAGTGCGCCATCTAGCGCGATGAGCGCGATGTCAACAACTAGCGTTGGACAACAATTGAAAGCACAACAACAACAATTACAAGATCAACAACAAATGCATAAGGTTAGCATCTAAGTGCACTATCCAAACATCAGATCAAATTAGACGCAGATAATTTCATCTCAAACTTTTTATCCATTGCAGATCGATAGAGAGGTGGCCCTAAAGGCCACATTTAGCGGCGATGCCACGCCTGCTAATCAAAAGTTCACCTTAAAAACTCCGAAAGGCACACGGGACTATGGGCCTCAGCAGATGACACTACGACAGGGTGTCCTTGACAAGATTGTTCAGGTTTTCAAGCGGCATGGCGGCGAGGCCATCGATACGCCCGTCTTTGAGTTAAAGGTAACCTAGACGGGAGAGCTGTATCCGAAATCGTTAACTTTATAATCATATAACCATTTGTAGGAGGTGCTAACGGGCAAATATGGCGATGACTCAAAGCTCATTTACGATCTGAAGGATCAGGGTGGCGAGATCCTATCAATGCGCTACGATCTGACCGTTCCCCTGGCTCGCTATCTGGCAATGAACAAGATATCCAGCATTAAGCGCTATCACATCGCCAAGGTCTATCGGCGCGATAATCCAGCGATGACACGTGGTCGCTATCGTGAGTTCTATCAGTGTGATTTCGATATTGCTGGCACCTATGACCCGATGCTGGCGGATGCCGAGTGTATAAAGATTGTTGCCGAAATTTTGAATACCCTGGATATTGGGGATTATGTGATTAAGCTGAATCATCGCCTGCTGCTCGACGGCATGTTTGAGGCATGCGGCGTGCCAGCAAACTGCTTCCGAGCCATCTGCTCGGCGGTCGACAAATTGGATAAGGTAATATTTGTATATATATAAATATATAGATTTATTGAAATATATTAATATATTTATTGCAGTCACCCTGGGAGGATGTGCGGAAGGAGATGGTTGAGGAGAAGAGGCTTGACGGCGCCACGGCCGCCAAGATCGGCGAATATGTGCGTCTCAGCGGAGGCGCCGACCTTGTTGAGCAGTTGCTCTCCGATCCTAAATTGAAAGCGGTTCCCAACGCAGTCAAGGGACTCGAGGAAATGCAGCTCCTGCTCAAATACTGTGCACTATTTGGACTTGAGAAGCGCATCAGCTTCGATTTGAGTCTGGCGCGCGGCCTTGACTACTATACTGGTGTCATCTACGAGGGTGTTCTCAAGGTGGATCCAAGCCCCGCTGGATCACCAGCTAAATCGTCGCAGAATGGCGAGCAGGCGATGGAGCAGGGTGGCACCGTTGGGTCTGTGGCCGGTGGCGGTCGTTATGATAATTTGGTTGGCATGTTCGATCCTCGGGGCAAGGCTGTGCCCTGTGTGGGCGTCTCAATCGGCGTGGAACGCATCTTCTCAGTGCTGGAGACTAAATTTGCCGCCAGCAAGGTGAAGCTGCGGACCAGCGATGTTGAGGTGTATGTCGCCTCCGCCCACAAGGGTTTGCACGAGCAGCGACTGCGTGTGCTTAACCAGCTCTGGGATGCCGGCATCAAGGTAAGTGGCTTCTGTCAAGCAATGAACGAACCTTTTTATCCCTAACCCATTTGTATCCATGCGCAGGCAGAGCATTCTTACAAGCTGAATCCGAAGCTATTGGCCCAGTTACAGCACTGCGAGGAGCATCAAATACCCTTGGCCATTGTACTGGGCGACTCCGAGCTGGCTCAAGGAAACGTGAAGCTGCGCAAGGTGACAACGCGGCAGGAGACCATTGTGCCTCTGTCCGAGCTGACCGACGAGCTTCGTCGCAGACGACGGGAGTAGCTGTATTAACGATATAATCGGCCAATCCTCGCAACTTTCGATATTACATTTATGCTAAGGTTTTTTTTTTTTGTATTTGTTTTGCATTTGCTCTTATCTGCTGCGCCTTTGAGTGGAGGCATCCATGTGCTACTATGTTATACGAACTTACCACTTATTTGTGAGAATTAGTTATATCAAATTTATACCAAAACTGATTCATTTAAATAAAGTGTAAAATACGAAACACATTACGTAATTTCTATAATTTTGCATATCAAATTCCATAGGTGATTTTAGTTTGCTCCAAGGTTCAGTGTCATTAAGAATATATTTTTTAAATTTAATGAATTCATAAATTAATTTTGTTGATTTTCTTATATTTCATTTTTTAAATATTTGATGTAAAAAATCAACGGGATGAATTATGCTTCGAACTTATAATTATTGGTAGCTCAAATATATTGCATGTGCTCGAACTGTAAATCAGTTTGTTAATGTATTATGTGAATTTATATATAATATACATATCTTTGAAATATGTGTGCCTAGAAAACATGGATTAATTGATTAGTTAGCCACAATAATCTGTATTATGCCCTTATATTTTCAGTGCCTGCCTGGCGACGTTGAGAAAGTGAAGGCGTCACAGAAGGAGATAAAGAAATTTGGATAGCACCAGAAGAAAGAGCTACAACAATTGATTGGTGTATCAAAAACCCAGGATGCCGGAGACACTGCCAGCAACGGCAACGGTGAGCGCCAGCAGCATCGATTGCACAGTTGCTGTGCTGAAGGTGCCCACGCCCACCATGCAAATGCCTGAGGCGTGCAATCTGCAGAGCTTGGGCCTCATCATGGAGCCGAACCACATTAATATCGAACTAAATCCTGCAGCAACAACATCTGATTTTAAGGTGAGTGAACCGAAAGTGATCAACTCATCATTAAAATTTTACTTTATTTTTAATAATTAATACTTTTATTTTATTTCATTTATGAACTGTGTCGAAGTTTCTATAATTTACAAATTGTATAAATATTTGTTTGTGTACTAAGCAATTGGTCAATTTAAAGATTTACAGATCTTTACGATTGGCATTATTTATTTATTTAATGTCAATAAAAATACAAATACAATAGGAAATAAATTAAATACAATTTATTATAGTTCAATATAAATTAAGAAATAAGAAATATTTACAAGAAAGATTTTACAAGATAGAAATAGGGGACTCTCAATTGATTACATGATAATGTCAATTGTATTATGGGCGGAGAGAACTAAAAAAAATAATCCAACAAAATATTTAATTTTTTAGTGGAAAACGAAGTATATAAATTTGTATATATAGTTTAATATTATGTTTTATTATATGATTTTACTTCAATTGAATAATCCATTTCTATAACTAGTCATTACATAAAATTGTTTAGTTTTTAAGTTTGCTTCTTAAATGTATATGTGTGCAACCAAAAAATTATAAAACGCTCCACAAGGAAAAAAAAAATAAAATAAGAATCTCAAATTTCGAAACTGTTTACTAGAAATTTTCGAAAATGCCGACTTTATTTTTAGCAAAAAGTTCATAATGAGCAGTTAAAGCAGTTTTGCTAAAAAAATTTTCTTTTAGTTGCGCATTTTTTGTTGTACATATTATTTTTGAGTTGTGCTAATGGATCTGAAAATATATCTTCCCCTGTCATTTGTTGTTGTTGTGTTTTTTTTTCTTCTCATCATTTTGTGCGTTGCGTAATTTAATTATGCACACGAAAATGTCAAACGTTCGCGGCGGTGGCGGCTGCTGCTGCTCGCATCGTTTTTACACTCGAATTGAGTTCTGCCCTCCACCGGATGGTTCGTCCTGGCTGCTGCTCATGCTGATGCTGCCGCTGCTGCTGCTTCTGTGGTCGACGCATTTTTCATGCTTCAGTGCGTGCAATTTGGCCCAGGCGAATGGTGGGTTTGGAGGGTGATAGGGGGGGAAGAGCCGTCTCATTCAAATGACCTAAACCAGGATGCGTTGCTGATTTTGACAGGCTGCTTGCAAAGGCAGGCGGGCAAACCGGTAGGCAGGCGACTTTGACTAATACAGTTTTAATATAAAATTCATTTAATTTTTGTTTCGATTCGACTGCCCAACATTTTGTTAGTTTTCTCTTTTGCTTTGTTGCTGTTGTAATTCATGTGTCATCCTATGCCATATTCGTTGTCTTTGTCGTTAAAATGCCACTGTAGTCACAGTGGTTCCAATACTCACTGCAAATAAAATGAAATGCCAAAGCTTAATTACCGAACTTTAATTATAATATTGATTCTACAAATTTATTATAGTTAAAATATCCAAAATCTACGTTATTAAAAATTTGTACTAATTTATTTATTTTATTTGATGATGATTAATTTGATGATTAAATAAATTATACAGCGTATTCAACACGAGTTGATAACATAAAAAGCTTTGAACTATATATTTTAATTAAAATAAATCATTTTTCGATATTTTTTTAATTTCAATAAATTATGAATGCGTTTGATCACTGTGCGGTGGCTTCTTTTTGCTTTTTCTTTACACTCTGGTGGTGGAATTGGGTTTACGGGTTTGCCCTGCATACTTAGTTGATGTGGCTCTGCAGTTTAACTCTCAATGCATGAGTGTGTGCGCATACGTGTGCGTGTGTGTGTGTGTGTGCAGTGATTTGTTGTAGGGCTGCAGGGTGCACTTCAAATGCGTGGCTTGTTTGTCAGCACCAGCTATAGTCACCCGTTGTCTGGCGAGGGAGAAGCCAAGGAGTAAAGCAAGGGGAAGGCCAAGGGCAAGGTGAAGGGTGCAGTGCAGAGGACGTTTGCCAGCGGCAGAGCAGTCAACCAGCTAGTTGAGCTGATATCATTCAATGCTTTTAATTTACGGATTAATGAAGGCGCAATTTTACATATTGAATTTGTTGGGTGTGCGCTCAACTCGATCGTGGGAAGCGATTAGTGGCTGTGGCAGTGGCGACACTGCAATTGCTGCCCCCTTGTGCGGAATTCTTTTTACATTTTTGGGCTGGCATTGATGGATTGCCACATAAATTTGTGATTTGCTAAGCTTCATATTCCATTTACATTGTAACCAAAAATGCACAAAAGCACAAACTTAATTTGTATGAAGATTTATGAACATACGTAATATACATATGTACATACATATTTACAAATGTATGTATGTATGTTGGAATTTAGTGAACGGGACCAGGACTTCGTGTGAAATGTAATGTGTGTTGTCCTAGGTTGGAAAAGCAGCATAATTTGCATAATATCAAGTGTATATCGTGTGGAGAAAACGGTCACAGAATTGTTTGTACGGTGGGTAAAAACCACCAATCCATAAGCACTGAAAAAGGGTTACAGGCATTAATTAAAGAGATTCTGGACTCTTGGACATGAAAATCTATGTGTAAGGTTTAATGTTATGAATTATCTGCTAAATCCAGCTCTATTATTATGTTATTGAATTAATTTTCTGTTATTTTATTCGTACCTTTTTCAAATTAATATTTTAAAACCTAAAAATAGGTTGATTAATGTTTTAAAAAAAAAACTATATATAAAAATACATGATTAGAATCTAATATTTGAAATATAGAAAAATATTTTCTTCTGTCTTTTAAAATTTTAAAAGAGAATTATTATAAAAATTTAGTAAAATTATTGAAAAAAGTATTGCAATTTCTTTAATTACAAATTTCAGATATTAGTCCTATATAGATTAATAGGTAATTCAATATGAATAGTTTTGGAAAAAATTGTTTCAGACTTAAGTTAATATTAAAAAAAAAAAAAAACACACATACAAAGATGTAAGATGTAAGATAAAATTCCATCAAGAACTTATTCGTTGTATGTTATTCATGAATTCAGACAACAAACCAAAATTCATAGCTCTTTCCACTTGAAACTCAATTAAAAGTTTCACTTTCACTATAGTCGCTTTAGAACGATAATCTTCCGCCCCGTTTCAGCGTTAAGCTTCAATTTTCCGATTCACAGTTCAACGCCTCCAACAAAAAAAAAAAAGCGCAAACAATAAACGTAAAGTCAGCTGCTTAGTGCAAACACTAATAATATTAATAACGATAATCGTGATGAAAATGAATCTGCCAATCCGATTTCAAGTCATAAATACGCTTACCGCTCACCAAGATCCGATGATAGGCATCTATCCTAATCGAGTAAGTGCAACAGCGACAGACAAACAGAGCAATAGAAAGAGAGAAAGAGAGCGGGCATTTTCAGTGGAGGGGGGCACGCGTCGCCAGTTGCTTATCTTGGGTGACCAGCACGCCACGTGCAATTGCCAATTCCAATTTCAATTCCTCAATTCTATTCATAGTTTTTTGCACGTATGTGTGTGTGTGTGTGTAGGCATTGTACGACCAGCAGCAAGAACTGTTGGCGGGGTGTAAGTGTCGAGAGACGGAGGGGTAAAACTGTTGCAGGGACAACAACAAAAACCAAACAATTTGCGTGCAATCGTTAGCGTTGCGTTTTTAATGATTTTCTCGTTTGAGTTCTGTCGGCATTGCATTTAATTCGATTATGATCCCTGTGCCCAGTCTTCACCAGTTCCAATGCCATTTAGCATGGGGTAGCTTTAAGGTAGTGATGGCAGCGTGAGCCATCAAGCACGAATTGGAAACACGCACGACAGCATCTTAAAAGCACGATACGCGTTTTTATTTACCAACAATATTTCTTTCAATCTTTAATTTTTAAATTTCATATTTATTAAAATTGTTTAGTAACTTTGAGCTACTATACAAATTTTTGTTTAAGGTTTGTTCGTGCTGTGAAAAAAAAAACGGGACACGCACTCATCTCTTCTTCAAAGTAATTGAAATGAAACCGTAAGTGGAGCACTGCACATTTCCCAGGCGTACATATATATATAAAAGTATATAGTGTATGTGTGTGTTCGCCCAAGTACAACTAATGTGGGTGTTAACGGTGTGTTAAGTGATTTTGCCATTTGTAAAATCAAACAATTGCGAAAGCCGCTGCGATAACTATCGATGTCCCTGTCGAAGTCGATGTCAGCGCACGTTTTGCCCATATTTCAAATGCTCAACTTGAAACTTTTGATATCCGTTTCGTTCTTTTCTGTTTTAAAATTCTTGCAATAGTACGTGCGTGTGCGCGACCATACGAAAAGTATCGACTTACGTTTTCTTTTATGTTTTTACGTTCTGCTTTGGCGCGCCACTTGCCAGGGCTGACAAACAGCTTGTGTGCGTGAACAGTTTGAACAATGCAAATAGTGAATGAAGAACTTTCTTTTTCAAATACAAATCCAAAGCTAAACTAAATACCATATTTGTAATATATATGTCCTATATCTGTGTGTGCGCTTAAGCCATTTATTATAATGAGCCCACTGTCGTCCCTTGTCACTCTCTCCATGGGCCGGCAGTGGCTAATGAAAACTAAAAACTTCAATTACCAAAAGCGAAATAATGCGTTTTTAAACCCAAAAATGTAAGAACAGTAGCAAGAAATTGTGATAGATGAGGGTATGGCAAATGCTTTTTACGGGCCACTTGTTTGTCCCTGGGCTGCTTATAAACAAAAAGTTAACCGAAAAGCACAAGAAAATAACAATAAATCAGAGTAAACAACAAACACACATACATTCGTATAAGCGCGTACAAATAGTAAAGTAATGCAATGTAAAAGTAAGAGAACCAAAAGGGTTTCGATTGTTCTGTTTTGTCGGACTTTCCATGAAATTTCCCAACGGGGTGATTATTTAAAATTGTGCAACGCATAAATAGCAAACCAAACGAAGACAGTGGCCCAGCGCAGCTGTGTATTCATGTGTGTGCATTTGTGTGTGTTATAATTGTGACCAACATTTTATTATCAAATTATTTTTTGAACAACAAACTTAAATGCGCGCGCAAATGTTACTCGATGCCTGGGTTCGATAATCAGTTGTTTTTTGTTCTACTGCGTTATCAGCCACTGGATAGAGATCACTGTATAAAGGGCACTCCCGAAACGAGATCAGATGTTTAGTTCACAAACTAATTTGTTCGTTTAAATATATTTTACTTAAACTATAACATGCCATACTTGAATATGTGTCATTAATTTAATTATCAAAAAACAATCGATATCTAATATTGTGAATTTATACAATATGAATAAGAACGATTAAAATTTGGTATTAATTGAATAGAGGCTTATTGTGAATCATTCTCAATTGCGTAAATTGTGTTCCAAAGCTGTGCCATCAAAATGTCGAGCGAAAGGAAGATTGCTGATTCGTCGGCGGAAAATGAAAGCGCTAAAAACATAACAAATCTATACGTTGAGAAACTAGTAGTCTTTGGTTATCAGGAGATGGAGGCACGCGCTGCGGTCATCAAGTCCGGTAACAATTTAATGTTGGCCATAAAGAATCTGCAGGAGGGCGAAAATGACAAGGACCGCTGCTGGAAGATGATGGACAAATATCTCATGGATAATCCGGCCATAAACGCAAAAACCATTGCGACATTGATGAAAGATCCATGCAATGAATGGGTATTTCGCGAATTTGCTAAAATCCGTAGTGGGGATTTTGTGAGCGGCTTGGTGAGATCCGCATTAAATGAGATGAAGAAGTTGTAGGAGGCGCATAAACTAGCTATTAAATCACCTACTCATGCGATGTACCTTCCATAAGTAGATATTAAATAAAGGTAAAAAAGTACGCTTTTCGGTGTTGTTATTTTTCGGCTTTGGGTTTATGTTCTGGCGCCGGTCAAGCCACCCTTTTGTTTTTTTCTTTTTGTGTGTGTGTGCGTTTTTTTCCCCTTTTGCAGCGGTGTTTTGTATTTCGGCCACTTTTAAGCGCGTCAACCCTTTTGGCTTGATGATTAATGATCGTTTTTTTATTTTGTTTTACTTGCTGCTGTTTTGGTACTGATTTCAATTTAGCGTTTGGCGTTACCAACTTACCCTAACCGAGCGCATTACATTTACTTTTGTATGCAGCCGGCGCAGATATATATACATTTTGTTGATTTTGTATACCTTATTTTATGGAATTCTCTTGTTTAGAATTAGGATGAACGCTTAATTTATGTGTGGTCTTACGAAGCGAATAAAATTTATGTTATTTTATTAATTTTTTTTATATTTTTTGGTTATTAATACATAGATTTAATATAGATACGCTTGTGCTTATGCTTTGTTGCAACAGATGAAGGGCATTTAAGGTTGGGCGCATTGATTCGCATGAAGCATTCTTCATTTCTTTTTGCTGTTGAAAATTCTAATTAATTTTGACGATTGCAACCGTTTGCAGTGTCAACCACAGCCACGGTCACGTCACAGGCACTGCTGCCGGTATTGTTGTCAACCGCTTATCAGCCATTTGATCGCTGGCGTTGCGGCGTACCGCAAAATGCGACAGCAACAATGACGGCGTCAACCCTTGAAGCGCGTAGGCGTTGCCCTATCATTTATCATGGCTTGCAAATGCGCTCGGCCGCTTAAAAGTGGACGTAACTGAGCTAAAGCAGTGGCAACTTTAAAGTGCATTGCGCACCCTTTCCCTTTTCACAGTCACAGCTAATAAATTATGTATTGAAATTGGATATCGGTGTTGCTGCTGCTACTGTTTGTCAGACAATGCAACGCAATTAGATGCGCTTCCCTCATGCGTTCCATGCGCGGCACAAATCAAATTCAGGCTTAGCCATATAATATATGTTGCTAAAAATGCGCAGGGTTGTCAATTTGATGTTGCAGCCCTCGTCATTCAGCCGCCTAACCATAATTTTTTGACAATCGTTTACATATTTATTAACAATGGCAATCAATATGTTGACAACAAGCAGATATAATTATTGCAATAACAACAGCAACGAAAATGTTAAAGAAAAATAAAAATAATTATAAGTGCAGACAAGCGCGGCAGCGTTCAATTTAATTGCTGTGTAATTTTGTATGTATGCTTACATACATAAAAGTAAATGTATGTGTGGCGCATATGCAAATAAAGTTGCAAGTTGAAGACAGTGTTGATGTTGCAGAAGATGCTGCACTTTATCAGGATCAACAATCATGTTGAAAAAGAAGCCTTATAAAAGTACATATTTAGCGGAGTTGCCTTCTCACATTACCACAAAAGTTGTCAAATAAAGAAGGCTTCAGCTAATCAAAGTGTTATTGCAGTACAATATTAAAAACTATAATTTAATTTAAAAAAAGTAGACAAAACAGCTTCTGAATTGTTTTTTTTTTGTAACCAATTTCGATTTTATCCAACACGATTATCTTGTCGGTTCCCACAAGTAATTCAAAAAATGCGAGTATAATATTTACATATTTACGTATATATGTATTTGGAGCGTTGAGAACCGCAAGCAAAACTGTTGGTTTCGATTTGTATTTGCACAAGCGCTTAATTGTATAAAAATAAAAGGGGGAAGCGATGTCCTATGTCCTGGCCAGCAAGCAGCTGCTGAGCTCTGCCAATTATTAGATGAAAATGGATTTGTGTAAGAAATATGCGTTGCCATTTGCATGCGCAACAGCAACAGCAGCAGCAACAACAACAACAACAGCAGCTACAATGCGTGCTACTGACAAGCCCCGACCAAAGACAATTAGGCAATTATTTGCGCAAAGGATCAAAACCAAAACAAAAAGCATTGCCCAGCGTCTGTTTGTCTGCTGCGTCTGCTGTGCTGTGTGTGTGAGTGTGTTGTCTCTTCTCATTCTCATTCTCATGCTCATTCTCTTTTTTCTCTCACATACACACGCATACGGGCGCGCTCTTGTAGGAAAGCGTACAGTGTGGCCGAATTCCAGAGCGGCGTTTTATTTCGTTTCGGTTTGTTTTGTTTTGTTTTGCTTTGTTTTGTGTTTCGTTTCGTTTGTGTTCGAGTTTGCTTTTAATTGAACATGAGCAATTAGCGTGCAATTTGTTTCGCTCGCAAAAATGCTAACGGTAATCGCAGCGCATCAGCCGAGCCACTCCACCCCCCCCCCCCCCGCTCCGTAACACCACACCTCCACATTCCAATTTTAGGCATCAGCTTCACGTGTGCCACGTGTTTTCTTTCAGGCCCGGCCCGAAAAACGCACTTGAGTAGAATTAATTTTAAATGCTGCGCTGCACGCGGCTAAGTGATTATGCCAAGCCATAGAAACACCATACCATACCATACCATATCATACCATTCCATAGCATATCGTTCCGAGACCATGTCATACCAACCACCTAAGTATTTTCTCGCTCGCTCGCATGTTTAATTATAATTAAAAAGCCTTAGCTCATCGCTTAACTCGTCCCCCTTCCCCCATTTTCGATCTCTTCTTCATTTGTGTCCCGTTTGCACATGCTTCAAACATAACATCAGCCCCATAGACATTAAAATGGTTAATTGAGTGCTTAGTGGCCGGGCTTCGACTTGCAGCAGCCGCAGAATCTTGAACTCATCTGCCTTGGCCATTGTCAGGGCCAGAGAGCCATGCACTCCATAATATTAATTATTTTAATTGAAATGTTCATTATTTTACATCTAATTTAGCGCTGGATGCGTGTGCTAACCCCTCACCTCTTACCCCTTACCCCTTACCCGTTAACCCTCAACCAAACACCACACCCCCGTTCAACGACCTTCGAGCTATGCTTCAGCTCACAAATATCAACTTCAGATCCGTGCTTGGACAGGACGAATCCTATGCACAATGCTCATATGCTTTTAAGCTTTCACTTTGAGGTCGACTGTGCACAGTGTGTCATGACAGACCGAAATCTAAATCAAAACGAACTGCAAATAATAATCATTTTCAATTAAAAAAAGAAACCAAAATAAATATATATACTGTAATGATTAGATTTGGTTTTTTTTTTACTCATCCAACTCTCGCAATAATGGTTACCACTACATAAATAATGATGATTATTTTGTGATATTTTTTTATTTTTATTGTTACAAATAATAGCATTTAAATTCCACTGTGCCCACTGCTTACATTTATTTCATTTTTGGGGGTTGCTGCATTTGGCGCGGGGCTTATTATAAATTTTTAATTGGCTTTTTATATATGAATAATGCTGCTCTTTGCCAGCAGTCGTGCTGCCAAAGGGATGCAGTCCAGGGGGTTGCGGTACATGCCAGTGTGTATGTGTGTGCGTGTGTCTCTGTGTGTGTGTGTGAGTGTGTCTTGGGTGCGTGTGCTATGCTTATCCTAAGTAGTTTGAGCCTATTATTTATGCAGCCAATTCATTATGTGGTTGTCCATGGCCAATGTGGTTCACTCTACGACGTTTTCGTATTTTTATTCTATTATTATTATTATTATTATTATTTTTTTTAATAAATTTGTTATGGACTCGCTGAAGAAGGTGTTGTTGCAATGCAGACAGATACAGAGGATGATATCTGTCAAGTTGGTTGGTAAACCGACAAGAATCAAATCAGTCTGAGGTGCAAAATAATAAATGGCTAAATGACAACAACAACAGCCGTAGCTCTTTTTTGTTTTTTGTTTTTTTTATTTTTCCATTTTTGTCAACTCATTAGAGACGTGACGATGAAAGCGGTGCGTCGTGGCCATTTAGTGCTTTGAAAAGGGTTTGTCATTTAATTAAAAATTATAATACAAAAGAAATGAAAAAAGTGTCACTGCAAATTGACTTGAATTTCATAGCAAACATATTTACAAAGGTAGCAGCGAATGGCTCCACCTACAGCCGGCCTCTGTTAACAGTGCGCTGCTCCTACGCACAGGTGTGCACCTAACAGCGCGCTGTTAACGGACTGGCGGTCCTGCTGGTAACTGCTACCCTCGTTGGCCGGCACCTGCGATAGGCGGCTGGCGCCCAAGCGCCAAAACGATTGGCATCCAATCACAGCGAAGCTCCAAAAGCATATCAGTACAAACACAAAAAAAAAAACAATGAACCAAATACAAGAACCCCCTCTCCCCATACACACACACACGCACACACACATACAATCACAGGGGCAGCAGAGTAAAATGCGCAAGAACCAAAACAACCCTCGCAGTAACTATCTCAGTCGAAGCAGCAGCAAATGCCGGTCTCAGCGGCAGCAACAGCAATAGCGGCAACAGCAGCAGCAGCAACCGCAGCAGCAGCAGCTGATAAGCCAGTGAGAGCGAGAGAGCGTCAGAGCGCAACCACCTTAACAGCCATAGCAATAGCCGTATCCGTAGCAGCAGCAGCAGAGTAACACAAACAACAACAAATACAACACCAACACAGTTTTGCCGCTTTTCGGTTTTCATTCATGCAGCCTCGTCGCATTCGTCAAGTGAACTTCGGCGCTGGCGGTCGTGTGTTGTGCGCGCAGTAGAAGCAGCAAGAGCAGCAATAAGCAACGAACTAACAACAAAACGTTACGTTGCGTTACGTTACGCGATAATACAAATTATTATTTGCGTGTGCAAAGTGCGATGCGCATTGTTTATTAATCAAATTAAGCAAAATACAAAAAAAATTTCTTATTTTTTATATATTTTTTTTATTATCCAAGTGTGTGTAGTATTTACATATGAGTGTGTGCCACAACAGCAACGGAACCAACAACACTAACACCGCCACCAACAACAACTACAACAACATCTGTGTGCGTGTACGTCCCCAGTAGCCTTCCCGCTCAAACCCCCACTGTGGGGCAATTATTTGAAATATGTATGCAAATTTACGAGCTAACTAATTGAGTTGAATTCAGTTCGCAGTTCGCAGTTCGCGTGTATTTTGTGTGTGTTGTTGCAGGTGTCGACGGTCATTTGTTCGCTCTCTCGCACTCGCACTCACACTGTCGATCTCGATCTCGATCTTACATTCGCACTCGCTCCCGCTGTCTCGCACACCTGACGTGTTGGCGCTGATCTTGTCTCGTAAACAGCGCCTTTTTCTCGCCATCTGTACTAATTCAATCAACGGTAAATCAGTCGCGCATACGGCTCTCAACTCCCACTCTCCCTCGCTCTCACTCTCTCTGTCTGTTTGTTGTGCATATCGCGCTCGTTCTATCGCTCTGCACGTGTGCAAGCAGCAGAAATTTTCATGCGTTTGGTGCGACCATTAACATTCGCACTCAATTAGCAGTGGGCAGCAGCAGCAGCAGCAGCAACAACAATTCAAAGCATAAACAAAACAAAGAAAAACAAAACGAAAACAGCAACAACAATAGCAACCACATTCCTGAGTGCAAATTGTACAACAAACATCTCTAAATAAATACAAGAAAAATCAAGAAAAATTTTGCAAAAACAAACAAAAACAAGAAAAAAGAAAGAAGGCTTTCTGCAAGAAGCGAAGAGGAAACGACAAGAGCAACAAGAACCACAAACCGATTGTGCCAGCAATAAAGAAGAAAATACCCCCGTTGAACGCCGCCATCGCCGCCGCTGCCATCGTACGCCCCCCCTTATTCTTCGAGCCGAATCTCGCAGCAACAAAAGCAACAATTTTCTGCATATGTAAGTCGAAACTTTTGTGCTGCGATCCTTTTAATTAGTTTACTTTTAGTTTTTGCTGCTTCTGTTGTTTATTTTTGCCATTTGTTTTAATTAAAGTCGACTGCATTTGCCAGTCTCTGCAGAAAACAAGCAAAGTGACCGACAGACCCATGAACGAAAACAGATCCAACAATAACAACAAACAACATCAAAAATAACAACAATACACAAATCTTTTTGTTAACTGCATGAGTTTCAAATTTCGTCAGCAAAAACTACATCCGCTAAAAAGACACAACAATATTTTAACACTAATTCAAATTTGTGTGTAAAATCAATCAGAAAAAAATACAAAATATATGTATTTTAACTGAATATTCAGGAAACAATAAACACTGCTGTATGCCAGTTGTATTTATGAATAGACAATAAATGTAAATTCAGAATGGACAAACTCTGCCTCGACCGATCTTAAAAAATTAAGAGTTTGCTTACATATTTCAATAAATAAATAGTTCCGAAATGTAGTAGACAATTACTGTGTTGAACCATAATTTGGAGAAAAATTTAACATAACTTTATTAAGCCTGATTTAGTCATACTTTTTATCATAGAAAATCATCCTTCTTCAATAAGAAAACATCTACGATTCCTCATATTTGTGGAACTCAAGTTTTCCAATTACCCTTAACTAGCTTACTATTTGTAGACAGCCCCATTGAGATGATTTGCTTAATAACAAATATACATATAGATCAATCCAATATCTGTAGAACACATGGCGCATAGATCAAAAATATAGTTGACCGCTTTTTGATTGGTTCCGTTCACGTTTCGTCTCAATTCTGAAGCCTAAACATGATTTGAATTGAAAATAATTCTAACCAATAATAAAAAGAAATGACATTTATAATCAACGAAATCATTTTTTTTTTTTTTTAATTTTGTAAAATGTTTTCTAATATGGTTCATAGAATATATCTTTGTTATGTTGACATATGTTTGAAATTAACAGCAACTATTTATTTATCGATATATCGATAAATATCTAAGCTCGGGTTACGCATGCATTGCATTTCTCTTTGGCAATGTAAGTTGAGTTGCTCTCAATTCGCCATCAGTTGGAGAACCCTAAATAAGGAACTGCGTTCGGCTCTTCATTGATCCTAGTTGGTATTTACAACATGTAAAAATTATGGTAATTTAATGTGGGTTGGTTTGTGATTTCTGTGGCCAATTCCAACAATAACAATAACGACGAACACGAAAAAGAAAAACTACAGCGGCGAAATCAAGACAACAAGGAGCAAAGTAAGAACGAAAAGAGCGAATTCGCAAGACGGCGAATTAGCTTAAAGAAGATAATCGGCGCGAGGAAGAAGACAGACGAAGGGACGACGACGGCGAAGAAGGGGTTGCAGTTCGTCCTTAGGTTTTGAGGGCTGTGACGAAAAACGACAAGAATGATGATTAAGACGCTGACAAAACAAATTCTAAGCTATTAATTGCATTATATTTACATTATCTTCATTATATTAATAACTGTTATAAAAATAAAAGCTTCACAGTTGATTAGCGCTTTCTGCTCCTTGTGCTTCTTCTTCGGCTTGTCTCTTGCCAGTTTCTTTGGTTTGCAGCAAATTTTCACGCATATTGCCAAGCTAAGCTTTACTCTCTTTCTCTCTCTTTGGAAAGAGAGTGCGTTTTATACCCCATCCTCTCTGCTGAGTTTGCTGAGCTGTTGTCAGTCAGTCAGGCAATCCATTAATGCCAAATGCGTGCCTGTCAAGTTATAAGCTCAGTCGCTGGGCGTCTTGCTTGTTTTTGGAGCGTGTAAAGTGGAGGTGCAAAAATAAAAACACAAAACAAAAAAGAAAAAAGAATACGGCGAAAAACTGCTGTGATGTGCATTGGCTGTGTTAACGTCTGCGACTTGCGACTTGCAACTTGCGACTTGCGACTCACGTTGCATTAATTAACATTTAAACAATAATTAAATTATTCATACAAATGTGGCAAATGTAAGCGAAGGCGTGGCCGAGCGCAAGGCTGGGACAGGCAGCAACGTGGGGCTGCTGCGAAAGGAGGCAACTCGCTGCTCAGCCCATTGCTGATGCAGTCGCCGATTGCGTCTGGCAGCAACAGCCTATTAGTATGGCTTATTGCCTTGGCTAACCGACCCGACCCGAGCCTACTTCTGGCCCACACCCCATCACCTCTCTCCTACTGCTGCTGCTGCTGCGATCTTATCAGTTGCAGGGCGCGCACGCGCACCTCGCGGCTCGCGATTCGCGACTCGTACGGTAGCAGCGGACGTCTGTTTATATATATTTACACACATACACACACACACACACATGCAACGACGCATCCATTGGAATTCCAGATAATAACACTCTTCAACTGGAATCGAGTCTTTTTTCATTTCGTGTCAAGTTTTGAAATAAACACCGCATCAATTCAAAAAATCCTCAACTTTAACACAAAAACATAATATTTATTAACAGCAATGTTCACGCAAATAGAAGCATTTCCACTGTCTTTAGTATCTAAGACACCAAATTCTCAAAACACAAAGTCAAATTACAATTTCGTTGAAAGTTTCGAACTGACTAAACAGATTTGTGAATGTTGCATTACATTTTTTTCAACACAATTAAATTTAGTCATTTATTTATTGTTAACTGATTATAGAAAATATTTTATTTATCTATTCATCATAAATAAAAACAGTCTAATTGCCACACTATGTTATGCAGTGTAATTGCCACACATGCTGCGTTGTGCTGCGGCTCCTTAGTTCTAACAACTTGCTTAGGAACTTTTCTTTTTCCTGATCCTGTTGTCTGTTTGCCTGTTGAGCTCCCCTGCCAGGTGCTGCTCCCTTTGCCCGAACGTAATCCTTTTATTTATGACGCTCAGCGGACGGGGTGCGGGTTGCAGTGGATCCACTCACATGACAACAATTTGCTAATATTTTATTAATAAATGGCATTGCTCAACTGGAACAAGAGAGTAAGTGTGAGAGAGAGGGAAAGGGAGAGAGAGAGAGTAGGATGTATGCCACAACTAGAGGCAATTTTGTATAGCTGCAACCAAAAACTTGTTGACCAGAAAGCAAACGATTATTGAGCCAGCCGTCTCCAACTTGCGGCTATAAGCAGCGAAGCATGCAACGACTTTGCAACTAAATTAAATTAAAAACAAGTAAGCGAGCTGAAGTCGTGAGTGCTCGACTCGCCGATGACCTGTGGAAAAAAAAAGATTTTACATTTTTAAACTAACTTGGCCAGCATACAAAGAAAACAACATTCATATTTAGGTTAATATATAAATAAATAAATAAATATTTCAAAAAAAAATATTCAAATGCGATCTTTAATATTTAGAAATTCTATAAAGGAAAATATCGCTCAAAATTTATTATTATCGTCTCCAAAGATCTCTTTTTATTGATCAGGAATTATATAAGCAGAAAATTCTTAAGACCCAACTTTATGATACATCTTTGTCAGTATTTTTAAAGGGATATCCATACTATAATATTATATATATCGCTAAAGTTGAACACAGCACACAAATTGGCAACTCGCAACTCGGGCGACTCGCTGTGGATCAGGGATTGGGTAGGCGCTGGGTTGGATGTCGGCTACCGGCCAGTTCTGTGGGCAGCAGCAATGCGGTGAGGTGTGTGTGTGTGTGTGTGTGTTGGCTGGCAAATTGAAATCGAAAAAGAAAACTCGTTAATTAAAAAGTTAACATGTTGACTTGGACTGGCCAGGCTGGCCAGGAACGACTCCCATTGCTGAACTTGGTTTACAATTGGTTTTATTAATAATTAAGAGGCATCGTCAGAGTTCATCACCAATGCCATCATTATCATTATCACAATCATCATCATCAACAACATCATCATCGTCATCGTCATCGTCATTGGCAGGAATTGTGGTGCGGCTTATGCCACATATTTCATTGACGTCAACGCGTTGAACGGGACACATGCAAACAGGCGCTGGTTAAAAAAAGGGGGCGGAACATCAACAGGGGCTGGCCAGACCAGTCTCAGTTCTCCTTGTTGCCGTTGCCGTTGCCGTTGCCATTGCCGTTGCCGTTGCTGTTGCTGTTTGTCAAAGGAAGTGCGTCGCGCCAAAATGAAAAATGAAGTGCGCAACGGCCTCTTTTACACATAATGCGTTTTTATTATAATTCCATTTAAAACAAACAGCTGCAGCGGCGAAGGTTGGGGCGGGTGGCAGTGGGGCAGT
Organism: Drosophila longiperda; assembly: GCA_035042125.1. NCBI lineage: Eukaryota > Metazoa > Arthropoda > Insecta > Diptera > Drosophilidae > Drosophila > Drosophila longiperda. Next base: position 837,976 of record JAWNLV010000018.1, on the reverse strand, counting down.
GAACGGGGCGGCCAACACGTATTAAGACATAACTAGCGTTTTTGCTTTTCCAACTATTCAGACTATATATATATATATATATTTATAGATCTGTTTCAAGTTGCTGAATACACATTGCATTTTATTAAGAAATTCGAATCGAGGCAGAGAACGCTGTTTTGATAACAGTTTTTCTTGCTTAACGCAACAATAATAAATAAATCAATTCAGACTTTTTTCGAAACTCCATTTCATGCACATTAAATAGGCAAATAACGAATTTGTCATCAGCTTTTGCAAAAAAAAACTTAAAAAATAAATAAATAAACTGTCTTAAATGTATATTTGCATTTTTTTTATCATGTTTATATTTCATAGATTTAACTTTGATTGCTTGAAAATGTTATATCGCTTATTGTCAATACATGACTGAATTTGCATTGATCAGCGCTAATTTTGTAGTTTTGCCGAAAGATCCTTTATCGACCAATGACATTTATGGAGCGGTTTCTCAGCAAGCTCATTTTACCCCACGCAGCTCGTTTCCTTTCTTCATTTGTTATCCATCTTTTTTGCTCTCTCTCTCTCTCTCTCTCTCTTTGTGTATGTCTGATGCTCTTTTGCAGTTTTGGGCTCATTTGCACAGATTTTTATCGAAGCAGCGCACGCACCTGAACAAGCTGCAAAACGAAGCTGATGCCGAAGACGCAGCCGAAGTCAAAGTCAAAGCCGAATGCCGAATGCCGAATGCCGAAAGCAAGACACACACAAGAGGCAATTCATGTCGTCGGCTCCCTGGCTGGCTACTGCCGCCGCTGCTGCGTCCTGCGCTCATTCTTTTGTTTTGTGGTCGTTTTCTTTATAATTGGTTTGAAATTAATTTGCCAATTACACGATCTCACATTTAATTGGCTTACCCCGGGCGGCAACGACGAGGTAGCCGACGAGCGACGAACGGTGATCATGACGACAACTCGGCATGGTGCGTACATATATATATATGCATGTATGCGTGTATGTTTGTATATATATATATATGTATGTATGTATGCATATACGTTGCGTTGGGTCCGTTGTGGCCCTTTGCTTGATTGTGCTGTTGCCCTTTTTTGTACACATATGAGTTGTGTGTGTGTGTGTATGTGTGTGTGTGTGTTGGGTTTACGCTTCGTTTCCCCATGGTCCCCATGGGTGCAAAACTCTTTTTGCCTCATCATCATCATTATTATGATCATTGCGAGATCAGATTGGCAAACATCATCATTAGCCGAGCGCTGCCCCTAAACATTGTCGCTTTCAATTTGAGTAAATGAAGCAAACAGTGCGTGCGACATTCGCTTCATGTGCCGACAGTCACTCTTTAGCTCCCCCCCCCTCCCACCTTCTCTCACACTCTCTCTCCTCTCTCTCTCTCTCACTCTGGCCCACTCTAGAGTCCTATGTATATCTGAGATCAGTCGCTTATCAATTTGCAATATGCATTTTTGCATAATACGGCGAGCCAGCCTCTCATACTAAGTTGTATGTCATTCGATGCCGAAGGGGATGGGGTGATGGTGGGGCTGGGCAGGTACAGTGCACAAGCGGAAAGCGGGCGGCGGTAGTGGGGGGCGGGCAGAGAAGTGTGTTGCACAGGGAACCGGCAAACGGGCAACGCGTTAATTGGGTTGAATGTACCGCGCGGATCTTTTGTTGAGTCCGCTCTCGCACAAATGCATGCACACACACACACACACACACACACACACATACATGCAAGTGTAAATAAAAACCAGTTTTTCAGTTTCTTAGTTTCTCAGTTTTCTCGATTCTCAGTTTTCAGTTGGCCAACAATTTTAACTAAAGCCTAAACACTTTTAGTTAAAATGCCAATTAAAATATTTTTTTTTTTTTTTTGTGTTTGTTTTTGCTTTTGTTGTGTTTGCTTTTGATTTTGGTTTTGTTTTGCCTGCACTCGCCCGCATGCCTCATGATCGATGAGAGGCAGCCGAGCAGCTCGTCTGTCCCAAATAAATGCAGATGTCAATTAGAGCCTCATTAAAAAAAAATGCGCAAAAGCGCAAACTTTCAACTCGCAACAAGAGAACGGCGGCAACCAACCCAGCTAAGCCCAAAAACTTGCCGATCTTCAAGCGTCAAGAGTCGGTTCGCTCGAGTCGCCAGAGTCGCCAGCGATTCGAGTCTCAGTTGCAAGTGTCTCCGACTCCTACGGTTTAGTGACTGAGTTTTGTTTTGCTGTCTCGCATCAGGCGCTGGATTTGATTCTGTACATGAGCATCACTTGCACTTTTGTTTGAGGTCTCAGGACTCCGATTCCGATTCCGACTTCGACTTCGACTTCGACTCCAACTTGGACTCAGAAGGCAGCCGCATTCCGACGGTCAGCAGTTCGCACCGTGGTTATTTGTTGCACAAGTGCAAGTGGCAACTATTTGCCAGAACATTAGGTTATTTGATCTTTTGATAGTTTACTAAATATTAAAGATTAAAGATGAATTAAATAAATTGAGCTAAAATTAAAATTTACTTAACTTTAAAAAATTAATTATAGCGAATCAGAGCTCAAATTCGAGTCGAAAACGGACCTTTTATATATATTTATAATTAACTTTTACATAGAAAAAAAGTGCAATAATAATTAAGAAATTTATTTTATTCTAATGACTTTAATAAATTAATTTTATTCCTTAAATTCAATGAGAAAATCACTTTTAGAACGATTGTTGCTATTTGATTTAAAAAACGTGAACATTTTATGAACGATTTGGCACCACTGTGCGCGCTAGTAAACTGCTTGCAACAGTGTTTAGTGGACAGCGACGACATCGCTGAGTGAAGGTGATTTAAAAATTTTGTCACATTTTCAGCACAAAGATTTTGGTATTTTTTAATGAGCTCTCGGGGATTCTCAAGCGGCACCAGTCGCGGAACAGAGCAACAGAGAACCAGAGAACGAAACCAGAGCCAGGACAGAGAGCTCCAGCACAGGTCGGTCTCCTCAGGGTTGTTCTTGAATTTTTTTTTTTTTTTTTTGGTTTTTGGTTTTTGTTGCTATTCCTTTAGTTTGTTTGGGGCAACAAAGCGGGTTCTTGGTATGCCTGCCTGGCAAAAGTGCAAATTTTGTTGAATGTCCGCGAGTGAAGAGGTTATTTATTTTTGCTTTAGTTTTATTTTTATTTTATACATATATATAAATACATATATATATATATGTTATATGTATTTATTTTTTTTGTGCTGTGCCGCTTCTTTCTCATTTATATTTCTTTCTTGTATTTAAATTGTTAATGTGATACTTATTGTTGTTGTTGTTGTTGTTGTTGTTGTTGTTGCTGCTGTGCCTGTGACTGTTGCCTTTGGGGAATTAGCACTGCTTTGTTGTTATTGCAACTTGTTAAAATTCCGCAATGCGTTCGAGCGGCATTGCCTATATGTTCATGTTCATGTTCATAAATTCAACACGCCGCGTGGCCTATTGCCTGGATTTATCACCATTAACACACACTAACACACACACGCACACACACACACACATTCAGTCAACAACTGTTGGCATTTCAGGCATTTTAGCTGGTTGTGGTCGCATTTTAAAACTATCTATTTCAACTATGATTTTATAATTGGCATTTGAAAAGATATTTGCAGCTTGCAGTCACCAAATATTTATTACATCTTTCAACTTATCATTATCTATGAATTTATAATTGATTTTTGTATTCTTAATAAGTCAAAAATTTATTCAGATTATTTTCAAATTTGAAATCCTCGTTTGACTCTGCTAAATTTTGTCTCTATTTGCACAAATAACTTGATAATATTAAATATTAATTGGCGAATCAGTCATGCAACTGTGGCAACAATTTTGTATAATATAATCGAAGCAAAAAAAAAAAATGAAGAATAAAAGTTGATTTTCTTTAATAACTTTGTTAGTTAAGCGTGTTGCAAACGCTGCGTATGCGCAATAAAGGAACAAAGTATTAAGACAAATGCAACAGCAACAACAACAACAGCAACAACAACAACAATAATAATAACTGCAACTCCAACTGCAACATCAAACGAACGTGCAACGTAATTAATTAATGAATTAAAAGCGTATAAAACAATAATTATAAAGCCAAAAGGCAATTATGCAAAAAAAAAAAAAAAAGAAGAGAAAAAAATGAAAAAAAAAAAAAAACAGCCAGCAGAAAATAACAAAAGCAACAAAAACAATCAGCAACAGAAATGAAGCCACGCAATGCGGATGCAATTGTTGGATGTTGTTTGTTGTTTGTTGTTCGTTGGTTGCTTGGCTGGCTGTTGCGGTTGCCATTTGTTGCCGTTGTTGTTGTTGTTTTTGTTGTTGTTGCTTTTGTTGTTGTTGTTGTTTTTGCTGCAACGCATTAAATTAAGTTGCCAAAGCGCACAAAAAATGGAAATTACATGCAACTGAGCAGCAACTGAACATACACACACCACACACACACACACCACACACACACACATATACACACTCATTAGAATTAATTGACTTTCCATAATTGAGAAAACAATGCGGTGGCGTTGACGACGACTTCAACGTTGACGTTGACGTTGCCGCTGAACTGCCTACACGTCGTCCACTGGTTCATAATGCCACTTACACTTGCCACACACTCACACACAACACGGGCATATGTCGACTTGAGTCTCAATTTGATTAGATTAATATTATTGTAAAAAACCAAAACTCAACTTAGAATTTGTTGTATACGCAGATTTGATATTGATTCAATTTAATTAAATTTAAGTGGCAGAAAATTCGTTGTATTTCTGATCGAAACTGCAATTTAATTACATTATTAACTATAATTAATGAGTAAGCAAATAGCAGAAATCTTTTTTGTACTGTTGACCCTTGTAATAGGTGAAGATCCAAATACCAGATCCATTATCAAGAAATATTTTCAGTAATATATAAATAAATATATATATATATAATAATATAGTCAAATTCTGCGGAATTATACAAATGAAAATTATATAAAAAATCGAGATTCTTTTGTTGAATTTTGAATTTTGTTTCACATTTTACAGCTATATTATGATAATTCTTTCGACTGATCGTTCCAATTGAAGCTAAAATATCTCCATAAAATGGACAAATTTATGGACAATTGAAAGAATGATTAATTTTAATTAAAATAAATTAAATATATATATATGAATATATATTATTTAAATTAATAAATCAATTTCATTTATTTGCTTAATAGTCGAAATATAATAAAATAAATAAAACTCAAAAAAATAAAATAATTTGATAAAATGGTTTGACTGGTTAGACTAGTAGTGTGTTTATTTAGTATTTGTTAGGGTATTAATTTAGTTTTTTTTTTATTTGTTTTCTGTTGTTTTTATTTGCCTCCGCAATTTTGTATTAAGTGCGCTTAAAATGTTGAGCGAAACGCAATAAAATGGGAAATGCGAATGCGAATGCAAATAAAATGCATTTCATTTGGCCAAGTTGCATAGGAAAGGGCCAACTGCTGCCTGTTAAAAGTCAGCAATGTTAATTGGTTTTTTACACGCATTAGCATAACAACAACAAAAATAATAAACAACAACAAACAACAACAGAAACAACTGCAACTGCAACTGCAACTGGCGCATCATAAAATGATGTTGACAGTGGGTGACTGACTTGGCTAAGTTTTGGGTGCGTTTCTTGGCTAATTAATGCATGCTGAACACATATAAATATATTTATATAAATAAATAAATATATATATATATATATATATATATATATATGTAAAATGCAAAAAAAAAATAATAATATTGTTTCGCATGGGGAACATGAATTTAGAGAAAATGCATTTAGCCAAGCGCATAATTCAATTTTATTTTATGCAACTGCAACTGCAACTGCAACAGCCAAAATAACAACAACAATATTAAGATTAATAACAATAGCAAAATGTATAACAATAGCAATAAACAATTGGCACAAGTTGTTGTTTACAGCGCCGACGGTTGCTCTTAAATTTTGATTGCTTTAATTAAGCAACAAACATCGCAAATGTGAAGTGTTGCCAGACAACAACAACAACAACAATAACAACAACAAGAAGAACATTTTCGACTAGCCAATGCCCTGCATAAGGCTAAAGACTGCTCATTATATATGAAATAAACCATGCAACACTCACAAATCCAAAAAAAAAAAAAAGGGTGCAACAAAATAACACAATGCAAATTCAAATTCAAATGTCAAATGTTACAGAAAGTTGCATCATCACTTGGATTTGCGTATGCAACAAAGTATTCTTTATACCCAGTGGATGATGGCGTTGCATGCAGGGTATATTCACATAACACATTGGTTGCTGCCACGTCGAATGGCAACGGCGATCGTTTTAATTAGACCATTTCGGGGCGCTGGCAGCTGAACCAAATTGCATTAGTGGCAACAACAACAGCAACAACAACAACAACAACAATATCACGCCTAGCAGCTGTTGCCAACAGCAATAATGACAATTACACAAACTGCAACAAAATGGCAACAACAATGTTTATGTATTTTAATTAAGCCTATTTAAAATGCCCCACAATGTTGCCAGTCATCAATGTTTTTTTTTGTGCTTTTTTTTTTGGTTTTTTTTTTTGGATCAACAATTTGAATTTTACACACAATTGTTGTTAGCAAATTGCGTGACAACACACACACACACAAAATAATAATAAATTGTTTTGATTAATTTTGTTTTGTTTTGTTTTGATTGATGTGTTTTTTGTGTTTTGATTTCAAATTTGTTGGCTTAAATCGTAGCAACATTTGCATTTGAACTAATCAACAAATTTGTTTACATATATATATATATATATATTTTTTTTTAACAAAAGCGCAGTTAATTTAAATAGGTTAAGTTATGACCCATTATTATAAATCAATAATCAATTCACATTTTTCTACAATAATTATTATTATTATTTATTTATTTTTTTGTTATTATTTTGATGTACTACAAACATACACGTTTAATGTGCTATCAAAACAGCTGTTGCTGTTGCTGTTTTTTAATAGCCACCTTCACCTTTGACCCTAATAAACAAAAAAAAAAAAACAATTTATGAGCAGCAAGCTGAAAAAAAAACGCTGCTGAAATTAGCGCTTTTTAATGACAGGCTTCAAATGATGATTAAGATGCAGATTCCAATTCCAATTCCGATTCTGATTGATTAAAAATATACGTCTCTATATATATATATATATATATATATATGTATAGTCATTAAGTGTGCTGTGCTCTAATCTAATTTTAAATTGCAATTTTTAATTGGAAAAAAAGCAACAAAAAAAATAGAACAAAAAAACGACATGTAAATTGACATGATTTATATTGAACAGCGAACCTATTAAAGTTTATGTATAAATTTTGAAATGCATTTAAAATAAATAATATTATTCAAATTGAAGGAGAGAGGCAAATTTGAACTGACTCAGCGCTGATTGCATTGCAGCGTTGCATGCTACATCGATTTGTTGCCCATTTGATTACACAGATTTACACTTAACTCAATTTGACAGTCGATTTTGATCACGATAAGGCATATTTTTCTTTAGCCTTTAACATTTTGACCAAAAAAAAATATTTCTTAACTTGTTAATTTAACACTTAGGCAAGTAAAAAAAATATAATAATATAATTAAATTAATCAGTTTTAGTCTAATGCAATTTAATTTGAATTTTTAATTTTTCTAAGTTTTTTTGTTTTAATTTTTCAACTATTTTTAATAAATAAAAATATTATTTTCTTTTAATAATTTTCAGTGATTTTGATTTTAGCTAAATTAATTAAACATTTCGTTAACATTTAGTTAACATTTCGTTAACATTTCGTTTTACATTTAGTTAACATTTATTTAACATAATTTTCGAAAATTTTGTTTGACAGAATTGATCAGAATTGTTGAAATTGCATTGAGTTGCGGCATTGAGCTGATACACCTGGGATCTGGGAATATTAGATCATTGTGGCAGCTCATCATCTGGAGCCGGAGTTGTCTTTGAGGCCTGGCACAGAGACGCACCCAGTAGTAAGCCAGGCCAGCTTTTAGCCAATTATCGATGCAGGCCATGGATTGGCAGCAACTGGCAACTGCGCTGACTTGGGCGCCCAGTTGCCAATTAGCCAGGTTTAACGTCTGTCTGCGTCTGCCTGTCACACAGCGATGTATAAACCCCTGTTTTTTTTTTTGCTTTTTTTTTGCTTTTTTTTTATTTGTTTTTATATATATTTTTTTAATTACAACTCGGCCAACTGCAGTCGCTGGCGAGAATTGCGTGGAGAGGCAGACTAAGGCTAAGACTCAGACTAAGGCTAAGACTACGACGAAGACTACGACTAAGACTACGACTAAGACTACGACTAAGACTCCGACTAAGACTACGACTAAGACTCCAACTCTGTCTAAAAGTTAAAATTGAAACTAAAATTAAACTCAAACGCAACTCGATAATTGCAATGAATGAATGCCAAAAGCCAACAAACAATGCAACGCAAATGGGCCATTTAGTGCAGTCATTAGCATTTATAGCTGCCACACGTAGCAGCAGCAACAACAGCAACAACAACAACAACGACTTCATCTATAAGTAGTGCTACATGCATCATTACTACAATTAAGTCAATATTTGCGCGCCGCAAACTGAGTTGTAAAGCGTCTTCTGCTACTTCCCCCTTCTCCCTCTCCTTCCTCCTCTTCGTCTTCCGCTTTGTCATCATCTTCTTTGTGGCTCGTTGCTGGGTTTAAGCCACAGCTTGCCACGTATTAACACATTTTCCTCACAACACTGTGCAACAAATTTTTGCTTTTAATTAATTCAAATCAATTAAATCAAAAACCAGCAAGAAAAAAAATTCATTTATTTTCCTTGTTCAATTTTTGTAAGCAAATAAATTTTGCATGATTTTTGTATATTTCATTTGCACGAAATACATACAAAAAAAAAAAAAAAACCTAAAAATAAATGTTCATTTAATAATATTTAAATACTTGAATTAAAGTAAGGAAATATAATAATTGTGAACAATACGATTAAAAACAAGTTTGATTACAGCTTAAACAGCTTTTAAATGATTGGCTATATAATATATATATATATATATATATATATAAATATCTGAAAATACACTTTGATCAACAGAATCGATATTCGCTTTTAAATAATATTTCAGCTTTATCGAAAAAACCACTTTCATTTTCAATTTAGCTGCTTAAATTAATAGTTTAAAAAAATGGCCAGCAAATCAAAAAGATCAAGAAAATATATGCTGTTTTCCGACCAACTTATACTTTTAATACATTTTCATGGCACGCAGAAAAATGACAGAGAAAAATTTCAACTTTCGCATCAGATAGCAAAATTGAAATTGCGAATATATTTAATGGTAAATAAATTGTGTAAAAAATAATTAAAATCGCACAAATATATAAACAATTAGGTGACAAAAAAAAAAATTTTAATTGTTATTGTTGTTGGTGTTGTTGCACAGTGTTACTTAAGGGCTAAGCGCAGAAGTTTTTCATTTTTAGAAGCCTCCACAACTTCGGAGAGAATGAGCATGATGCAGCCAAAGAGAGAGAGATAGAGAGAGAGAGAGAGAGAGGGAGAGAGAGAGAGTTAGTGCTGGTAGGGGAAGGGGGAGAATGAAGTGTAGTTGCAGCAGAGAGGCGTGTATGTCTAAAAGTAGTCATCATTAAAATTCCTACAGTGACACACAGCAACTAAGCAGGCAGCCAGGCAGCCCAGCCATGCAACCAGGCGGCAGGCAGGCAGGCCAGCAGGCAGGCAGGCAGGCAGGCAGGCAGTCTGACTGGCTGGCAACACAGAAGAGAAGAGGCCGCAACTGCAACTGCAACTGCAATCGCGACAATGGCCAACAAATCCCCAACTGGGCGGCCAGCTAAGCAAACACAATGTCGCCGCTGCGCTTGTTTCAATTTTCGTTAATTATGTTATGACAAAAAATAAAAAAACAAAAAAAAAATACAAAGCAAAACAATCTTGGCCAAACCAACAATTGCATACCCTACCAGATTGGATTTCAATTATTATTATAAACTATAAAGAAATCTGATATTATTCATAAATTGTTTGTTTAGCTGCAAATTGAGTTTTATTTTTCGATTTCAATTTGTTGATATTTCTCGAGTTTTATTTTTAATGAAAAATGCGTAAATTAGATTATAATAACCACAACAAGGGTGGGCAAAAGCAAATGGGAAACAGAAACAGAAACAGCTGCCACCAGGCATGAATTGAAGCTTGCAACTTGCAACTTGCAGCAGGGGCCACATCTTAATGAGTGAACACAGCGACACCCAAAGCAGGCGACTGCAACAGATTTATGGCCACAGCACACACACACACACACAAATAGATAGATGGTGAGAGAGGGGAGAGAGGGGGAAGACCCTATCATTGTAGAACTAAGAAATGCCGAAAGCCGTAAAACCCCAACGACAACTCAAGTCAAAACAACCCACGGCAAAAACAGATCGCAAAAAGATCCGCGTGGGCGTTGAGCGTTCTTCAGTTTAGTTTGCATTTGCCACTAATTAGCAGCCAAGTTGCAATGCAGCACGTTGCATATATATGTATATATGTAAATATGTGCATATGTATTTTAGGTGGCAACGTTTCTCCGGTCAGAATCCCGATTTTTACCTATTTAAGCGGCAAGTAATGCTAATTATTGCACCTCCAACACAACCCCCCTTTCCCCATTTCACGCACACAATTGCAACAGTGCAAGTCATTAGAATCTGTATGTGTGTGTGTGTGTGTGTGTGTGTGTGTGTGTGTGTATTGTCGGTTGGCAACACCCTTTAAAGTTAGAATGACACAAGCAAAAAGTGCATAATTGTTGCACTTCAAATTTATTTATTAAATTTATATGTATAAAAATTAAATTAAATTAATTTGATTTTCTAATATGTTTTTTTTAGCATTTTTATTAATTTTTAATTTCTATTTAGTGCACATATTCTATAAATATAATTCATAGATTTTTATTAAATATTTATTAAATTTAATCGCTTAATTTATAAGTCCTTTTTTTTTTGTTTTTTTTTTAAGATTTTGTGTATAATACAAAAAATAAAATAACTTGCAATATTACAGACAAATTTTTGTATGTTTTTGTAAATCACAATACAAATAATGAAAGATTTGTTTGTTGTTGTTTTTTTCTTTCAATAAATAACAATTAAATATTTTTTTTTATTAAACGATTTATTTTAAGTTCAAAAGTTTTTTGAGTTAAGAAAATTTATACAATTTTTTGGTATTTATGCAAGTATGCAAAGATGCCAATTAAATATGTATGTATGTATGTATGTATGTATGTATGTATGTATGTATATATATTTAAATAAATTGAACGGCAATCGTCAAAAGTCGAGTCTTTAATATATTTTTTAATTAACGCCTTTTTCTTAGCTGCTCGTTTGGTTTAATTTATTTATTATTGTATTTCTTTTACAATTTGCTTTCCGTTAGTGCCTTTTGTGCTTTTGTGCAACTGCAACTGCGGCAAGTGCATTAATTGGTAATTAATAATTGCTGCCAGCAAATGCAATTAAAAAGCAAAGCGCACAATTAAATGATTGAGTGCTTGTCTGCTTCATGTTTTTGTTGTTTTTGTTGTTGTTGTTGTTGTTGTTTTTCTTTTCCTTTTTTTTTTATTATTACTCATTGTGTGTGTGTGTGTTTATTTATAATTATTTCCATGTTTATTTTTATTTCTACTTATCTTTTTTTTTTATTTTTTTTCTTCTTTGCTGGCCTCTTATTCGATTAGTTTCACTGAACGGAGACAATTCGCGCTCTCATTAATTTTTCAACGTCAGCGGAGGTCGGGCGTCACCTAGCCTCCCCTTACCCTTACCTCGCCACATCTCGTGTGTGTGTGTATGTGTCTAATTTAAATAGAATAACAAACTAATTAGTGTTGATATTTTTTCAACATTTGTTCTACACTTTGTGGGCAATCACGATTCTCAATTTGTTTTGTTTTTTTTTTTCTTTGTATTTGTTTTTATTATTTATATATGTATATTTTAATTGAATTGCCTTCGGCTTGTTGCAATCGCTTCGCAATTGATTTATTGTTAGTACAAAGTTGCTGTTGCCTTGTTAATTGTAAATGTGCCGCGATCCAACTTGCATAAGTAATAAAAATGCTAAGCACCCAACCTAAAAGCAACAAAAAACCGCAAACAATAGCAGCAACAGCAACAACAACAACAACAACAGTAACAAATAACAGCGCACTCGATTATAAACTACAAAACTGTGTGTTCTGATTTCTCTGAATGCGAATAAAGTCGCTCGTTCTATGCTCTTTTTTTTCACGATAATTGTATATGTATTGTATAAGAAACGTTATTTATTGAAAATGTTGCTAAGCTTTTATGTTTAGTCAACGCACACAGGCACAGACTGTTACACTGTGACGCTAATTGTGACAGGGTGAGTCATGCTCCAACTCCATTTGGGGAGCTTAAGCTTGAGCAAAGCTGCTAACATAACTGTAATGCCACAATGGCATATGTCTAATTAGCATAGGGAGAAGCGATTGAAACAACTCGACAATTTAAATGGCAATGCGCGCAAACGCAAAACGATTGCGCACGAAAGAATGTTATTAGAGCGAGAGAGCGAGCATGCACACGTATGTGTGTGTATGTATGTAAGTATGTGTGTACAGATATCAGCGGCATGCCAATTAGCCGGCATGCTGTCAGCGTTGGCGTCAGCAGCGACGCCCGTGACAAGTTTCGTTTTGAACTCAAAAAAATACTTACATATTTCGGTCAGTTGCGTTTATTTTTAATTATGTGAGTGCGATTTTTTAAATGCGTTGCTGCAACTGATGATGTTGTTGTTGTTGTTGCGCTGCTTTAAGTACTTGTCCTAAAATTAATCAAGTATGTACAAATAGAAAGAGTGAAAATGAGTGAACGAGATCGCAGCTAACTTTTGAGTTACATCTGGTTGTATATGCATACACATACGTGTGTGTATGTAATTGATAATATTCCTTGTTGGCGACATTTGATGATTGAACGACTGATGTCGGCAGCAGCGTGAATATGTGTGTGTGTGTGTGTGTGAGCGTGTGTAAATGTAAATGAATGAGCTTGAACCAGTGTGAATGAATGCTTGATGCATTTGGCAGTTACCCAAATACACGTACGTAAATACACATATATGTAATATGTAATACACAAATACACAGTTATACATTAGTACTAATCACTGCCGCCGCCTCATGATGGATGTGTCAAATATGATTTGTGCTATTGACAGATGTATTTACATACACATTCACATGTAGAGATGTGCATCAATTTTGGAGAGATTCAGGCTCTCCAATTACTCATGCTGGGCATTTTTTATTATTATTCTTTGTTTGTTTTAAGACCGAATTTGAATTTAAAACTGCCTTACATTTTATATTTTCGAAATATTTTTGCAAATGATGTACAAATTGTACAAAAAAAAAACCATATTGAATTGTTGTATGCATTTTGTGCAAGCATTCACAAATACTTCCTGTTAATTTTTTTATAGTATCTACAGTCCATATAGAATTACGCATTGTTAATTAATACATATTTCGTGTCTCTTTCCAGGTAAGTTTCTCGAACGTTTTCAACACATGCAAACTCATCATTAGAAAGCACACCAACAGTTATTTATATGGAAAGCTCACCAATTGTGGATAGTTGTGAAACGCAAGAGTCAAGGTTCGCCACATTGTTGCTTAACGTTTGTTAAGCGGTAATTGTAGCACTTTTGACATTTCTATACCTCTCGTATCTTGTCTGGTAAGCTTTAACGGTTTATTATGCCAAAATGCTGTCATAAATTCAACGACAAGAGATAGAGAGAAACAGTAGCGCTGCGCTGCGCTGCGCTGTCTCTAGAAATAGGAATGGCAACAGCAACAATAACAAAATTATATCAACTGTAATTCCAGTGGGCATTTTAATCAGTCAACAAATGAACATTGCGCATATTTTAAGGCTTATTAAGCTGCAAATTATGTGCTTTTCTACAGGCTTACACAGTGGTGCCTCCACTTTGGCTGTGTGTTTGGTTTTTATTTATGTTATTTGTATTATATTATTTTCTTTTTGTTTTTGGTATTACGAACTTTCAAGGGCTTACGGCTTACAATTACTTAAAAATGTTTATTGTTTACTACTTTTTAGCACAATTACTAATGTTACTATTCAGCTTTGCAACATGTTGGAAAAATTCCCATTTAGATCTAGACATAAATAAAGAAAAAGATCACATTGAATTGCCAGATTCTCATAAATCAGTTTGGAACTGATTTTTCAGACACTTTCAATCAGTTTTCGCATAATATTGAAATCTTGGCGCCTCATATCTGGGAGTGCGGTTTTTTTTATTAGTATTGCTATTGGTATTTCGAGTCATTTTCTTTTTTCTTTTTTTTTTTTGCAATTTGCAGCTAAAATTTTGAAAGATATTATTTTTAACTAATAATAATATTTAAAATGCGAACTTAGATTTAGATATGAACAGATTAACTTCGATCCACAAAGTGCTATTTAGTCATTAATAAATTGTGCAGTTTAGCCACATTTAGCTGAAAAGTTCAATTAAAATTAATAGAAATATCGACAAGAAGCACAACAATGACAAACACTGGCAATGGCAAATCAGAGAGACAATTGCTGGTAGTCAACACTTTGCTCCTTCTGCTCTACACACACTCCCCCGTCCGTCCGTCCGTCCGTCTGTTCGTTGTCCGTTCGCCTGCAGCGGACCCAAGAGGTGGGTCCATTAAATGCAACACTGACAAAATTAATTGCCATTTTTTCGCATTTGGCAGAGCAACAAACGAAAATGTCAAGAAGACGCAGACGAAGACGAAAACGAAAACGTTGACGAAGACGAAAACGGAGACGGAGACGAAGACGAGGGCAGCGGACAAAGAGACGATGGCAATGAGCAAAAAAAGAGCAAAAATCAAACGAAAAATTATTCGCCAAGCATTTAAACTGATGTTGTTGGTTGTTGCGCGGGGTGGTGAGAGGGGTGATGGCGTGTGCCAAGTGCTGCAGGGGGTTAGCAAAGGGGTGTGTGTGTCTGTGTTCGCGTGTGTGTGTTTGTGTGTGCGTCGCTTGCATTGCAAATTAGCTATTGCTGTCAGTGCGATGGCAAAGCTGCTGCCAACAACTGAGCGGAAGTCGTTGCAAATTTGTGAAGGAAATGAGTTTGGCCCGCGACGCTGGAACTTGCAACTCATTTGAATTGAATCCATTTCCCAAACATCAAGCCCCTACGCGCCACCTACCCCCCCTGCCCACACATCCCATCTGACTCGTTCACTTGATGGCTTCAATTGATTTTTACAAATTGTCACTAAGTCGCAACGAGTAAGAGCAAGCAAGAGAAAGATAAAGAGAAAGAGAGAGAGAGAGTAAGAGAGAGAGAGAGACTGTCAGAGAAGTATTTCAGTTGTCGAGCATGTTAAATAATTATCAATTTGCTGAAAATTAACTGTGTCAAATTGCACTTTTACTGTTAACAAAATGGGCGCATTTAAATTTTTCCGTTTTACGACTGAAATAAACTTATTTTAAATATTTAATGCAGCAGTCATAATTTAAACAAAAATCCAACACGAATTACGATATGGTTTTTCCAAGTTTTTTTTTTATCTTAATAACACATTTTAAAAATTGTAAAAATTCAGAAAATTGTTTGCCAAAACGGTTGAACAAAAAATACACATTTATTTTACTTTTTATCTTTTTTTATTTTATTCAAATTATTCAAAATTATTCGTGAAATAAAAAAAAAATGTAGTTGAACTGGAAGAATTGCATAATTATTATTTATTTATTTGTAAAAAAAAAAAAATTGGTTGCAACCCTTTCCACAATGCAATCGTCGCTTACCATCTGCAACTATGTTACTATCCATGTGTGTGTGTGTGTGTGCCCTTCTACAATTGGTTTGCGTTTCTGGATGTGGTTCTTATGCTGCTGCTGCTGCTGCTGCTGCTGCTTGTTTTGTTACTAATGGACAACATGTTGCACGCTTGAAAGCGTTGCATGTTTTTGTTGTTGTCAACCGTATACTATCTATTGTTGTAAAAACAATAACAACAACAACAACAACAGGAATAACAACAACAGCAACAGCAGTAGCAGCAGCACATAAAAACATTATGTCTGAATCATGTTACAAAACAATTTAGCAAACAAACTGTCAAAAACATGACAACTTAAAGCGTTGCCTGAGACTCAGACGCAGACGTCGACAGCAGCAGAAGCAGAAGCAGACGTCGACAGTAGCAGCAGCAGAAGCAGCAATAGTAGCAGCGGCAGCGATTATTGTTGTTGTTTCTGTTGATGTTGACGTTGATGAGTCGAGCACATTGTAAATGACATTTGAGAGTGCAGCAGAGTGTAGAGTGATGTGTGGAGAGCATTGTGGGAGAGTGGGAGAGATGTGCCCAGTTGAGTTGAGCTTTTGTGCCCCTTGTGCCAGCCAGCCTGCCTGCCTGCCTGCCTGCCTGCCAGCCTGACAAATTATATTTGTTAATTCCACTTTCGGTAGTCACACATGCACAGATTGCAGCCAACTCTCTCTCTCTCTCTCTACTCTCCTCCTTCGGTTCTATCGTGCTGTGCACCCCCGTTGTGTGTGGTGGTCTCACATGCAAATGATTTGCGTAATTAAATCAAAGCGCAACCCTTGACGCATTACGAATTGTATTGTGGGTGATGATGGTGCTGCTGCTGCTGTTGCTGATGGATGGTGGGGTTGATATTGGCTTGAGCTCCACAACATTTTCACACACACACATAATACACATATGGCCAAAGCGTTCGTTTTGGCCATAAATTTGAAGCTAAGCCATATAATTTTTGTAATGCCATTTACAATGGACGCTAAGCTGGCAAACGCCCCAAGATCAAGCGTATCGCAGTTGCGACTTTGCTTGCAATTAAGTGCAGCAAGCAGACTCGCAACCCTTTTGGCAGCACGCAATGCTGTTAAACACGCACACACATATATACGTTTACATATATATGAGTGTGTTTATTTACATACATATGTATATACATAACTGCACATGATAATGTCATAAAATTAAATGGTCACACTTATTGTTGCCGTTGTCGCTGCCTTAATTAGAGTTTTTCCAGCCGCAAAGAAAATTTCCTTTCCTTATTCCATGACTGGCTGGCAGCTATAAATATTATAATTATCAAAAAGTGCAGCCAGCAAACATCGGCCACATCCACCGTCGACGAGTAATCGTAATTGAGTTAATTAACACGCCACAAAACGCGCCAGGCGGCTACCATGGAACGGAATATACAACAATGTTTATATGCACATACATACATAAAACAGAGAGAGAGAGATAGAGCGAGAGAGCGAGGAAAACAGACAGAAGAGAGTAGGCAACGCAGCAGGCATTTAATTGCCTGTACAAAATAGTAACAGCGGTAAAAGGCAATCTTAGAAGCGAGGACTTAACATGCAATTTTTTTTGTTCTTCTTCTTGTTCTTGTTCTTGCTATTGTTGTCACTCAAGTCTCTCCTGCTCTCATTTGGGCAATTTAACAGTGAGTGAGATTTACATAGATAAGTGCATGTTAAAATTAACATTATATGCTTGGCGAACGAGCAACAGAAGAACAGAAGAAAATGTGACCAAAGCTTGGCAAACTTTTCATGTATACAGACGACATTAGCAACAATTAAGCGATCGCATCAGCAAACAGGCCAAAACTTGCCATCCAATTTTACTGATGACAAGGCTGCTAAACTGATGACTACCACTTGCCCAGCCTAAAACAACAATAACAAGCAAGACGACAACGACGAGATCATTAAAAGTCCAAAAGCAAAACAATTATGGAACTCATTGAAGCCAATTATTAATAAAAACAGCAACAGCAGCAAAAGCAGAAGCAGAAGCAGAAGCATCAGCAGCGACGAGGCGCAACAAGTGGCAAGTGGCCAACAGTAGCAAGCAAAGAACAACAAACAACGGCAAAAACTGAAAGGCAACTGCAGCAAGAGCGGCCTTCGTCTTCTTCCGAGTGTGTGGCACAGTAGCAAAAGCACAACAACAACAACAACAGACATGTGGCAAAAAGGGCAGCAACAAAAGCAACACAAGCATTGTTAATGAAGCTGCAAAGGAATGCAGACAAAACGAACGAAGAACGTGGAGAACAACGACAAAGAGGAGGAACTGGGCGTGGAGAGCGCACAACTTCACACATAAATGGGAGCAACATGTTGCCAACGATGCTGTTGGTGCTGCTGCTGATGATGATAATGATGATGATGATGCTCGCTACTGGTAATATTGCTGATGTTGCTGGCAAATGCAGCGAGGGTGGCAACGCTTGTTCGCAAATGCAATTAATATTTAAATTCAAATTGATCAGCAATTCTGCAAGCTTTAAGAAGAAGCACTTGAAATGTATTTGAAATGCAAAAAAATTGTTGTATTTGTTTTACATGACTTTTGTAATTAAGAATTTAAGCTATGTTTAAAAATGTAGCTAATCTTCTTAACGTTTGTGCTGCATCTCGCATATGCAACATGCTGTGCCACAGTCATCGCCGTCGTCGTTGTCGATGTCGCTGCGACAATTAAGTTTGTAAGCTGCACATAAATGGCAGCGAAGATGTCGCCAGCCAAGCAACTTACGAGTATCATGGCCATGAGATGCTGCTTAATAATGTCATAAAAATTAGAACGGCGTATTAATTGGCAGGCCAGCAACAACAGAGAAAGAGAGAGAGAGAGAGAGAGAGAGAGAGAGAGAGAGAGCGCAACTGCAACTGACAACTGGCAACTGCAATTGGAACTGCGTGTGGGAGCGCAACATGATGCTTAGTTATTACATTGTTGTTGTTGTTGTTGTTGTTGTTATTGGCATTGTTACTGTTACTGTAGCTGCTGCTGTTGTTTGCTTTTTGTTTTGCTGTTTTGCAGTTTTGTTGTTGCGCTGCAATTTCGCGCAAATAAAATAAATTGGCAGCCAATTAAGTGAACGTCGCTCAGTCACAGCATATCAGAACAAAAGCATAAAGGCAGCAAATTAAGTGGCTGGCACAGGCAGCGATCAGCGAGCAGCAAGCAGAGAGCAAACGAAAAGAGTACAAAAAAAAAAAATTATAAGCCAAAATAAGAAGAAATACATGCAATACTAGGTGGCAGACGCTGCAGATAACGGAAGCTGACCAACCGCGAAAGGCAAATAAAGAAAAATAAATCTAATTAATAGCATAAGCCCAACATAGAGAGAGTAAGAGAGAGAGAGAGGGCAAACTGGGAAGCTTTGATTAATAAATGTGAAACGCATGTTAACAGCAGCAGCGCAACAACAATAACAGTAACAGCTAAATCCATTCGCCGCCAACTGCGGCGTCAGTCAGCCAGTCAACCAGTCAGTCAATTCGTCAGCGTTTGCACATTTAGTCAGCCAATTACACGACAAAATCTTATATGATCGTGCAAATTGTATTTTTATTGCCAATTATTTATTTATTTCGTTTAGCGAACGACGCTGCCGCCTGCAAAAATTTTATGAGAGGCGCGTCGCATCGCGTCGCGTCGTGTCCGTTGGGAGCAGCATCGTCGTTAACATACTTTGTAAAAAAAAAACAAATACTATTAGATAAATACATATGAATGTTATTGCTAAAATCTGTCAAACTACTAACGGATAATTCAGTTCAGTTGGGTCTTTTATAGCTTTTTGTCGTCCATTTAACAGAGTATGCACGTAGTCGATTATGCTCGATTCTTTAAAAAGCATGTCAGCCTCCTGCTCTCTGTCTTCCGCTTTCTGTTTCATT
This sequence comes from Drosophila longiperda, assembly GCA_035042125.1. NCBI lineage: Eukaryota > Metazoa > Arthropoda > Insecta > Diptera > Drosophilidae > Drosophila > Drosophila longiperda. The sequence goes on along the minus strand of JAWNLV010000018.1, from coordinate 818,081 downwards.
CTTTCTCCCACGGCATTTGCGTATAGCTGTTGTTGTTGTTGTCATTCAGAAATTATGATGAATTAATTGTCATTTGTCATGTTAATTGCTGGCGTTTTGTTGATTGTTTAGCAATCTTTATACATATCTACGTATAATTTACAAATACGCTTACATTCTAATATATATACATATCATTCATTCATTAATTATCGGCAACAATAAATATTCTGTATTCAATGCAATTAAAAATAAAATTGTTGAGCAATCCCCATTGCACAGTTTTACTTAGATCTTCATTGTGTGTTGTCCTCCATACATTAATAACATATATATATTTGTATTCAAATTATTGTCATCGCCTCCATCCCCCGGCTTGCAGCGAAACTAATTAAATACAACGGTTAAAAGCGCATGCTGTTTGTTAATTGGCTTTGCTGTTAAATGTCTATGTTAAGCAATCGCCACTGTTCACTTTTAACCACTGATTTTTTTGCAACAATTGTTTTTATGGATTCAATAAACAAAATTAAATGGGAAAATATGCGATAAATTGTGATTGCAAATATTGTTAAATGCAATTTATTAATCGACGTGGCCACGCACAATACGCATATGATAATTTTTCAATAAAAATTAAACGCAGATAGGACAGTAAATAATAAAAAAATTGCCTCAAACAAAGTGTGGCGTAAATAACAGTCGCTTGCACTTGAGTAATTTCGCATAAAACATAACCGAGTAGAAAGGATATTAATAAACCGACATAAACCGCGCGCACACACACATAGACATACACACACATACGCTTACATTTGTGCGCACATGGACAAGTGGCTGCCATTGTCAGTTGTTTGTTGTTGCAGTTGCAGCGCCATCAAGTAAGTCAGTGGCCAATGTGTAAATAATTTCCATTTGAATGAGCAATTGTGCATTTTTCATACACACACACACATACACATATATATGCATACATGTAGAAATGCATATGCATTGGCCGCTGTTGGGCTTTTCATTTGCAGACGGGATGCGTCGACGTTTAAAATCTCATGAAATTTTATTAAAATGAAGTAAATATGGTGTAAACGTGCTGATAAAACGGTTCGTGCTCAGCTATGTAGAAGAAATGAATGGGCGGCAGCAGCTGCACACGAACGTCGCGACGTCGACTGTGACGACAGTTGCCGCCCTCCTATGTCCAACTGCCCAGTGTGAGTGGGAGAGAGAGGGAGAGCAGCATAAGTACCGGTGCAAAATTTTAATCGCAGCTTTTGTCTGTTAAGAGTCAAAACTGCCGCTTAAGAGCAAACGATGTTTGTGTGTGCAATTATTGATTATGGCAATTATTGATCAATGCGGTTGCAGACTATACTAGCCAATTAGTGGTTAAGGCATGTATATACTTATATCCATGTATATAAATATATGCTTTATTATTATAACATCCAACTATTGATTACCAAGTTCTGCTTTTGTTAAGTACCACATACAATTTAACTCTTTCTCTTTCCTTCTTTCTTTCTTGCTGTCTTTGTGCTGCCCGCATGCAGGCAGCGCATGCAAAAGTCGCCGCAGAAATGCATTTTTGAGGCGGTGCAGCATAAAATCGCTTATGTAAATAGTCTCGCAAATATGGTCGTATGTATGTGTGTGTGTATGCAGATATACGTGCTTGTGGACCATGCGTGTGTTTGTGTAAATTGCAGTGCAGCTGTGTGTGCAGTTGCCGTCCATGTTGGAAATGGTTGCTCTGTTATTAATGATGTCGCAGCATGTAGAGAGTGAAAGAGAGAGAAGCACATTGTCCTTTGTCTTTGCGGCTGCTGTTGCTGTTGATGTTGTTGTTGTTAATTGTGAGAATGATGCCAGGCAGTTAACCGTTATTTAATGTGCGCTTGAGTACAAGGGCCCCAAACTGACAATGTGTATGTAATTTTCATGCGGCTCGACAAATGTAATTAACTGTAATGAGTAGCGTTTGTGTGCGGTCAGTGTATCAATATTACATACAAATATATGCACATATATATGCATGCGTGTGTGTGCCGCAGTCTGTGTATGCTTATTTGACCAAATGAACATTTGCTTTTGACAGTTGGTATTCTGTTGGCCAGTGTCGTTTTATCTGCGCTCGTCTTCAAACAAGCAAAAGAAAATCATTATTATCACCAACATCAATGTTGGAGCATGCAACACAGCAGATACATGCATAAGTGTTCGCCAAACAACAATTGACACAATTACAACAGTTAACAATTTCAACAACAACAACTAAAATAATGGCAAGTACAAAGGAAAATAAGACAAAGTGCAATCAGTTTGCCTCTTCCTCTTCCTCTACTTCTTCTTCTTCTTCTTCTATCTATCTATTTAATACCTGTTAATCGTGTCTACTCGCTCACTCGCACGCGCTCGAGCAAGGCACACTGTTTGTTTTAATTAGCTGAGAGATAAGCACAGGAATAAGTTAGTCTGCACTTTATGTTGTACACCGAGAGAAATGTGTGCACGAAAATAATTGAAATGTACAAAAGAAATGCATTTTATTCTTTTACTCGGGCTATTTAAAAGATCTATTCTTAATCACAATTTTTGAAAACAGTTTAAGTTAAAGTGCTCCCTTAATTAAATGTGTGCATGATTTTTTACAGTGTACTTTATTGATAAACGATGATCAAACCTTTGCTCGTGCCATTAACAATAATCGACAGACCGGATTTTGCTTTAACCTTATTTATGTATTTGTTACTTTTATTGTTACTGTTATTGTTATTAATATTGTTATTGTTTTTCTTTTGATTTTGCTGCCATCCCTGGTCAGTTGACAGTTTCAATTAGGCTTTAACACCAGCTACCCAGCTAGATGCCAATGGCTCATAACTTGAGTTAGCCATCTCCATTTGGGGCTTGGGCGCTGTTAGCTCTCAAGTGACTGGCAATTACGTTCAATTAACTTGGCCAACTTGGTAACGGATGCGAATTTGCAGTTGGCTGTTGGCCAAATGCGTTCGCTCTCTGTAATTAAATGATGCTGCTCGGCCTGGCTAACTGCCGGCATGCCACCTAATCATAAGTGATACCAAAAGGAAATGCTTTTCAAGGCACACACCTGCAGCTGCCAACTATAAGCTGTTAGCTGTTAGCCAAGAGAGCTCTTCGAGCCACTTAATTACGTTGATTCTTAGACGATTGCTTGCAATGGCTGTGTGAATGCCAATGCCAAAGCTGCAGTTGCATTCGCTTTTCTTCTCTATTTCGTTCTCCTTCTCCCCCTCTCCACCTCACTCTCTCTCACCCTCTCTCTCTCTCTTCTTATTTATTTACTTGTTTTCTTTTTTTTTTTTAGCTGGCAACGTCAATATAATTAATTGTGCGTCCGGCCGCACGCCTGGACTTTACTTGGTCTACCGTCTCCGTCTCCCTCTCTCTCGCTCTCCTTTTTTTTGCGTGTGTTTGTTTTTCTGATTTTGGCTAATGCGAGTGCAACTGGTTTTTGTGGCAGTTATCAGCAATCTGCAATCTGCGATCAGGGTTCGATTGATGCGATCGTTTGCAATTTCTATTTGAGCGTAAATTGCTAATTTTGTGGAAAACACATTAATTAGCGCAACATAAGTGCGCCAAGTTGCAATCGAGTTGAAATGCCGCTTAACCTGGCCATCATTCTCATCGTCATCATTGTCAGCATCATTATGATTGTCTGCAATTTTGTGAATGCACCATTTAATCAACTTGTTGCGGCACGTGCAAATTCAACAAAGTTGGACGCGTTCACATAAACACATCTACTTCGACAAAACGGCTAATTAATGACTAAATGTCTGCTAACCAGCTAAATAGCGATACAGCAAAAAAAAAAAAAATTATATGAAGTAATTAAAAATAAACCTACAAGTTACAAACATTATTTAATTTAAAATTTTAATTAAATTAACAATTTTGTTGGATTTTGAATTATTAATATTATTTTTATTTTAATTTATTTTTATTATATTATTTAATTAATTTTTTGCTAAAAGTTAAAAGCTTTCTAATATAAAATCGTAATTATTTTACGTATCAGTATATAAATAATTATTAGTTTACTTACATATATCTTATTATAATTTATTTTTTGCAAAAAGATTCTACATTTTTGGCGTTCATTGTACTATGTATGATAAGCACAAAGTAAACGAATGTTTTGTTTACTAAGCTTGACTCGCATGCTCACTAAAACACACACACACACGCACACACATAAGAGAGAGAGAGAGAGAGAGAGAGAGAGAGCGTTCTCTGTGGTTGCGGATGGTTTCACCTAATTAACGCCGCTTGATTTCCACTGCATTCGGCATTGTGAGGCAATTAAGCTCCGTTTGAAGTTGGCAGCGCCCAGCGTTTGCTCAAGCATTTGAACTTTTTCATTCGTTTAGCGGATGACAATGACTACGTGAACTACAAACTACAGCGTCAGCGTCAGCGTCGCAGTCCGTTTTAGCGTCCTTCTTCAGTCGCCAGCTGCGTTGCTTAGTCCATAAAAGCGCAATTTGTCGTAATTGTTTAAGCAGAAAGAAATAACAGCAAATGGCAGACTACAACACAATACATAAAACAACTTAATAAAAATTCCATTGCCGTGTTGTACATCAATTCAGCCTCATTGTGGATGGGGGAGGGGGTGGGGAGTGATAGCGGCGGCAGCTGAGTAAAAAAGAGAGCGGGCATATAATAACAATGGGAATTGTCGCACAAATCAAAACGTTTTGGCGCAATGTGTCGCTGACAGAGCGTTGGAGGGAGTTGGGGGTTGGGGATTGGGTGGTGTCAAGCATAAATCTCACTTAGAATCGCAGAAAAGAAAAATCTGTACAAATAGATTAACAATAACAAGAGCAACAATAACAGCAACAACAAACAAATGCCCAGCCCCATACAAGCATACATGTGTTGCCACAATAATAAACACCGTATCAGCAACAACAACAATAAGCCCAACAACAAAATCAGCAAAGCGCATAAATCAAACAAGCAGTTCAACTGGGTGCCGCTGTCGATACGGACTGCATATGGCAGCATTTGTGTTTCGTTGCTTTTTTTATTTCTCCATTTTTTTGTTGATAATGTTGTTGTTGTTGTTGTTAGTTATTGAGATTGAGTGAAATAACAACAACGTTCAACTTTCGATGGCACTAGAACAGGCGTAAACACAAACACGACACTTACACAAGTCACACACACACACACAAACAAACAAACCCCACACATGAACACTAACTCAACATACTGTGCAGCCGACAAAATTGTCACTAAGTATTTGTTGCTATATGGCTAACTCTCATATATGTTTAATGATTTATAAAATGTTTAAATATAATAATAATTATTGTGATATATCATAATATATATATAATATATTTTAAATTCATTTAAATTCATAAACACATATTTGACAAAGAAAGCAATTTCAGCCATTTTGTCGTCAGTTTAAAATACATGTGAAATCAGTGACTGGCAACACTCAACATATACAAGAAAAAATAAAAACAAAGAACGGGAGTTTAGTTAAAGCTGCTGCGAGTGACATAGGAAATTGTCAAGTGCCAAAAAAGCTGCCAGAGCCAGTTGGAGAAAAAGAGATGGCTATAGTCGCACTCTCTTTTATATGATCGTGTGTGTGTGTGTGTGTGTGTGTTTGTGCATTTGATTTTGATTGGTATTTATGGCAGTTCAAGTATACAATGGAAACACAGAGATTGGCAAATTGTTGTTGTTGTTGTTATTGTTGGAGCAGCATATGCTGCTGACAGGACAAAGCCAATGCTAAAGGGCAGCACACTGAACACTTGGCCTATCCATAGTTAATTCAACAACAACAACAACGAGGGCATTCATAGCTGTTTAAATTGTAAACGTTGCTATTTAATTGTTCGCTCAGCCACTTAAAAGCTTGTTTTATGTCGCACAACTTTGCTGCAACAAAAACGAATGCTATACAAAATATGCAAATATACGAAATATATATATGTAGAGTAGTAAAACATAAAACATGGACCTCGGCAATCGCAGCCGTGACGTGACGCGACGTTACTGCAAGGAGTGTGGTCAGTTGGCTTATTCCTTGTCGCGTAACATGTTTGGCGTTCCATTGTGAAGACCAACTGGCCTCTCTCTCTCTCTCGCTCGCGCTCTCTCTCACTCCTCGCAGATTCGCTACACTCGTGTCTACATTGCGACTCCTTTTCGTGCTTGGCTCTGCATAGCTTTGGTGACCATTCTCTCTTTCCCCTCCACTCTCAACTCTCCTCTCTCCACTCCTCTTCAGCTGTACCGTTCCATTTTTATGCCCGTGTTAAGACTTCGTTTGCATTTTTATGGCATAAAAATTAAAAATGAATTTTGATTGTTTTGTTTGCTTGTTTTTTTTATTATTTTGTTTTGTTTTGTTTTGTTATGTTGTTGTTTTCTAGCCGACGTCTTGCTGTACTGTTTCTTTGTACCTTGTTATATATATTTTTGTGGCATTGTTTTAGTTTTTCATATTGCGCACTTGACTTTTTTTTCTGCCTCTTTTGTTGCTCGTAATTTTTTGGTTTTGTTTTAATTTTGTTTTTGTATTGAGTCTCTTTTGTTTTGCATAAGTTTGGTGTACGTATTTTTTAATTTGTGCCTGGAAGCCTTGCATGGCCAAAGGACATTGAAATTGAACTTTGTTACGTGTTTTTAAATAGTACGCCTGAGGGCAATGTGACCTTAAAGCAATATTTAAACGTATATTGCATTAAGAAAAGCTAAACACAAATATTACCTAATTGGCTCCTAGCAAAAGCTAAGATTTAACTATCAAATAATAATTAAAAAAAAAAAAGCATATTTATTGCAAGCTTAACTATTCAAATATCCAGTAAAGTTTCTTTTGGTTAGATTAAGAAATTTGAAGATGTAAAAAAATTCACATTGACTCATTGGAACTGGTACGGAACAATCACTGTAATGATGAAAATCAGATAAATTTGTTTGTTAACATTGCTTCAAAATATGTTAGTTACCAAAATTTCATATTAATGGAACTAAAAAAGCAATCGTGAATAATTTAATCTGAACACCTATTTTATTGTTCAGATTCTGCTCTTTAAAGTATGCAATACAAATTTTAAAACGCAAAGTTTTCAAAATCCTTAACTTACTCATTGAGGCAACTCAATCTTTTTGCTTTCTAAAAATATACAAATTGTTTTTTTTACCAATTTACTTTAAAATAACTCTGTTTTTGCAGTTCTTGTTTGAATTAATTAACGCTGCTTATTAACTGCAAAGTGGCAAAATTCTTCAATATTCATATGTATATATAATATATATATATATGTATACATATATATATATATATAATATTTTTTTTTTTTTATCATTCACATGACTATTTTCCATAATTTTGCCATAAATTTTCTCTTCGCTAGTTGCGTGCACAAATTTAATTTATGTGATTTTTGTTTGCGGCAATGCAAATTGACGTAACGCAACCCGCCAACAAGTCCAGACAGACAAAGAGACAGACAGGTGTGGGGCAGCTCGTTGCCGGGTGCAGGGTTCAGGAAGGGGGGGGGGGGATGTCGGCAGTGTCTCTGCACGCTCAGCACGTTTATTCGCACTTAATTCGCACTTTTTGACACCTTTCGCTGTCGGTCAGCTGCACGACGCAATGCAAACCCAAATGCCCAAAAACCAAAATAAACAGAAATGCGTTGCCCTTAAAAAGCCAACAATGCCACATCGACCACCCCTGCCCCACCCCCCCCCCCCAATCCATATTCAGGCTGTCAGCAACATAATGTGCAATGGCAAAAAGCGAACGGTTCGAAAAATTATGCAAAATAAATTAATTACCAATTAAGGGTGAGCCATGTTGCCTTTTCAGGGGGGGTTGGCGCTGGTCGGTGGGTGGTTAGTCTGCAACGACAGCAGTCCCTTTCCAAAAACAAAAACAAAAAAAAAAACCCAGTCCAAAAGTTGGGGCTCCCGATTTGCAGCTGTTGCAGCAGGCATATGCAGAATTTTCACTCTGATTTTCAAGGGGTTGCTTGTTGCCCGTGTGTGATCGTAATTGGTATGTGTGTGGTGTGTGTGTGTGTGGGTGGTGTGTGTGGGTGGTGTGTGTGGCTAACAAGGGGCTGCCGTAACGCGTTTGTCACATGAGCCTCGGCCACTAATTAGTGTCATTAAATGCGCTCCACATGCTCGACATGCGACAACATTTGCAATACTTCAGCAATTCCCCTCCACCCATGCCCCCCGCCACCCGCCACCTGCTGTGTCCATCGACTAGTCTTGTGGAGCGCATGCATGAAACATGACACAAAATTGCAGCAGTCCACTTTTGGCGCAAATAAAAAAAACATAAACTAAAATGACCGCAAAATCAACTTGGAAAATTTATGAAAAGCTGCACATAGAAAAGTGCTAGTGTTGTGCTGGGTGTGTGTGTGTGTGTGTGTGTGTGTGTGTGTGTGTGTGTGTGAGCAAGAGTTTCTTATAACCAAAGTAACTTCCGTTAACTTGCGTGCATTCCTGTAATTTACCCCTGTTCCACCCACAACTGCCTATGCGACCGCAATTTGGGGGTGCAAAAAGGGTTTAAGCTTCCATACATATGTGTGCCTATGTGTGTGTGTGCCTATGTGTGTGTGTGTGTGTCTATATAATTATGTAGTCGCAACCAACCAAACGAACAGCAAGACACCCCCTCTCCCACCCACTATCCTGAACCTCCTTTGGCCAGCTCAGGGGCTGGCAAACTAAACTGTGAAAAAGCCCGCGGGAAATGGAACAAACAAAAATAAAATAAATAAAAAATAAATAAAAATAGAAAACGTGAAGGGGAACCCCAAAGTCTATGGGTATTACTGCTGGAAATTTGAATATTGATTGGGTTTAATGAGCGCTCTGGTCGCACAATTAGTATGCCCTCTTCCCGCTTCCCCCTTCACTACCCACCAACTGACCACCCCAGCTTAGCAGCCAACGGGCAGGTATCGGTTGCGTTTCCGTTTTGCCTCACTTCGCTGTGGCAACAACAGGCGACAAGGCTCGGAAACGGAAACCTGCTGGGTGAGCAACCAGTGTTGACTAAGTTCTCAAAATAAAAGGGGGGGTGATTAGCGGTTTTTGGTGTCCCACATTCCCGGTAACTCGACCAAAAGAGATACTTAATGAAAGACACCAAAATGTTGTTTTAGTTCGTTAAGGGTGCACAGTCGATTAGGGAGGAGCTGTAATTTTCAATGTCGAGAATATAATTAAACTCCATCAATTAATGACTACCCTAACAAATTACACACACAAAATACACCTCGGCAAACCCATAGATATTATAGATATTTGTGAAGCACATCTACGAAAATATTTGCTCAACTTTTTATGAACTTTTTGATAGATTTTTTTCCAAAAAAAATAACACAAGATTATTTGCAGCACATTATAATATTTATTTCCATATATGTTAAAGCTAGAAGCATAATAATTGTTTACTTAAATTAAGATTTAAGCCAATTGCTAAAGTAATTAACGATTGAAACACAAAAATTAATATAATTAAAACGATCGATCAGCGATCAGATCAGAGATATTTATTTATAGCCGAGGGATTTGAATTTCTTTTATTAAAGTTTGTCAGGCATTAAAGCAGACTTTACGTTCCCATTGAGTATATAAATTCTTGATCAATCAAATCGATATAGCCATTTCCGTCTTTTGGTCTGTTTGTTCCTAAGTTTTAGAGCTATTTTTGTGTATTTTGGCAGCGTATTTGTTAGGATCGGTAGACTATATCATATTGCTACCATAGCAATGATAGGTGGAAAGATGAGTTTTTATATAAACAGTTTTTTTTTCTTCTGTTTACTTAGTTATTATCATTAAAAGGCAATAAATGATAAGAATCTGAAAACTATGTTTAAATTTAATTTATATGGAACACTATATAGATATATATATATATATATATAGACATTTGAACACATGATGTCTATAAAATAAACTAGTGAATAAAATTACAAATTTAAAAAATTAAATAAACTCAAATTGAGAACTGGTATAAAGAAAAAAAAACAATATAATGAAAAATTTAAAAATGTAAAACAAATTAAAACATTTTCAAATGGAAAACTAAATATAAATTTAACTGAAAATTATAATAAAAAAAAAGTACACAAAATGTGAAATGGTATTGAATGCAATCAAATGGAATGGAAATTAAACAAAATGAAAATGTGATTGGAGCAAAAACAAATCACAAGTTAAATCGTTGGGCAAATCTGGTCAAAATGCCATCATGCACAATCACAATGCAGTTTTGACGGGATTGGGAATGGGAATGGGAATGGGTATGGGGATTGGGGGGAGTGGGTTTGGCGGGGCTTGGCTTTGAATGTAATGCATAAATTAATTGATCGTCCATGCACAGCACAATACACTGAATGCTCCATGAATGCGCTCTGCTCTGTCTCCGATAACAACACAAAAAACACCCAAAAAACACCCAAAAAACACCCAAACCACTCAACCCTCCGGCACATAAGCTTTGGGCGCAATTGAATTCCATTTTGGTGATTCAATTTAGTCTAAACTAAAATAACAATGCAGTTTGACCATTGCCGCTGACTTGGTCAGTATCATTGTAAAATTGGCTTTTTGGGGTAAAAGCTGCCGTTAAATTTACATAAATTGATTTGATTGAATTGTTATGAGTGAGTTGCACGTTGCTTCAGCTAGCACTTGATGAGTTTTTGACACTGGCCACACACACAAACACACACACACACACACACACACACGCACACACACACACACACACTCTGCCACTCAATGTCTAATTAAAGTCATTGCCAGCAGCTGCAACAGCCGACCATGCAACAGTCACAGACTCAACCACAGTCGGCTCTCTCGCTGCCTCGCTCTGCACCTCTCGCTTCACCCCTCTCTTTTACTCTCTCTCTCTTGCTCTATTTGTACCCCCAAGGCCGGGTCACAGTTGGCGCTACATGGAAACAAACAGTAGAAACAAACAACATCCACGATGGTGGCTTAATGCATTTGGCCATAGACAACGACAACGACGACGACGACGACAACGACGACGACGTCAATTGACGCTGGGACCAGACAGCGTTACACATGAAGCATGCATACCAAGTGGCATGGCTGGCGGGGGTACGGGGCAGTGCATATTTTTAGGGTTTCGGCCAGCAACTGAAATTGGCAACAAACTAAGTATTTAGCGCTTTGGTTTTGGCCCGATTCGAGGCGGGCAATTTCACATGCCACATGCCACATGCCACAGGCCAGCAACTAGAGATGGTCAATGGTTTAAAAGCAAAACATGGCTTGAACTATAGAAAAAAAAAATTACATTTTAAATGCAGACTCAAATAATTGTTTCCAATTGCAGTTGACAAAATGTTTGACTTGTAGCGTGAATTTAGTTTGTGTCACGAAAAAAGCACGACACGCACTCAACTCTAGCCACAACAAAAAAAATTGTTCGTTTTGTTTCATTCTATGTTCTTCTGTTGCCAATTTGTCATAAATCTCTTTATTTAAAAATGTTTACGGCTTTTTCTGCGTTATGCTTTCATTGATTTGTTTAGTTGTTGTTTTGATGGTTGTTGTTGTTGTTGTTGTTGTTGTTGTTGTTGTTGCTGTTGCTGTTGCTGTTGCTGCTGCTTCTGACCATTGCCAGGGGGGCTTTGGCCACGCATTGTTATCGTTATCGAGCTATTGCATTCAGCAATTTGCAGCAACAAATAAAGGAAAAGTGGCATCAATTGTTTGACAGTTAAAACGATGGCGTTTCCCTAAAAAAAAACTCGTACTTCAAAAACATAATATATAAATTAAAGATATTTACCAATAACAATTCGATATATTTATGAATAAAAATCACTGCTCAAACCGCGAAAAAAAAAGGAACAAATCAAAAAAAAAAAAAAAAAGGAGATTTGCCTCCTGTGAGGTTCGAACTCACGACCCCTGGTTTACGAGACCAGTGCTCTACCGCTGAGCTAAAGAGGCAACTTGCCAGCTCATCAATAGTTATCTCAGTTGTAACAAGGACCGACGCCCCCGATGCCATTAAATACGATCGAAGCTTGTGTTTTGTTAAAAATAGTACGTAACGGGATATGTTACCGAGTTGACACGTCAGCTTGATCGTGCCAAAGTCATCACTTTCGCTGGCTGTCGTTGAGATTTTGATTTGTTTAGTTGTTGTTTTGATGGTTGTTGTTGTTGTTGTTGTTGTTGTTGTTGTTGCTGTTGCTGTTGCTGTTGCTGTTGTTGTTGCTGTTGCTGTTGCTGCTGCTGCTGCTGCTGCTTCTGACCATTGCCAGGGGGGCTTTGGCCACGCATTGTTATCGTTATCGAGCTATTGCATTCAGCAATTTGCAGCAACAAATAAAGGAAAAGTGGCATCAATTGTTTGACAGTTAAAACGATGGCGTTTCCCTAAAAAAAAACTCGTACTTCAAAAACATAATATATAAATTAAAGATATTTACCAATAGCAATTCGATATATTTATGAATAAAAATCACTGCTCAAACCGCGAAAAAAAAAGGAACAAATCAAAAAAAAAAAAAAAAGGAGATTTGCCTCCTGTGAGGTTCGAACTCACGACCCCTGGTTTACGAGACCAGTGCTCTACCGCTGAGCTAAAGAGGCAACTTGCCAGCTCATCAATAGTTATCTCAGTTGTAACAAGGACCGACGCCCCCGATGCCATTAAATACGATCGAAGCTTGTGTTTTGTTAAAAATAGTACGTAACGGGATATGTTACCGAGTTGACACGTCAGCTTGATCGTGCCAAAGTCATCACTTTCGCTGGCTGTCGTTGAGATTTTAATTTGTTTGTGCTAGCATCAAAGGCAACGGCTCGTTGGTCTAGTGGTATGATTCTCGCTTCGGGTGCGAGAGGTCCCGGGTTCAACTCCCGGATGAGCCCTAGTTATAAATTTTCTTTTGCTTTAGTGATCTGCGTAGCAAATTTTTTTTTTCATACAATCTAAAATTTCATTTGACCTTATTGCATGCACTTTGTCAAATATGGGCGTAAAATAGTTTTGCTTAAAATGTTTCATAGTAAATGTATAATAATATATGTAATATATGTTGCGCATAAGAGTATGCTATATTTAAAATATCAAAGTTAATGTCAAACGCCGCCGTCTCTGAATGGGATTAGACAGCACTGTTAGAACACTACCATATGATGAATACCGTTATGTTCAGTCTGAGAAATTGATCAACACTGGCGCATTTCTTTTACGCGTTTGGATAGCATCGTTGAAGATGGTTTACTATATTAATTTCAATCCTGCATACGACGGTGAGGAGGCACTGGACTTAAGCGTCACTAGCAGCTTTGTTGTGCCACTAATACCGTATGACGAGCAGCTGTACGGCAATGATGATAACAACAACGAGAACATCAATCGAAAGCGGTTCACTGTGCCCCTTATACCGCCGCCGTTCGATCATATCAAAAGCAACAACAACAACAACAACAACAACAACGAAAACATTATCATATGCAACAACAACATAAATAGAAGGAACATTATAAAACCTCCATCGGCCGATGACATCTACTTTGCCTCGATTAGTCATCCTAATGTACACACACACACACAAACTTAACGAAAGCTAAACGAAACATAGCTAATCATTCTCTCTCTCTCTTTCGCTTGACAGATGATGACTATGGATATAACCAAATCTGAACCCGGACTTGTCGGGCTTACATCCAATCAGCAACAGCAACAGTCAGCACAGCAGCAGCAGCAGCAGCAACAACAACAACAACAACAGCAGCAACAACAACAGGCAGCAAACATGAACAACAACGGGCAGAATAACAACGGAAACAACAACAATAACAACAACAATGGCCTCAGCAATGGCAATTCGGTTAACAATAACAGCAACAACAACAACAACAATAATAACAATAATAATAGCAATGTGCAGAGCATTGCCGCTGCGGCAAACAACAATAACAACAACAACAACGGGAGTCAACTATGCGCCGGCTGTGGCAAGCACATCCAGGACCGTTATCTGTTGCGCGCCTTGGACATGCTGTGGCACGAAGACTGCCTAAAGTGCGGCTGCTGTGATTGCCGCCTCGGCGAGGTTGGCTCCACGCTCTATACCAAGGGCAATTTGATGCTCTGCAAGCGCGACTATTTGAGGTGAGTGAGAGAGAAAGACAAAGACAGACAGAAAGAGAGAGAGAGAGAGAGGATACAATTCTTTATTCTTTTGCAGATTGTTTGGCAATACGGGCTACTGTGCCGCCTGCAGCAAAGTCATTCCAGCCTTCGAGATGGTGATGCGTGCACGCACCAATGTTTATCATCTGGAGTGCTTTGCATGCCAGCAATGCAATCATAGGTGAGCTATAAATATATATATATATCTATATCTATATATACAAACAACAGTTGCACGGATACATATTAAACTTTTGCTGTAGTTTGTAGCCGTCATAAGAAAGTATCGCTGACTCCATGCAGTGTATGTATATTCGAATGGATCAAGCTATGTCTACCGCTCCGTCTATAATTTAGTAGTTACTATAGTAGCTATATATAATATAAGTTGTCGTATATCACGTCCATATCAAATTAATATTATTTTTTTATATCGGAAACCAAGTTTTTGATATCAAAAAATGCCGTTAATTTAATAGATTGGTATAGATTTCCAGTTAATATATATTATATAACTTGGCTTATTGTTGATCGATTGTAGAAATTGAATCAATATTAGAAAAGTTATTTTATCAAGTTATGTGCCAAGATTCTTACTTGTTCCTGATACGCGATTTCGATTAAAATTGGCTTAAAATATGAAATTAAAGTTGTGCAAACATAGAAAACAGTTTATCCGATTCCATATAGTATCTATATACTTGATTATTTTGAGCATCCAATGTCCATCGGTTGTTCGGTTATTCGTTTAAACTTTAATCACAACATTTGCTTTATTTACATTTGTTGAGGATGTGCTTGAGCAATCACCTGCCACATTTGGCAAATGTTAACGCACATTTGGCCATTTTGCTTTCATTAGCCATCTACAAAAACTCACATAAAATACTTATGCATTTTTATGGGCCATTTGCCTATCAGCAGCTCTACAAAATTCACACACCCTTGCCAAAGAAATCCCTTTTTAATCTTTGGCCAATATACAAAGCCAAAATGGCACTTGGAATTTTATTATTATGCAGCAAAGAAACATCAGCAATAACAGCAACAAATTGGCATCATTTACAAGTTGTTTTCTTACAGAGGCAGATACGACGACAGGGGTTGACTTTGCAGGGGTGGTGGTGGGGGGGATGTTCGCCCATGAACGGAAAACGGGGCCAGCCAAACCCCTTTGAGTGTCGTTCAGTTTCTATGAAAACCGCATAAATTTCGTTGGCATGTTTGAATCTCGAAACCCTTTTGGGTGCCATCAACTAGTCATCGTCATCTACATATGTATGTATGAGTGTGTATGTATGTATGTATGTATGTGCGTGTGTGTGTGTGTGTGCCAGCTGTTTATTTCACAAATTTATTGCATTTGGCCAATTCGCGAAATGTCACTCTTGAGAGTTTTTAAAGTGCGTACACCTCGGGCCTGGTCAACGGTTTCTTTTTGGCTTTTACTTTTTTTTTTTTTTTGTTTTTGTTCTTTTCTTTTGTGCTCTTTGCATCAATAATGCGGCCGCACATATGCCGGCGTCTCAACCCCAGGCAATTTGTGCCCCATGCCCGCGCTGTCTACATTCTCAATTGGAGTTGCTCGTGCAACGAATCGCATTAAATATTTAAAATGCCGCCACACGGCATTGCCGTACCAAAAAATATTGAAATAAATGTTACAACATATTGGCATATTGTCCAAATTGTGCTCGTTGCCATTCAGTTTCAGTTCCACTCCTTCCAGTTCCTCCAAACAATTCAGTTTATTTTATCCGACTGTTTGAAAATGCAATTCATGCTGCTTTTGTTGTGCCTGGTCGAAAATTGACTTTAAAAATGTAACGATATGAAAATGCATGGATGAGTGGGGGGTGGGGGGGGGGGAAATCGTGGGACATGGCACGTGCAGCCAGCTGCATTAAGGCACAGGTGATTCAACGGCAGAAATATGCAACTATCTCGATTCAAAATCAATTGAAATGAGAATTTAACAGCTTTTAACAGTTGCCTGTTAACATTAACATTATGTTAAGCTTTATGTTAAAAATCTGATAGTTTTTGCATAATGCAAGTAATTTATTTATTTATTTTAAATTAATATTTATAATGCTTATATTTTTATATAAAAATGTTGCATTTTTGTGTCGTTTGTTAACGATTAATTGTAATTTCTCAAGCCGTAAAATTTGCTTCTGTGCGAATTTATTTCAATCGTCATTTTTATCTTTCATAATTTAAGTTACTCTTTTATCGACATCTCCCAATGCTCAGTAAATATGTGCTAAAAAATATACGAAAAATACAGTTTACCGTTTTCATAATTGCTCACATATATCTCTATAAAATAAGCAATTTATTTTTTTTGTTTACTGAAACATTTAACAATCAAACAGAAAAAATACAAGAGATTTTTTCTTTCGAAAATATTTGAATGGGATTCAAGTCGATCACTCAATTACAACATTTTTGCCTTGAAACCACAAGTTTTTGATGAATGTTTTTTTAATTTTTATATTTACCTATTTTTTCCCTCAGATAATGGGAACATATCTTTGTGTACAAATTTATCGATATATAGGGACTATGTCTTGCCACAGCCTCTCTCAGAATTGTAGTGAGGGGCTCGAGCTTCTGATACTAGTTGAGAGTTCCACAAGGATAATATTCAAAATTTACTTTATTTTTTTTTTTTTTTTAAGAACAAAAGAATAATTTGCACTTTTGAACAATTTGACCGCAAAATTTGTGTCATTTATTTTGGTTGAGTCTATTTTTTGCTGCCTGTCGAAGTATTTTTAAGAGCTATTCGTTGGCTGACTCTTCAATTCGGCGTGTCGGCTGCATTAAAATGTTGAACCCTTTGCAACATATGTGTTTTTTTCTGTTTTCCTTGCGCCACATACCACAAGCTTTCAATTATCAAAATAGTCATTGAGCCGTGGCCGCATGGCCAGCGGGTAGTCTGCAATGGCCACGCAACCAAGCCCAACTCAACCCCATCACCCAAATACCCCCTCCCTCCGACCCCTTATCAAGTCAGCTCCCCAAAGTTGTTGTTGGTCGCGCAATTCACATTTAGTATGCGGGCCTTCACTTGCCACATTATCAACCAGCAGCGGAAAACAGTAAAAATGTCGCTTTGCATTCGTTTATTTTTTTTTTGCATTTTGCTGAATCTGATTGATATTTGTATTTGTGTTAACCAAAGTGCATCAAATTTTTGGTTGTTTGGTTTTTGTTTTATTATTTGTAAGCTGTTGCTGAAAAGTTTGCATAATTTCCTGCTGCCAGCATCGACGATGTTCTTAGTTGAGTGGCAGCTGTGGCAGCTGTGGCAGCGTGAGCAGTTGGAGTAGAAGCGCAAAGTCTGACAGTGAATCTTTCGTTTCCACAAGGAGAAAGCGTAAGGAGTGAGTGAGGAGGACAGACGGTGAGTGGAGTTGATAGGGATGGTGGGAGGGAGGGAGGGAGGTAGAGAAAAAAAGTCAGCGTGCGCCATTTTAACAATTGTTGTATTTCCTGTTGACAATTTAACCGGATGTATGATTCCTGCACACACACTTGTACCTACACACACACACACACATAAGTCCAATGGTGTGCTTGATGTCACAGGTGCGTTCAATGCCATGGCTAAAAAATGTTGTTTTTGCTGTTCATTTGTATACATTGTTGACTCAACCGTTTTTTTTTGCTGTAGATAAACGAAGCGTAGACGACAAGGGCACCAACCAACAGCCACGCCCCCCACACATTCCACACATTCCACACATCCCACATACACATACACATACATATGCATATAGTAGAGTCAGTCCGTCAATCGATTTGCTGCAACGCCAGCAGCCAAAAAATAAAAAAAGAAAAAAAGAAAAACAGAAAATGAAACAAAACAAAACAAGAAGAAAAAAAAATGTTCACGTAAATCAAAAGCCAAATTTCGTATCCGCTGTAAGTCTGCTGTAAGCTGCTTTACTCAAACTCCTCCACTCACTGTCCCCCTCCCCTCCCCCCATCCTGGCCAGATTGGGTACATGTACTTGTCAAACATTAATATGTTGCACTGCAAACCATCGAGTATGGCTAAAACAGTCAGTCAATTTGGGCACAATAAATATTACGACTTAATTACTAATTGCTATTTATATATTTTGTTTAATTAATTGTTTATTATAATAATCAATTAAAATTATTAGCGAAAACAGCTTAAAAATATATCTCAAAAATTGCTTAACGCTGAAAGCTTGAGTTGAAATCACACTTTAAAAACTTTTATTTTCTTTGGAATTTATAAATATATAAGAAAAGTGTGTTTGTTTTTTGCAAGTAAACAAATTTAGGCTTAATTTAATTCATTGCTGCAATTATAATTAATATAAAATTTGTACTTGTTCTCAATTTGATTATTCAAATCATGATCGAATTTATAATTTTAAATGTTAAATTCAACGATGCAAATATGCTGTGCAAATAATTGAAATTATTTTTTCCTCTGCAACAGAAATTTACAAATAAATTTATTGGGTTTGTTAGAGTATTCAATTGGTCGTAGTTTTGTTACCATTTTTATTCTGCCTTGTTTGGTTTGTAATGCGAGCTGTTGTGGGCTGAATGTTGAGCAACTGTTGCGGAGACACTGTACTTCTCCACCACTCCCCCCGCACCAACTCTCCACACACAGTTGCGTACCAATTTCCAACTCCACGCAGACTCTTGTTGCTGTACAGGTGCTAACATAAATATTTTGACAAAGGGCTTCATGTAGCAAACACACACACACTCACGCACACACACATATACACACACACACACAGTATGTGGGCTGCAAATGGGCGACTTTATTTGCAACTGGCTGAGTGCACAGTGCATTTCACTGGGCCGGAACTTGTTGTACTTCTGTGACACTCCCTGATCCCTACACCCTACACCCTACTCCCTACTCCCTACTCCCTACTCCCTACTCCCTACTCCCTACTCCCTATTTCCTGCTCCACAATTCAATCCTGTTAGTTCTTTTCTACCCTTCGCAACTCAATTTCAGATCTGTGATGCACCTCCACCTGACATTTTCAAATGCTTATCGGACGACTTCCTTTTGAGCCGTCATCATTCAGATTCATATTCTCAAATCGCTGGACAACAACCAACTTTGTTGCTCTTGTTGTTGTTGTTGTTGTCCTGTTTCCTTGCTTACTTGCTTCTGTGCTTCAGGTTTGTTCTCGTCTGCTCTTTTGTTTCAGCCAACACAGTTCCTGGCCATTCAACGTTAACCGCTGTCAATTGTCATTTTTGTGCTGTCGGTAAACTTAAGCATGCGGAAAAATCGTTTCCACTTATTTCCTGTTCAACTTGCAATTTTCTCCCAGCTTCCATATATCTGGCAATGCTCCTCCTTCACCTTCAAGAATGATATATTTTGCTG
Organism: Drosophila longiperda; assembly: GCA_035042125.1. NCBI lineage: Eukaryota > Metazoa > Arthropoda > Insecta > Diptera > Drosophilidae > Drosophila > Drosophila longiperda. Next base: position 798,450 of record JAWNLV010000018.1, on the reverse strand, counting down.
GAAAATTGTAGCAAACATTTCATATATTTAAAAATATTTATATATTTATTAATATTACTTTTATTCATTCCTTATAAATTTAAAATTTCATTTGATTTCATTTGATTTGTGTCGTTTTCTTGCTAAAAAAATAATTCAACTTTTTTATTTTCCTGCTTTCAGATTCTGCGTTGGCGATCGTTTCTACCTATGCGAGAATAAAATACTCTGCGAATACGATTACGAGGAGCGTCTGGTGTTCGCCTCGATGGCCAATCATCCGATGCTGAAGCGACATGTGTCGTCTCTGGGCCAGGGTTCGCCAACTGGGGCTGCGGGCGCCGCTGGCGCTGCTGGTGGACTGCTGGGCGGTGGGCCAGTTGGCGTTACTGGCGGTGCCAATGTAAATGGCGGCACTGGCATTATAAATGGTCCCCGCACACCGGGTGACCACAACAACAACAACAACAATGGACCGCAAACGCCCACTGGCGGTGGCGGCGGCTCACCATTTGCGGCCGCCGCAGCGGCAGCAGCTGCTGCCGCGCACATGAAGAATCAGCTGGGGGCGTCCAGCTAAAATAAAGCCCTGGGCATGAACGGCAGCAGCGGTGGTGGTGGCGGCAGCAACAGCAGCAGCAGCAGCAGCTCTGGTCAGCAGTTCTATGGTGCCGCCGGCTTTGGTCTGCATCATCATCAGCAACATCAGCAGCATCAGCAGCAGCAGCACCAACAGCAGCAGCATCAACAGCAGCAACAACATCATCAACAACAGCAGCAGCAGCAGTTCATGGGCTTGGGCTTAGGCTTGGGAATGGGGATGGGCGTGGGCGTGGGCATGGGTGGCGTTGGAGGTGGTGGTGGAGGCGGAGGCGGAGGCGTTGGCAGCGTGGGTAACAGCTGCAAACGCTACCAAAGAAAGTTCTACAATCGCAACTAAGCAGCCCAAATGCACTCAACGAATACACTATAGCTCGATATATGCACATATATAGCATATATCGTATATATAAATATATATATATAAACCTATATATATAGATAATATTCATATAAACCATAAAATGTTCGTTTTGCTTTGACTGAGTTGAAGTTTTATAGTTTTAATTAGTTTGGCTTTTTATTTTTTTTTTTTTTGCTACTTTCTATAAGAGTATCTTTATTCTTGATGATCAATTTATGTCCTATCTGCAGTTTTTGGACGCAACGATTAATTTTTATTTTTATCATCTTAATTTTGAACATTGGAGTGACAATATGCTTAAGTTATTATTATGAGAAAACGAAGGAAAACAATTTTTATTCTGTTTAAATTGTTTCCTTAAGCTCTGTAAATATTTTGAGTGCAGCTTGTGCTAAAAAAAATGTAATTAATTTAGTTATCACATATATGAAAATGAAAACTGTTAAGCCCTTAATATATAATATCAATTTTTTTTTCATGTAAATCCTTAAGTCACAGCACCGCTTTATGTACGGGATATACATAGACATGTATACATTTTCTTAAAATATTTTTAACGCTCGAAGCGTGCGGTGCCAAAACAATTCAAAGCAGTGCCAAAAAAAAAATAAATAAATAAAAATTATTAATAAAAATAATAATTAATAAAAAAGAGAAATAACGAAAATGGAAAACATCAAAAACACTTATTAACGGCATTAAAACTATTTTAAATGGTTTAAAATATTTATTTTGCTAATATTATTTACAAATTTAAAAAAAAAAAATCAAGCTTCTCTATGACGAATTGAAGTACATTTTACTTATGAGAACTGAACCGCAGATGTTGATGTTTTTTCAAAACGATATTCGGATTGCTGTTGATGTTTTTTTGTTACTAAAAAAATAAACTACAGCAAATTTATGCACTGAAATTTAGTCAGTTGATTTAATAAAAAAAAAAATATCCATGCGGTTTCAACATCTTTCAAGAGTTTTTTCGAGTTCGTTATAGCTAAGTTTGACTGTTCAAATTGAAAGAAATTTGTTGAACATCCCCACCGACCATTTTTGATTTGTATTTTTTTTTTTATAATTTTTAATTTTTTATTATATTTATGTATTGTTTGGTTTTGACCTCCATTTCGAAATAAAGGCCGCCAGATGTATAATGAGCTGAGAAATTGGCTTTCTACTTTGTAATGTGTAAATATTTTAAATATTTCTATTTTCTATATGTGTACTACAATTTAATTTTCACGTTCATTTTGAAGTCTGTTAGAGCCACATTGTTGATTATTATTTAAGTTTAGTTAGTGCGAGGCTAAAAGATTGCGACAAATCGACATTTTTTTTTTTACCTAATGGAAAAATATGCTAATTACAAAATATATAAATCTAAATATAATACAGAAGTTAAAGTTAAAGGAGCCTTGAAATAAGTATAAAAGGCTAGACTATGCAAGTGTAAAGATTATAAGAAAACATTAAGTAAAATATGATATGTGTATAAACTAACGATATATATATATATATATATATATATATATATATATATATATTTATGAGAAAACTGCAAAACGAAACAAACGCAAACAAAACTAGTTACAATATAAATGTATTTATTAATATGATATAAATGAATTTTTTTTTTTTTATTATTATTATTATTATTATTTAATATGCATATTTAATTGTCAGCAACTCATGCGATTCCATATAATCTATAAATATTTGAAAACTAAGTGTTAAATTAAAAATGAGAAATCTGAAGAAAAAAAGCAAAAACGTAAACTAGCAAAAATATTTACGTATTAATAAAAAAATATATATATATATATATCCAAAATAATTAACACAATTTGTAAGCCGTAAGCGAAATGCAAAAGCAGTGAAAAGAATAACCAAAGTGTGTATAAGCAAAAAAGCAAAATAAAAAAAAGCAGCAAAAAAAAAAAAAACAACAACGTATTCAATAACTATGCATTAAATACTTATATATACACAATACTACCTACATGTTAAATAAATGTAAAATGCATAAGCGAAGATTTTTTTTTTTTGAGTGCGCAACGTCAAGAATCAAAAGTATCTAAAATTTAAGTTACATATACTTTGCTATAGGACCATATTGGATAAAAAAAAATGTACGCCGCGTTGCGTTTAATTTTGGAGTACTGCAAAACAAAGAAATCAAAACTGACAAAATACAAAAAATATAAAAAAAAACAAAAAAAAAAAAAAACACAAAACAAAACAAACTTTTAAAAAAGAAAACCAAAATAAAAATAAAAATAAATGTAATTAACAAAACATTGAAAACAGTTTAATTTACTTTGGTTGGGTTAAAATTCAAATTTATTCAATTATGATTTGACATTCTTTACAGTTCGCGATTTCATTATGATAATATTACCAATTGATTTAACAACATTAACTAATCGAAATTACAAACAAAAAAAATCGAACTAATTTTCGCCAAACCACTCAATAACTAAGGGAAAATGAAATTCAATCCGATTAAGCTTACAGCATTAAATTCATTTAACTATAGTTAATTTTTTTTTAAGGAAATCATTAAAATTAGCAACATTCTTTACGAATTATTGAAAGTTTGTTGATCATCAGAGGAAAAAGTGCAGAGAAAAACTGAACATTCCATTGGGATTCTTGAATTGTAGGCAATATTTCTAGTGAAACCAGATCATTGGCCATACAAAATTCGATCTGTAGTCGCACCAAAAAAGATAGTTCCAATAAGAACAGTAAACTGTAAATTTGGATGAGGAAATCATTTTTGTTACTGGCTGATTATCTACACTTATCAATGGTTAAAGCTGCACTTAAATTTGCAGCTGCTTTTGTAATTGTTCTTATTGCAATTGTTGTTTATTGTTGGTTGGTGTTTATTGTTGGTTGTTGTTGTTGTTGTTGATTTCAGCGTTGTCAATTGGCATTTTGCTTTGCATGCTCGTGCTTGACATTTGTTGACTCTTTTGCTTTGACAGCCATTAATCACGGCATTGTTGTTGCCAATTTCAAATCCACACGCAGACACACAGACATTGGTGGGTGGGGGTTGAGTCAGTGGGTGCGTGGGTGGGTGAGTGGGTGGGGGTGGTTGTCTGATAAATGATGCTTCATATTTTGGAGCTGGCTGCAATTGAAATAATAAAACGGTTTGTGCCCCAGCCAAGTTGCGTGCAATTGCCGTCGCTTGCCGCTTGCCACTTGCCACTTGCCACTTGATTAATGAAACTTTAAAAGGGAACACGCGTCCTTTTTGTTGTTGCTGTGGCGCTTTTGTCTGCGGCAGCTGATGCGCGCAACTACAACGACCGCAAAAACTTTCAGATAAGCGATCTTTTCAATATATCCATGAAGAATATAAACACATACACACATGTGTGTGTGTGTGTGTGTGTGTGTGTTTGTTGGCGTACTAACGAAAAGTTTTGGCGTCTTATTGGTTTGTCTTCGATGTGAGCAGAGCAGAGCAGCAAAAGGGACTTGGCGTCGCCGCTGCAGGCCATAACAATAAAAGTCATTTATAGATTTCGATTTGTGCGACGCGCTCATATGTGAGACATACCCAGCCCTGCCCCGCCCAGCCCTGCCCTGTCCCTGGGGTGCCTGCACCACCCACCCCAACCCCCTGCTATCAGAGGCATAAGTTTGACGTTGCATAGTTTTAGGCTGCTTATCAGCACTTTTGTTTTATTGTGTATGCGGCTGCTGTGGTTGCTCTGGCTGCTCTGGCTGCTCTGGCTGCTCTGGCTGCTGGTGGTTGGGCCCAGACCAAAGATTTCGTTTCCTAGGGCCAAGTGGACTGGTTGTTTGGGGAAGGGAAGGGTGGGCGGGGATATGGGGGAGTCGCCTTTTGTTTTCGACATTTGGGTGTCATAATCAGTATAATGCTTATGAAAATGTCTTTTGTGCCGTTTTTGGCCGCTTATCAGCAAATATACGTAGCGAATACGGAGCGTTGTTCTCATCGTCCTTTTGTTTACGGCTCCGTCGTGTCGCCGCTCCATTGGAATCTATAAAAATAATGTTTCAATTTGGTACGCCTCACATCCCGGCCATTGCCTCTCATTTACTCTCTGTCAATCACAAAATATAAAAAAATAAATGATTTGTTCGTTAAAAAAAAATGTGAATGCAATGTGTAATAAAAAAGAAATCCTTGAAAGTCTATATATAAAAGGACCATATTCGAAAATTTCCTCCCAACGATAATTAAAATTTTAAATGTTTAAAAATTCTTTTGTAAAATATATTTTTGTTTTATTTCGATCTTTTATTAAAATTCATTGAAGCAAATTGTTGTCATTTGTTAAGAAATGTTTTTTTTGCTTTTATATATTTTATATATATGAATGCCATAGGTGCCGAATTTACTTTTTTAATTCAAGATCCTTAACTATTATTGCCTTAGCTAAATTGATTTTATCATTTAATAAAATAAAGAAATTTATTCTACATTTTGTTGGTTAGTTCTTAAGTGCGATTTGGAATATATTTGTACGATACATTTTTCTTTTAGATATATTGTCTGAAGAAAAAATTTCAAATGCACGAAATTAAAATATGAAATAATTTATTAATAGAGTAAGGAAATTGGAATCGATAGTGCTATAAAAAGGTTAATCAAATGGATATTTTTAGTATGCTCAGTTTTTCAGAATATCTCTGAAAATACAGAACTTTTTTTTATGTTATGAAAAGTGTGGTAAATGTTATAAACAGTTTAAATTTTCCGAAAAATGTAAGCACTCTTTTAAAAATACAATGAGAACTTGACTAATATGTTATAATTTATAAGAATTTAATGCTGAAAACTAAATACAAAATAAAATATATTAAAATTGGTTTTATTTTTATTTATTCGATTGTTTTTGAAAAGTGGCTTGTCTTATATAATAATTATTCAATTATTATATATTATTATTATTATAGTGCGCAGAACCCCAATATAATAATAATATATAATAATTGAAAGATTTTATTTTTTTTTATTTATATAAATATATTTGTTTATACATATTGGAATTGGAATTATATAACATATATTTGCACAGTCTTGTAGTACTCTGCTTACCAATTTGGAGTGCGGAGTCCAAAAAAGTACAAATCGAGAAAATAAATTGTCAGTGTTTGGAAGATTTGTATCAATTCAAGCAATACAAATTTGTGGCACTAAGAAAACGGCTGATGTTGAATCCGATTGTAGCTCTATGTCAATTGGCAGCAACTTGTGCTCAAGCTCACACCCCAATCTGACACTTGTGCAACACTCACACTCTTAAGCTAAAGCTGAACCCTTTATATAATAGCAAACACAACAACAACAACAACAAAAATAACAAAAACAACAGTGTCAAGTGTCCATCGTTTTAATTTAAAACAAACAAAAGCATTGTTCAAGCAATTAAATTCATAATTATTATGATTATTGTGATGCTGCTGCTGCCACAACCCTCAAGCCACCCACTCAACACGAACACCACCACCCTTAACACTCCAACCAGGTCACACAGCCGCACCGAAGGAGTCATTCGCAAAAAAACACTTGACAAATTCCGCGCTGCCGCCGCATGCTTAATTAAATGAGTTTGCGCACAACTCTTTTCATGTTTTAATTACGCAAATACTTAGCATAGCTTTGCCTCTGCCACTGCTTTGACTATGGCAACAAATTCAACAACAACAACAACAACAACAACAACAGCAGCAACAACAACAATAACAATATCATGCTGAAGAGCAACAAAATATGCATAAGATAGAAATTTGTCTAAGCTTTCAGCTTCGCCATTTCCTTTGTAATGCGAACAACTTCAAAGCGGGAATGTCGTCAAAATTCAAAGTTGCCATCCGCACACACACACACACACACACACACACACTCCACCACTTTACCCCGTACACATTTCTTCTGCTCAAATTGCTTGAGTAATTAGTTCACCTGCATAACCGATCAGCTGCGAAACAACAACAACAACAGCAACAACAGGAGTCGCTATAACTGCTCTTGCCACCAAGTGGCAAGCGAGAAATTTGGATGCCCCTTTAGATTTAAGTATTACTACTTTGTCGCGTGGTCAATTATTGTTTGGGCCTGTAACTCTTCCAAATCAGTCCAAACTCTTGCAAGTATGCAGGTTTAAAATATTAAAATTAATAAAAAAAATGTATCAAAATAAACGTTAATTTTAAGAAAAAAAATCCATTATAAAATAAGGAGCTGTGCAATCGTAAGTTTTTTCAAGATTTCAATTTGGTGACTTAAATTCAGGTAAATTTATAAATAAGTGCATAAAACAGATCTTTTTTAATCTTTGACGATTTAATCTTTGAGTTTAATATCATTTATGATTTACCAAGCATATTAATATTTATAAAAATATGTCCAAATACGGACTATTATTTAAATTTAAACCCTTTATATCTGGACTTCAAAGATACCTTTAGGATTTAATGCTAATTATCCTTGATTAGTGTTGATTTTCTTAAATTTTTAAACAAAAACTTGTTTTATGAAATGTTTCTAATTTAGAATACTTGAATATAGATCGCACACTCGTTTTTTAAAAGTTTATGAAATTATTTTTATAGTGTGACTGGAGTAAAGATTTGTATAAATATAATTTTTGACAAATATCAAATTACATATTTATGTATTTATATTGAGAGAAGACCATTTGTTCCAGTGGGACAAAATAAAAAAACCTCAAATTAATCAACGACATTTTGCTGGAGAATTCTTTTGCATTTGAAATCATAAAATTTGAAAAATACGATTGCCATTCAGAAATAATGTGCAGAAAGTAGGCAGAAAAAATATTCGACTGCAAGAATAATATGAAACTTAGTAATTAAATTCCAAGTAGCAAAAGAACTAATTAGTAAAAATAGAGTTATTTAACACTGAGAAAATGAAGTTTAAGATTTAAGTCGAATTAGGAGCAACTGTGGAGACTGCAAGCATTTCTTATATATAGGATTACCTGGAATACTTAGAAAAGAACATTAGTTAGAAGTGGCTTAAAGTTTAAAATTGGATTTGAAGGTGTGTTTTGAGTAAAGACACAAACAGACACGGATACATAATGTAAAGCGATTTTAGTTGGGAGCATAATAAATATGCGCAGCCCACGATTCAGGCAAGGGCCAATCAAAGGCAGAGACCCCCCTCGACCGCCCCCTCGACGCAATGAAAGGACAACCAACCCCATCACCAACAAGGACAACACAAATCTGACCCACATGTCAAGTGAGGCACATAACTAAAGACGGACCAGAGTCAGAGTCAGAGTCCGAGCCAAAGCAGCTTAATGGCTGGGGGGGCGTCTAGAAAGTGGGGCGTGCTTTTGGGGCCCGAGGGCGTAGGTGTGGCCAAATGTTAAATGTATATCCGTTGTTGTCGTTGGCGTTGTCGTCAACGTCTTAAAGGAGAGCGCGCGGTGAGCGAGAACATTGCGTACAAAATGTGAACGCCCACTTTTCGCTATTGCTTGTAAGTTGCTGCAAATGCCACCACAAACACCACCATCACCGCATACAAACACAAAAACACACAAGCGCACACACACACACACACACACATAAAAAAGCAGGCAGCAGCAGTTGGGCAGGCGCCAAGTAAGAAATATAAAAGTCAAGTGCTATGTTAAGTTTAACAGAGCTGCGTTATGTTAACTTATGCTATGTTATAATATGTGTATGTGTGTCTGCTGACGCTGTGCTGCCTTGGTAGGCGTTGCCAACACAAACTTAATAGTTGTTGTTGCTAAAGTTGCGCTTTTGTTGCGTTTTTTTGCTATCTGATGCAGACAAAGCATGCAAACGGGGTTGTATCCGAACAGAGTTTGGGGGGGGGGGGGGCACATTTAACCCCTCCCCTTCTCATTGCCAACGAATTTTATAGATTTTTGTCTTGCTCAACTTTTACGTTTGCAACTGCATTTTGAAGTTGCAGTTGCAATTCTATTCATGCATTTCCTCACTTTTCATATAGTTATTTCCATGATTTAATTAAAAGTTTTGCTTGTTGCATGCAACAAAGCCACTAATTGTAACAGTCATGCTTGCATTTTATACATTATTATTATGATAACTAACCATTTACAAATGACTAATAATTACATTTATGACTTGCTATTTTTGTAATTTGTATTGTTTTTATAGCCTGCAAGGAGCATTATCGGGTTACAGGCCATATTGCGTTGAATGGGACTGAATAAGGTTAATTAAGTAATCCTTATAGCAATTTATTTGTAGTTATAAATGCATTTTTTTAAGTCTTCTTTTAAGCAGTTGAATACATAAAAACTCCCTTAGAAAGTCAGTTTTATTAATAATAAATTGTATAACTAATAAACTCAAATAGAGCATAAAAATATGTACTTTCTAAACAAAAAAAATATTAGAAATAAGAACAACTGATGTAATTTTCACATTGCAATCTAGTTATTAGTTTAAAAATAATCGACTGAATTTTTGTAATATGTAATCTATATAAAATTGAAGTGCTAAAAATCGAATGCGGATGACGGGAAAAGTATTTGACAATCTTCAAAGAATCTGACTAATAATCTAAGTTACCAGGAAATGCAATATTTTATTTCAAATAAAATATCATGGTTTGGATATTTTAGATTAACATAAAAATATTGGTTCAATGAAATTTTATATTAAAATTATATTACAATTGTTGTTCAATTTTCAATATAAACTTTTTTTTTCAGAAATACTTATTTTCATAAAGTAATAAAATAATTCATCAGCTTAGATCCGATAATTTGTTGCCAAGATATCAAGTTGCATTTTTTTCTCAAAACATGTTTTAGAAATATTTTCTTTAAAATACAAGAAAGTGTTTTATTTTTTGAAAATAATTTTTAGTCAATGAGTAAACAAATTGTGTAAATACTTTTGAATCGGTTTAAAATGATTTGTTTTTACAATGAATATAATCAGTATTTTATGATTTTAAATAGATAAATAGATATATATTAATTATTGGTAAGTGGAACTCTTATAAGATGACGTCTGCTTGAGCTGCTTATCTTAATCTTCAAACAGCATTTTGATAATGAATATATAATTATTATAAATTGATTAAATAAATAAATATTATAAATTGATTGAATATATAAATATTATAAATTGATTGGGTTTCTTACAGGTTGCAATGGATTAAAAATGGAAATAGTTCAATTGCTGCATTTGTAAAGAGTTTGCCCAAAAAATAAGTAGAAACGTTCCAAAACTAATTAAATAACAATATCTAAAATCAAAGTGCGATTAAAAATGGCTCAAGATGTCTTAAGGGTTCAACTTGACTCTATTCTTAGTTAGCAGTTAGTTGGGCTAGTTAGTCAAAGGCTTTGTCTGCTTTGTCCCTCAGAGCCAATTTGTATGCAGTCGCCATAAATTAGCCGACCAGAAACTTGACTTGGCCAGGGGAATGCTCGAGAGAGACACAGGATGGGAGGGAGGGAGTTGGATGTGAGGAAGGCGCTTCACGTGCGCTACTCATTTGTCTCTCGTCAGCCAATCCGCTTTTCACTGAGCCACCCCAGTCCCCCCTCGATCTTGTTGTGCTCTGCGGGCGCATGAAACTTTTTAATCTCCTACGATTATTCTCGCATTTGCCATTTGTTTACACAAACACATGTAGGCAAGGGGTATGGGTATGGGTTGGGGTAGGGGTAGGGGTAGGGGTAGGTCGGCAAGAAGCGCGTGTTGAAACTGAATGATGTTCGGGATGTTCGGGGTGTTTTGGGTGAAACGTGGCAGTTTGTGTCTATGTTTGAGCTTATCAAATAATGGCAACATTTGCTACGATTCACTCCACTTCCACTCGCCTCACAGTCTCTAATCGCGGTTAATCTCAAAACAAACGTTCGCCAATTTATTTTCCACTTTGGCGGGGCAAAACTTTCGCCCACCACCACCCACCACCCCCCCTCGACCGACAGCGCCCACAGCCCAGCAAAGTGGCAGCTCCAACTAATGACTTAATTTATCTGCCACAGGGCTTTCAGCGGGCGGCAAATTAAGTTGATTGTTTCTGTTTCTGTTTCTGTTCCTGTTTCAGTTTCAGATCGGTTCAGAAAAAATACCAAAATGTACCACTGTGTGTGTATGTGTGTGTGTGTGTGTGTGTATGTATGTACACATGTATTTATGTGAAGCCCGCATTGTCCAGCTGTATGTGTGCGTATCCCTGCCCCATCTGTGTGGCACTGTGTGGCACTGTTAGCTGTCTTTGCCTGATTAGATTTACTTTTTCTGCTTTCTTCCAGTTCATTTTTCTTATATGTTGCTCACACGAGGGTTGCTTAATCGTTTTGCAATCTGTCGATGATTGCGTATAAATGTTATATCCAATTATGTTCGACTACTATATTGTGTTAGTGTTGTTGTCGATGTTGTTGTCGACGTTGTTGTCGTTGTTTGTGTGTGCGCTTTCTGCTCCTTTTGTTTTCGCTAATAAACATGACAGATATTGGCAAATCTATCATTGTCATTATGCTTCGATTGTTTGCCACCCACACGCACAAAAGCAAAAAAAAAAAAGTCATTAGCATTGGGCAATTTGTTAAGCCTCTCCCAACTGGCCAATGTGCCACGCCCCCAACACACACAGACACAAAACTGCCATCCTTTGAACCAACCAACAACTAACGCCGCTGTACATGAAACATGCCGCTGATTGTTGTAATTAATCGAATTAAACCCAAGCGCCCCTAAACCCGCCACCCACACTCGCCCTTACGGCATTGACTGCATTGTCCAGAACCATTGTCTTGAGTCCTTGCCCCTCGCCTCTTGCCACAATCCCGACATTAAGGTTGGGCTTTTGTCTTGCTTTGAATGCGTAAGCGACGCCTGCATTTGACAGTGATTAGACGGAGTTTGTTGTCAGCCTGACAGCCAGGCAATAAACCGTTATGCATAACCACACTCACACACACACACACACACACACACACACACAAACACACACACAGACACACACACACACACAGACACACACAAGAGTCAGTCAGATACAGGCAGTCGTCACACACTCACCCCAAAGACTTTGGCTTTAACCCTAAATTTAACGCTTTGATACATTGGCAATTTGGCCTTATTAGCTGCATTCTTCGCTTGGCTACTCACTTAAATACGTTTATATCTTTGACAAAGGCTTCATCGATTTCGTTGCCTTTTTGTACATATTATCTCTCGACTAGCATCATTAGCCGAGTCTGATATAGACATGTCAGTTTCTCTGTCTGTTTTCGAAGTTATCTTGTCAAGACTTGGAATATATATCTTCGAATTTTTGTTGCATATAGTATTATTCTCACTAAACTAAACAGTTGTGTGTGTTACTACGAATACTACTATATTATTAATAGTTATAGTTATTAACATTTATGAGGCAGTTTGAGCAGTTTACAATTTGACTCTGATATATTTAATATTATTATTTTATATTTTTATTCAACAGTTCCGATTATTATTTATAATTCAAATTTAATTATATTCCTCTGTAGACTATCAAGTCGAGATTGGATGTATTTAAATTGATTTAACTTAATTTTTCCATACTTAATATTCTTTGTTTAATTTTTCTTCAATTCTTCAGTTGCATATTTTTTCGATTCAGCTACAAGGATACATATTTTTTAAGGAGTAAGAAAATATTGTTATTCGCAAATTAAAATAGAGTATGCACAATTCGTTGAGTCAGTTAAATTAACTGTTTAATTCTGTTAGCCTCTCTGACCAATGGCTATTTTGTAGTTTGTGACACGGGCACTTGAGGCAATCGCCTTTGAACTGACGGCAACTGACGTGGGTAACTGCCGCAGCTTGTGTCTAGTATGGGTACAAAGGATGTTTGAGGGGGATGGGGGTTTCCTCAAAAAAAGCATGTTATTTAGCGACCTGGCATTATGTACATGTTTGAAAGGCTTTACGCTAGCTAATAATTTTACAATTCCAAACCCATTCTCATTCAAGTGGTAAAAGCGAGTTTTTTAATGGGTAGAAAAGAGGGGTTTAAGGGTGTGAGGAACGCAGGCGAACATTTGTTTTTGGCAATCACATTGTAATCCATTAGAAATTGCCAGTCGTCGGAGATATCTCACAGTTTGTCTATCTTTTAAATGTCTGGCAGCGATCAAAATGGCAGAAGTACGTGAGTCCTGGCAAATATTGTTGGCCTTTATTGCCTGTGAAATTAGTATTTATGGGCAAACGGAAGTCCATGAGCAAAAGCAGCAGCAGCAGCAGCAGCAGCAGCAGCCGTAGACTCCAGACTCCAGACACCAGAATCGAGAATCTGCCTTGGAGTCAGATACAATGCAGTCAACATCAAATAGGCGTCCTGGGAAGCCAGCCAGGATATTAGAAATGATTAAGGCACCTGAACCATTCTGCAATAAAATTGAATTATGACTTTTAATATTGGCAAAAAAAAAAAACCAAAATATATATATATATATTTATATATATATATATATATATCAACCACCACCACCAACTAACCAGCATAGCGCACCAACCCCAACCAGACATTTGTGAAATTTCGCAGAATTTTTTGGTTCCTAGGGTTGCAATGCAATTATCAATCGTTATTTATCTAGCTTTTAGCGGGTTGCTTAAAACAAGATTTGTTATGAAATGCCGTTAACTTAATATGAACTTTCGAATTAACCTTCTCTCATCTGGGATTTTTTGTCAGCAGCTGGAAATCAATTCAATTTCAATGGCCATTTTCTGAGAAAATACAAAAAAATACAATAAACAAACAGATAGAAAATAAACTTGTAAGCTGTCTCTAATAATAATATTATTATTTAAGTATTATGCGAACCGGTTCAAGCTCGGAAATTTTGGTTCGATTATGGCACGTGCAGTGTGCAGCCCTGAAAGTGGCAAGTGGTTTGGCAAACGCCAATTACAATTTACTTTAATGGCCAAGACATAATGCCATAACACTTTTAGACAAAAGTCCTCGTTCTGTCATGGGCCATGTGGCAATTAATTTGCATTTTTAAATTGCAAAATGGTCGCTGCTGCTTGCAGCTTGGCTTATGTGGAACGATTTTTTGGGGCAAGAGTGGTGGCCATGTTTGCGGGGTAATGCGGAGTGTCCTAAAATCGAACAGATTGCAATAATTACAAAGGAAACGCGAGAGTCCTCCCCCGACCCTCCCCCCCTGTAAATGGCCGTCGAAAGGGTTAAAATGTTAATGGCAATCAACTTGCCGCGCCGCCTAATTTTTATGTGGCTCATGCAGAGCGCATTTTTAATGAAGCCAACGTCAAGGGGTTAAAGCACAAATTAATGAAAATAAATTGTTATTTGCCAAGTGCCAGCCTCTGCAAGCAGGAATAATAATAATAATAGCCAAGTGTCCTGCCAGCCACTTGAGAGAAAAGCGAAGAAAAAAAACCAACATAATCAAAAAAGAAAATAACGAAAATAACGAAAAGAAATTTTTTAGATAAATCAAACCACAAGCTGCTTAGTCTAAGGGCAGAGCGAGGGGGGGGGAACAAAGAGGGTATTTGGGTTGGGTTGTTGGTCCTTTTGGTAGACAGGCCAAGTAATTTCCATAATTAATTTCTTTGCGCTCTTTTTCCGCCTTTTTTAACGCATTTTCATAATTCGAGTGTGTTTCAATGAGGCCAAACGCAACCGCCAAATGCCATCCATCATTAATAATCAATTTTGAATTGTGCAGGTAAAAAAAAGATCGAAAAAAAAAAATTGTGGCAAAACAGGCAGAACCGGCCCCACACAGCCAGACACAACCAGTTACAATGCGGGGTGCATACAATTTCAAATGCCAAATCATTTTAGATTACCAATGTGCACTCTCAGGATAGGCCAGCATCTTTAACGGAATACCTCTCGCAATCAGTTAGTACATTAAATTGATAAGAAAAACAGTTGGAAAGCACAAATTGTTAAACATAAAAGTACAACATCTGAGATTGGCTCTAATCCAGTTAAACTGTAAGCGCTTAAATTAAATAAAATCTAACTTGTCGTTTTTTCAGTCAATTCAAGCATGCTTAAAATTATTAATATATTAAATATTTTTAAATGTTTTAAATACATTTTCATTTAATAATTTGCAAATCTGCTAAATCGAAATGCCTTTACAATATGTAGCGCAAGAGACTTTCAAATTTTTACCGCAGAGTTGAACAAAAAACTCCCCTCAAAAGTATAAAAAAATAATAAAAAAAATTAAAAAAAAAATAGGAAAGTAGAAAAAAATGTCGGAAAAAATCACGCATTAATTAACCGCAATTATGTGCGGAGTCGTGGGCGTGTCATGACTCCCTTAACACCCCAACCACATCCCCAGTCATATTCTGCAGCCCGTTGCCGTTGCCGTTGCCGTTGCCTGTGCCATCGCCGCTCAACATCTTGGCCGCAACTTGAGGCGAGAGTCAATAAAGTAAATGGTCGACCGTCGCTGGCTAAAAAATCAAGTCAAATTACGTGCTTATGAACGGGAAAATGTCGAAATGATTTACCGTGCATAATCGCCACTCGGCTAACAGCCAGCGTAATCCACTCCACTATGCTCAACTCCCCTCCTCCTCCTCCTCCTCCTCCTCCTCCTCCACCTCCTCACGACCCAACGTGCCACAGTGATTCCCACGTTCATATCTGAAGAAGCTTGGGTGAGTTCGCTTCTTGGCCAGCAGCTTCAACCAAAAAAAGTAAATAAAATGTGCAAAGAAAAGGAAAAAACAAAAAAAAAAAAACAGAAAAGCGAAAGAAAAATTAAAATTAAAATTTCATTTTCACATGGCGCTGGCTCTGCTACGACTACTAGGCCATTCTAGGGGGGGCAGGGCGACGACGGGGGGGTGTGGTCCTGGCCATGACCATGGCCTGAATGCCCCACTGTGTGCTGTTTGTTGCTTCTTGTTGTTATTGTCGTTTTGTTTTTTTGTTTTCTTGTTTTTTTGTTTTCTTGTTTTCTTGTTTTCTTGTTTTTTTTTTTTTTTTTTGTTGCTTTGAGCCTGTTCCTTGTGTTTGTTTGGCTGTCTGGTTGTTTGCTTGGTTTCATTGTTGTTTGCTTGTTTGTTTACTTAATATTGAACCGCCCCCCCTTAAACAGCCGGAGCAGCCTGTTCTGGCCGATCCCAAAATCCGAATGAAAACAATTTCTTGTCGCTTGCCGTTTTCGCCGGTATTTATTTATTTATTTTATATTTTTTGTTTGTGTGTGTTTTTTTTCTTTCGCTCTTTTGAAATTATCTTATATATTTAGAGTTTGCCGAATTTGATGTACATTTAATTTATTGCCTTTTTAGCTGCGTATTTACTTTTGCTTGACCCTCGTAATTTATTTGCTGTCAACTTTTCCAATGTTTGTCAGCCGATTAAATTGCCGATTAGACTGATTTGCATGAGAATTTATGGAGGTGTGCACTTGGCCATCAAATATTCTTGTAAAACTAGTTAGTGTTAGAGAGAGAGAGAGGGAGAGAGAAAGAGAGAGAGAGAGAGAAAAAAAAAAACTATACCACATTAAATAATATGTAAATGTAAATAAAATGTTCTTAAAAATTATAAAGATAAATCGCTAATCATCTGTTCATTAACATGATCAGATATAAAATATAGCTTATATTTATCTATATACAAATATCTGAACTAAAAAGTCGCTACTTAAATATGCAGCTGGATTTGAAAACACTTTTTTTTTTATCGTTTTCTTAAAATTTGCAAAAAAAAAGGATATACCAAAAACGTTTCGAACATTGACATTAATCATAAATTGAAGCATTATCATTGTCATTATTATAATTAATTTTTTTTTTTTTTTTTTTTTGGAATTTGCTACGCATAAGCAACCATTCATCTATGCATAGATCCTTTGAGACAGGGACTACAATTCAACCCTTAATAGACAGCCAAATGCCATAAACAAATCTATAAGCTGCGTGTTGCTTCTGTCTGTGTGTGTGTGTGTGTGTGTGATTAATGTGTGCCTGCATTAAAGTGTGTGTGCGTGTGTGTGTGTATCTGTGCTTGTGAGCTGGAGTCCTGGTATGCCCAACCTCCTGATCCTATGCTTGTCATCAGGTGCATTTAATTGCGCGATTTTCGCGCCCACTACAAAACGCGATGCTGGCCCCGCACTAATTGGCCCTTACACATGGCCATAAATTAATATATTTTAAGTTGAATTGTCTAAGCTTTAAGCAGAACACAGAAGGCAGCAGGAAGCAGGCAGTATGCAAGTCGAGTGGGGATGTCTCATTATTGCCTGTGGACTCATTATAATAATTAAGGCTAATTTATGATGTCATTAATTTTAAATATACATGTGTAACTAAATACATTCATACATGCCACATAGTTCAATTCTCTCTCTGTGTGTGTGTGTGTGTGTGTGTGTGTGTGTGTGTGTGTGCATGGCTGTTAAATGACCGAATGATTAGATAATAAGCAAACATCTAATTGATAGCAGCCATGGCCAACAAGAGTTTTCCTTTCAGCCAAACACTTTTAACTTTATTTATTTAATATATTTTTAGTTATGCAACGGTTTAAACAGCTTGTATTTAATAGATAATATTAACTAAAATATTTTTTTAAGTCAACCCATTTCGATTTGTGTAAGAATTCTCATTGTTAAATACTAATTGAGAAACCCAAGGTAAATCATCTAAGTGATAAATAATTTATATCCATTTGCTCGTAGAACATTTTAAATATGTAATTTCCAAGAAATAGATTTTTACATTATACATTTTTTATTTTTTCGAAATTAGCTTAATTTAAATTTATTTCAAAAATACATAGGCTGCGTCATAAATTATGTAATTTTATGACATGACATTTTTGCTTACATAGATTAGTTTTTCATTGTTTAGGTCAATTTGTGTATAGATTACATAGTCTTAAGCAAACCTTATAATCTAAGAATTTTGTATATAAACCATGAATATTTTACTAAATAAACTAGTACTGAAAGTGAGTAATTATTGGCGAAATGCCTGCTTTCTCAAAATAGTTGATAATTTGGTAGGCTAAGTGACAAGTATCTTACTCAGAATTTAAAATGCGTTAATGATTTTGCTTAGGTTGCCATATAAATTGGGCACACACAGTTTCACACACACACACATACGCACATCTACAGGCACACACACACACACATGCCGCTCCCACTAATTATTATAAGTTAATTTCCGGTTTGCTTAATGCGATGCTGCCTCAAATGTGACTTGGACTTTGTCGGTCTGTTTGGTCGGACTGCAGCACATCATAAAATTTATCAAAATATGAAAATCACACCCACTCGCACATTCGCACACACACACACACACACACACACACAACCACTTGAAACACCCTCTTGTGGGTCTCAAGTGCAAAACGAGCGCTTAATTAGCCTCGTCGTGTGAATTGTTTAACATTTTTGGGACCACACTGCGTATACACGTTGCTTTTTATGATTTTCACACTTTGCCGGGCTGTTGCCCGACTGCGAAATTTAATTACCACACTGCGGCCGAGTCGCGTGATGGACCCAGGGTCGGAACGGGTCGAAACTGCGCCGACAGTGGCATGGTTTGTCTGCCGGCAGCGATGGGGGGGGCGTGAGGGGTAAGTGTGGAGAGACGTCGTCCACTTGGTGTGCAAATTAGGCATGTGGATCCAGCCGCTTGATTGGCACTTTCAAGACTCACACTCGCACTTGAAACCATTCGCCCGCTCCACGTCCACATCCTGATCCTTTGCTCTTTGTTCACATTTACCGCTTTAACTGCAATTGAAGACGGGCAAACAACAAGATTTGCATTTTTTGCAGTAAATACTCAAAACACTTCTACAGGTATTTTTTGAGTTGACTTGCATCGACCACAAAATACACTGCTTCCATTGCACTCCTAAAAAGCTATCAGTCACTAAATTAAATATCGATTTCTGCTATCGATTTCTGCTATCGATTTCAAATATCCCGCCTGTTCGAGCAAATATAATAATTTAGCATTTGCAGACAATATATTATATATAATGTTTTATTTTAGAACTGTAAATCATTCAAATATATATATTTGTTACAGTTACATTTTTAGTTAGTCACTGAATCCTTGAAATATACACTAATTCATACACTAATTTCTGACATTTTCTAGCATATCTTTAACATATGTTTAGCAATGTTTTTGGATATTCGAATCACAGTTTTACGAATTCTACTGGAAAATTCGTACTTCAATTTTTTTTTATAGTTTTTAACATACTTGCAAGTGGCACGCATATTTTCATGCAGCTTGCAACTTCACTATGTCGACAGCGATGAACACTTGCAGTAATATAGAATATATATATTTGTATTATCAGGCAATTTAGCCACATTTGTGGCCGACATATAAGCAACATTTGTAACGACGCCGCTTGGCTGGCCGATTATTTTGGTGGTGGGACGTTGGATGTGGATGTGGATGTTGGGTAGGGGTTCCGGCAACTGTCTTGTCGCACTGAGGCTTTTTACACCTTTTGCGCCTTTGTCAACATTTTAATGACAGCAATTCACAATGTTCTGGGGCCGCTGATTGCGCTCATGATACCTGGCATTGTCTGCGGCAGTTAACAGCAGGCCCAGAATCAGCAACAGTATGAGTAGCAAGCAGTTAAGGGAACACGACCAGGAACACGAACAGGTCCAGGACCAGTCATCAACTCAACCCCTGTGCCAGTGTTTCCTCATTTTGAAGTCGTTGCCAGCGCTTGTGTAATGTGTTTGAGGTTTGTTTGTGCGCCAGATAAATGTCATATTTAATTTTTTCCTGCTGTCACATTTTATTGTTGCATATTCATGACCAGAAATGGAAGTGGGCATAAGGGGTATGGAAAGCAGAGTGAAGGTGGCTGATAGCAACGGGCTGGTCTTATCTTTTTTATGTTACAACTTTTCTTGCCAGCATGTTAAATGAGACATGGCCATAACGAGTATCTAAACCGTCGACGGAGTCGCAGCACAGCTCTTTCATTTTATATCAGTTACTTTCACAAATTTTCAACAGTGTTGAATATTTTTACTAAACATTAAAGAGAGTTTTGACTGCTTTTAATATTTATGCGAATTATAAACTTAAACTGAAATTCTATAAACATGTAAATTATCAATTACTAAATGATGCATGAGCAGGCTAGAATCCACAGTTGATTATCATTCTTTAGCATATTATATCTATTAGTCGCTATTTGTCATATATATATGTGAAACCATTAATTTTCATACCGTGCAGAACAAAAAAAAAAAAAAAAAACGGAGTCGTTGAGTTTGGCATTTAATTTAATTTAATTTGACTGGCACAAGTCTGGGCACAAAGCTCTCCAAGAAGTGAGCTGAGGATAAAGTGTCACGCGCGTATATATATATATATATATATATCGAAATAGAGTAGCCCTCATCCTGTCTGACCTCCCTGCAGACATACTTGATATGCTTATCCTGCTCACATGTGTCTGGAGACAACAGCTTCATAGAAGATTTCACGTGCCTTGTCAAAAGGAATTTAAATAATGACAAACGACATTCAGCGACGCTGAAGTCAAAGATGAGCACAGACCAAAAGCTGACATCCCCTTCTTTCCCCCAGCCAACAAAAAAAATAAAAAAATAAGTTACAAAAAGAAAAAGAAAAAAAAAACATGTAGAGAAATAAAAAAAAATAACCGCAGCAAAGATAAAGAATTGCGGTTGTCGGTTTGTCTTTTCTTCGGGGCCAAGTTTTTCGACTGTTGAAAATTCTAATGTTGTCACATTTGCATCTACCCATGTGTGTGTGTGTGTACATGTGTGAGATCACGTAGCACGTGGCAGATTGCATTGGGATTGGTTTGGTATTTAGTGGAGGCAACTGATACATACATTTGCAGTCGCCCTTTTTTTTTTTAGTATTTTATATTGAAGAAATTTTGAAGAGTATTTGGTTTTTTTTTTTAATATTTTATTTGCATCTTATTAGAATTACATTTTTTAAAATTGTTATTTTATAAATATTAGCAATTGGTGAATTATTGCACAAAATATTATGCTATGAGTGTCAAATGACATGAAAAAATTCAAAGAACGTGAAATATTTAAGGCACTTTTTGTGAAACTTATTTTGAGCGGTGATTGAATTTTGAAGAGATTTGCTTTATTTTTATTTCTCGTAAATGCAATTAAATAAACCCATCAAAATGTGTATTACTATAGCCAATTGAACATACTTATTAAAGTAATTGTAATAACCATCTGTAATATCCACAAATATGTATTTCATCTAAGGATTTCCAGAAATGATAAAATGATAGCTACAGGGCATTTCTAAGTCGCAGGATTCAACCTTTTTTTTCATATTTCTTTTTTGTTCATTGCATCATTTTTGATTTATGGCACATACGCATCTTAAACAACAACAACAACAACAACAACAACCAGAATATGAACAAAAAAAAAACCTTAACGCTTTTTTCTTTGGTATTTCCCGGTCCGGAATTATTTACCATTTTGGCTTTGTTTGGGGCTAGTTTTTAATAGAAAAATAAAACGAAATGATATTTATGACGGAAATGATAAGAGAGCACAGCACGCACAGCTACCCACACACATTCAACCAGGATATCTCATAACTGGCTAAACAAAAACTTTTGGCCCAAAAACATTTCTATTTGCAGTTTCCGTTTGTTTTGCAGCTATTTGAAACATTTTTTAGCCAGCTGCCCAGCGGAAACGGATGCGGCCATTGTTGAACATGGACAAACACAAAAAAACACACACACACACACATACACATACTCGAGCAAACAGGATTAATGCTCACAACAAATATAACTTTATTAAAAAATAAATGAAATTTGTGCACTGGTTGCTGGTTAAATTCAAAAAGGATTTCGCTTAGCAGGATTTGGCCGCAAAACAAAAACTAAGTGAAAACAAAACAAAAAAAAAAAGCTGAACGCCAAAACTATGCAAAGAATTTCAAAGTTGAGACAAAGGCCTAATGCCAGAATCCAGGCTGCAGCTGCTCCCGCCCAATAACCCTGCTCCCACTTGGACCTTTTGCTATTTTTGGGGCATTCTGCAAATTGTTGTCCTTGTATGTGCGAAGCCTGAGGACTGTGGCAACGGCAGCTGATACTGCTCGAAGCACGTTGAAAGCATTTCTGACATTACAACTGACCCAAAGATAGCGTCACAGCACACACACAACACACACACACACATGAGCGCTGCCTCAAGTATATGTGTGCATGTGTGTGTGTGTGTGTGTGTTCGCTTAACGGAAAACGGAAACGGATATGACTGCTGGGCAATGATTCGGTATATGTCTACGGCTTTAGTAGACAGACCTCCAAGCCGAAGGCGTAAGAGGTATTAATTCAATTGAATAATTACATAGACAAACATACAACAACAACAACAACAATAACAACAACAACAACAACAACAACAACAGCAAACGCAATATAAACACATATTTATCATATTGGGCATTTATAATGATTTCATTGAGTCAATTGACATTAAATATAACTTTACTTAATTTGATACTATTTCATTATGAGCGATCATGAAATCGAGTTTAAGTGTCAGGTATAATGTCTCAAACTAAATTGGCTTTAAGTGGGCTAACATTACAAAGTTAAAATACCTTCAAAAATCAATTTAACGAAACAGGAGCCAATAATCCACGATTAGTTCTCTGTTTCCATCTCGCACTCTCTGTCTCTATCTCTCTCTCTCTCTCTCTCATTTAACTCGTTCGTTGTTAAATGGCTAATTTGTTGTGTTGCATGTTTAGTTACAGCTGCCACAAAATACGCCCCACACCCCAGTTACCAAAAAAGGGTTTCAACTGGCCGGCGACGCTTTCAGGCACATTTGTCATCATTTACTAATACAACTACGCAACCATTATGTGTGCGTGTGTGCGTGTGTGTGTGTGTGTGTGTGTGTGTGTGTGTGTGTATGTCTGTGTGTTTGTGTGTACATTTTGTGTGTGATTTGTGTTCATTGGCTTAAATGGCTTGTGACGCAGTCCCGTTGTTGGTCTAAGCACCTGTGGCACATGCCACATACGAATGTGTCACAAGCACTCATATTCCATTAATTATCCTTATATCACTGTGAATAATGATAATCATTATAACGCTGATGCTGATGCTGATGATGTTCGTGTGATGACGATGCCTCCCATACATCATCACGTGGTTTGTGTTCTTTAAGACTGAATGAATTTCAAGGTATTATTTATTAATAATTAGCTTATTGTTGGATGAAAAATGCATTGCCTAATCTTAAAATTAATCTGCTAACTTTTTGGTTTTATTTTGGTTTTACAACAATATTTATAAACATTTTTAAGGAATTTTTTTTTTTATGTTTCGAAAAGAAATTCTTTAAATAACAAGTTAAACTAATTTTAAGATGGCACTTTAGATATCAAGAATATTTCATTACAGATTTTAATTCGTTGCATTTTCAAATGCAACCCTGCGGTTTCAGTAAGCATATTTGCAATCGACCTAATTAGATGCGATGTGTTACCCTCTGTCTTTGACCAGCTCTCTGGCAATTAAAATAAGATAAAATTCATTGAATTAAGGTTTTATATATACATTTACATTTACATACATAAACAATAATATTTATGTATGTATTATGTATATGTATATATATTTATATATATATCTAATGTCGAGGGTTTCCTTTAGAATGAATTCGCTTGACATTTTCCGGGCTCATTTATGTTGAACTCTTATTAATTCGATTTTTATCGTGCCCCTGGGAGTCATTGTGCGGCATTTCACGAGTTTCGAGAATTGTGCATATTTCCGCCATGCCCATGCCACTACCCCACACACAGCCGCATACGCCACGTACCGTCCCCATACCCATACCCATCCCCATTCCACTACCAAGACGCATACACCTACAATTCCTACCATGAGGAACAACTGGGAACTCACCTAAAGCGCGTAAATCTCGTGCGTCTTTATTTCTTCATTAATTTAAGCGGCAACGTCGACGCAAGCGGCAACGTCGGCAGCGTGAGGGAGGCACACTTCAGTGCTGAGATTGCCAAAGGTAGATTATTGTATTATTGATACCCTTACAAAGTGTACAAAAACTATGCCGTTCTTCTTTTTTATCAATGTGAGCTGCAAATTGGCATATTTTAATTTTTTTTCTTTCAATTATTTTAAAATTGTTTTTAAGAACAACAATGTTTAATCTACGGGTTTTTGTCTCGTACTTATTTTAACGTTTGTTCCTCTCAATTTGATTATGGAAGTGTATTTAATATTCAGCATGTTGCTGTTAACATAAATTTACTTGGGGTGACCGTTAGACAAGGGGATCGGGGGGGTTGGGCATTTTTTGGCTCGCGATTTGAACGAGTTAACGTTAACGTTAACCCCTTACAGCTGTGGCAATTTAGACAGTCGTCGTGCTCCTGGCTCAGCCTTGAAAATCTAATTAAAACAACAACCACCGATTTTTGTCTTTTGGGCCGCGTCTAAAGCTTTATAAATGTTTTGATTGCATTAAAGCGCTGCCAAGCGAGACGTCAGCCAAGCATTAGTAGAGAGATATGAAGAGAGCAAGAGTGAGAGAGTGAGAGATATACATAGAGAGAGAGAAAGAAAAAGTGTGGAGAGGGAGGGGATAAAGCTAGAAGTGAATATAGATTGAGAAATGTGGATATAAATACTAATAGTTAAAGGGCAAACAGCTGGTCGCTGATGATATTTGGCAAATAAATTCAAATATTTTACATGCTATTTATTTTATTGCTTAAAATCAAATAAGCCATAAAAATAATAATAAAAAAAAAATAATAATATTAAACTCAAGTTGGAAAGAATTTTTGAGTGCCCTGTCATCACTTAATAAAATACTGAATAAAATAAAATAATTAAAATTTAAATAATAATAATAAATAACAATTTAAATTTTATTTCATGACTATAAAAGTACTCAGTAAAATATTATTTCATATGATTAGCAGAGTTTGGCTTTCAATTCTATGAAGCTACTTCGCTTAATCCACATTTAAATATATATATTAAACATCATTAGTCAAATCGGTAGTAAAATTTATCAATGTTAAGTCTTATTTGCTGGCTTATAAACTAACTGTTAGTGCAGAATATGCCTATTTGATTAAATCCGAATTCAGATTGTCTTGAATTTAATTGTAAGAAGACAATCACAAATTTTGTATTTGACAGGAAATATTATTTCGAATTAAGGTTTCTTTAAAATAACATTTGAGCTTTGTAGAAAATGCACATTTGATTTTTAATTATATTTATATTATATATATATATATATATATATATATATAGTTGAAATCAAATGAATAACTAAGACCTAATAAAATTAATAATTGTGTGAAAAACATTAATTATTATCCTTGGACAGTTTTCGATTGTCATTTAGCTAAAACGAACATTTTATTATACGTCTGCAGTGAGTTGGCCAGATTTGCAAATGTATTGGTGTGTGTGTGTGTGTGTGTGTGTAAATGTGTGTTTGCATTTTGGTGTCTGTGTTTGAGTTAGTCTATTATTTCAGCTCGATTAAATCGTCTTACGGCTGAACGAGCTTTGTCTTAATATTATGTAGATGTCTAGAGATAGCCAGGTCCTGGTCCGCAGTGCAGTGAGTCCATTGTGCCCATAATCCGAGCACATCATAAGCACATCCTTATGCAAATCTTCATGTGTGTTGGTTGATAAACAAAATGTAATTTACTACAAACGGCCAAAGGCAGGCACAGGCACCTTGCAGCGTCTTTGGGGCAACGTGTTGCGCCTTGCGAGATGCGAGATGCGAGCTGTGAACCTGCGAGTTGTGAGTTGGCTCTCGACAGCTGTCAGGACCAGCCAAAGGCAAATGTCTGTCTACTGCCAGGCAGCTCCTTGCTTCTTGCTTTTTGCTTCTTGCTTCTACATGCTACATGCTTCACGCTCCTTGCTGGATGCTGCTTGCTCCTTGTCGAGTGGCCTCGACAATGGTAACGGCTGTGCACAGTTGACGATGATGAGTTTGTTTGAGGTGGCTGTTGATGTGGTTGCTGCGTTTGAGGTGCCATTGGTTTGAGGATTGTGCAGAGTTTTGAGGCCCGTCACACATGTCGCCAAACGGCAAACACTTTGGGCTGCCTGTTGCCAGATGGCTTGCCTCTGTTTCGGTTTCTGTTTGTGTTCGTCTTGTACTTCGTCTTACTCTTGCGCCCACATAGAGGTGATGTTAAAAAACATTTATGCAAACAGACGAAGACTGAAAACTTTTGCAACTGACTTTTCAATTTGGTTGTTCCTCGAAATGTCAGTTGCCAAGCTGCTGGTTAACTTTTCTAGCAAAAACAAACGCTTTAACAAATAGATTGCAATTTTTTTTTTTTGGTTTCGGTGTGCATAGTTTTTCCTCACTCTCTGTATCGCTCTATCTTTTTCTATTTCTCTTTCTCTCTCTGTCTACCTCACTTACTAGTGGTCTCACACTCATTCCCCATTTGCCGTTCGCTTGCGCTCGCGTTCTCTTCTTCCTCTCTCTTTGACACCAGCTGGCTCTCTCGACAAAAGCTCCTCCTACATTTATATGTGCTATGTCGCCGCTTTAGCTTTGGGGATTTTTATGACAAAAACCAGCAAACAACAATTACAACAAATACACCAAAGGCTACAGCCAAAGGCTTCGACAATGAGAGCCGAGCGTTTTCCACTTGTTGTTGCCGCTATTTCTGCTGCTGCTGTTGCTGTTGCTGCTGCTGTTGCTGCTTTTGCTCCTGTTGCTGCTGCTTCTGCTGCTGCTCCTGTAGGGGCGTCGCCATTTTGTATAATGCGCTGCTGTTGGCTCCACCCATTTTGCTGGTATACAAATACCACAAGCAAAGCACAAATCTGCACATTATGTACATAGTTTTACATAGCCACTCAACTCTGGTTATGTACACATAGCACATATACCATTTACTTTGCACTTATTTACTGTGCAAATAATCGTTGTGGCTTTTGTTCACTTTTCTGCACTTTGTACTCAATTGCATTTTGAATTGTAAATAATTTAATTTTACAAATTATCATTTGCTCGCACAACTTGCCTAAATTGCCTTTTTCTTTTCTTATTGTTTTCAAAAAAAAAGGTAAAAAATAAAATATGTAAAAAGAATTTGCATTTTTAGCTGGAACATAACAAGACAATATTTTTTTTTATCTATATTTATTAATTTTTGAAGCTAATTATGTAAAAAAATACTGCTCTAGAAGTCAGATTAGACTTTAACATGATGTTGTATGACTAATAGTAATTAATAAATTAAGTATATATTATATTTCCAATAAATATCTTATTGGTTATGTATTTTTGTGAAGAATATTTAAGATAAATTTTTTTTTTTTTAAAGAAATTCTCTTTCAGTTTTGGGATAATATCTTACAACGTTTTCGTATCGATACAGCAAAAACGTATTTTATTTTGGAAATTTATTGAGTTAGTGGAAGGAAACATTTGAACTCAATATCTCACAATTTCAAAATATTATTAAACTAAGATCTAAATAAGTAGAAGAAACAATTTTACTGCCGGTTTAATGCAATTTGCGAGCGTCTCGTCAAAAACAATCGAAGAAATTTAATTAAAGACAAAAGTGGCCACGTTTTTTTTCGATGGGCTTTTTTTTTTTTGTGCATAATTGGTAATTGGATTTGTGGCTCAGATTCTGCTTGTCGACTATTTAACTTGTTAATTTTATTGTTGTTCTTTTGGAGTCGTCTGCAGACGTCTCCAGTCGGGCTCTCCACCCACTTCTTTCCCTCCGCATTCGCCTCCACCTCAGTTGATGTCTGGAGACTCCGTCTAATGAGTGAGTAAACAGTCAAATTTTGGTACATTTTCGGCGGGAACTCATCAGGCGAGACTTTGATTTGAGGAACAATGAATGAATGAAAGAAAGTAAAACAAAATCCTTTTGTACTGAGCCGAGTTCATTTATAATTAAGTTGTCTAATTCATTTTGGCTTTTGTTGATATTTTTTACTTCTTTGGCACTTGTTCCTGTTGTTCCGTATTATTTGTTGTTGTTGTTGTTGTTGTTCTCATTACCACAAAATCCACTCTTCAGTCCCTGCCGCACTGAATCAACAAAAACAAATGTTTTTTTTTTTCTTTTACTGCTTTGCGTGCTTTTTTTCTGTTGCTGTTGTTGTTTTTTAATGATTCTTATGGCATTCAAGTGGCTTTTTATGCGCACTTCACTTTCAGCTGACAGAGCCGAGACCTCCCCAGACCGGGACCTGGAGGGCTTCAAGTGCCCAAGTCGACGCGAGCGGAAACGGAAATGGAAACGGCAAAAGCAACGCCATGAAGTTAATTTTATTTATGCACAGATAAAACAATGGCCAAAACCAAAGCAAAGCAAAGACAACGTCACCTGGCTCCAGCTGGGTCTAAGCAAGCCGCTTGCCAGGAGACATACTTAAAATGCAATAAATACAAATGAAAAATGAAAACGAGCAAAGGATGTGCAATATTAAAAGCGTTCAGCAACTTACTATTTAAGGGAGATGTGCGAAAAGTAGTAACTGGTATTGCCTGGGATTATTACAGACCGATTTTGAGATAAGCCAACTCTAATAAATTCAATTCTTATTATATTTATTTATTTAAGCTCATACAAAATATAAATGTTGTTGCTTTAATGCAATAATATGATTCACCCCTAACTACGAAAAGAGGAAAACGTATCTCTAATCGCATATAACATACATTTTCTCGACTATCATTACCTGATTTGAACATAGGTTTCTCATGAAAATCTATGAAACTAACTAATACATTTTATATTATGACTTCAAGTTATATATGTTATATATGTTCTCATTCATGAGCATTTCATGCCCAAAGGCGCACTTCTTTGCTTTATATATATGGGGATTTTGCGAGCACGCGAAAAACAAACGCAGAAAATGCAAAATGTGTCTCCTAATTTGCCATTAGCGCTATAAAGGCAAATTATGAAGTCGTCCCACTTCCCATGTTTGGAGTGTGCCACCTTCCATTTGGATTGTTGCTATTGTTGTTGTTGTTGTTTGTCCGCTTATCGCGCTTTCCACTTTACCCAAGCTGCTCTAATTCGCCTAATATGGCCAAATGACACGAGGCACGTTCCCCAGAACTGCCTGGCTGGCTGCTGGGGCATGTTTAGTCGACTGGGCGTGCCATTTTTCACGGCCCTTGTTACTGCTTATCCTCATGGCTCATAATAGCTTTTCATTATTGTTATTATGCCGAGAGCTCCACTCGTAAAAATCTCCGATATAACATTAACAAAGCGCCAAACGACGAACAATCCGTAGACAGAGGACAACACCAACAGTGAGGAGAGAGAAAAAAAAAATGCCAAGACTTAAGCTCTGCAGAAGAAGCGAAGAGAAACAAAAATAAAATTTACAAAAAACAAAAAACAAGCAGATTCCTTGAGGACAGCAAATATTCAAATGAAGTCGCGCGATAAGCCGACTCCAAATCTAGGCAAAAACTGGCACACCCCCCCCCCCAGCTCTGGGTCCTGGTGCTGGCTTTCTTGCTGCAATCCTGTGCCTGTGCCCTGGAATTTTTGTACGTTTTCTTCGCAGTTCCTTGGGACAAGGCAGCCGTTCTATGCGTGTCCTGTGCCGCTGGCTATGACTGAGATGTGTCCCCCACTTTCCCACACCAGTTCGCATCTTGTAATGGGGTGTGATTTGCACACTTTTCCTCCCTTTTGTTGTTGTTCTTGTTGCTTTACTCGTATATTTTCTTCGTTTTCTTCTTGTTGCTGTCTTTGGCCTTACTTTCCTGGCCGCGCGCCGCCGCGAGTAAAAAGGGATTTTTTTTTTTTTTTGTTGTTTGGCCCATCCTTAACTAAGCCATAAAATTCCATTTTACAAACTGTGAATCCTTCATGATCGCTTTAAGTGGTTCGCGCGTACTTTTTTTTTTTATACTTATACTACCCTTCAACCCTATGCGGGCAGTTGACGGCAATCATTGCCAGATACTTACGCGGATTTGCATCTTTGTTGGGTATTCTTGTGCCCCAGCTCCTGCTTGGGCGAAGAATGTCTTTGTCTTGTTGGTTGTCAAAAAATTTGACTTATTTTTTTTTTTTTTTTTTTTGGTTTGTTGGTTGGTTGCGACTTGTTTGTTTACTTTTGGCCATGTCTTCATCAAATTAGACAATGACGCCCAGGCGTCTTCAGTACTCGAGCCACTCCCTACCCTCTTTTAGCCAACTTGTTTGCGTTTGTCATTTTTATGCGAGTTCTTCAAAACTTTACGCCCAAATGGCGTTTACTTAACGTCTTGCACTTGGCCAATGAGATTCGTTATTAGGTTAAGTGCTTTGTCCTGCAATTGTTCCGACTACAGCTTCTGTTCCTGCTCCTGCTCCAGCTACTGTTCCTTGTTTTAGCTGTTTGTTTCGCTTCTATAACTCTCAGGCGTGGAAATCTATAGAAAACAAGCCAGTAAGTAATAATTTTTGTATCTCTAATATATTTAAAAATACCACATATATATTCGCATTAGCATTGGAGCACAATACTTTAATAATTTTATATACCTTTATTCGCTAATTGCAAATTAGAAAATATTTCTGAGATCAGTACAGAAATAGTAAGGTATATATTTAAAAATTACTCGTAGAACAACACTATTTAGGTATGATTATAAGAAATTATTAACAAAGTTTGCTTGCGTACCCAGCTCATCCAAATTACTAACGTCAATTTTTGAATAGTTTAATTGACCAAGAAAAGACAGACATCAATATCATAAAATACCATAACAATTATTATATTTTTATTCATTTACCAATCACCCCCTATTTTTTTTTTCTAATAGAACTAGTATAGTTCAGTATAGTTAATATGGGGTCTTTAATTTCACATGCTTTGTTTTATTACCGAATACTATTTAAATGTGTCGAGGTAAAATTGTATTGTTTTGGCTAGAAAGAAAGCAGCAATCGAGGGGAAATAGACTATGTTTAAATAAAAGAAACACACCCAAGTACACTACACATTTTCACTATATTATTGTATCTGAACACATATATATATATATATATATATATATATATATAATGAATATTTTGCACTGTCAAACATGACCAATAGCTGAATGCCTCAGTCAATGCATTTAAGCATTTCATCAAGTTATTCGATTCATTCACTCCACTTACTCATTCGCAGCAGCGCAGTGAACGAAGACAACGGTTTTGCCAACAGTTCAACTTATCGCTCAATTCGCGGAGTAAGGAGTAACCGTTAGAGCAACAGTACATTAGCTTAATGATTTTGCCGGGTGAGATGAGAGAAAAATAAAGACCGAGAGATGGACAGATAGGGAAAGAGAGGAGGATAGAGGAGAATCTACTGTGAAAATGAAATTGCATGGCCTGATGGCAAGATGTTGACGATGTTACGCAGCACATTTCATAATTCCCGCGCCATGATTAAGTGCCCAGCCCAAAGGAATAGTGGAGAGCGGAGCGGAGCGAGGTAAGCGGAGAGTTGAGCTTTGAGTTTTTCTTTGGCAAAAGTTTTTGCAAGTTGTTGCAGTGGCTCTCTCAAGATGGCGGTCGCATAATTAACTGAATATGTGAGGCAGGTGGGGAACTAAAGACGCGCGCTGATGCGGAAGCGTGAAACTTTTACTCACACTCCCTTCCTCTTCCTCTCTCTCTTTCTTTCTCTCTCTCTCTCTCTCTCTCTCTCTCTGTCTGTCTCTATTTCTTGTGCTTTCCTTACTGGGTTTATGTAAGCGCTGAAACTTCAGCTAGCTAAAAGTCTGAGTTGGGCAAGCAAACAACATAACTAAAAACAACCAAAAATTTATTTGAAATATTGACCTCATCGTTATGAATATTGTATAAATTGAAGCGGTAGCGATACCTCTTTTTTTAATATTTTTTTTTAGAAATTTTTAGATTCATTATTTTTTAATTTTATTTTTTATTTTTTAGAAATTTTAGAATCCTCATATTTTAATTTTTTTTTTTACAAATTTAGGTTCCTTATTTTTTAATTTTTTTTTTTACACATTTTAGATTCCTTTTTTTTATTTTTGAAATTTTCGAAAAACCTATGCAGCTTATTATTAATAACTGATTTAAAATATAAATTAAGTTTATTGACATGCCCTAATTTTTATTGATTGTCTTTGAAACCAAAAACAGTTTAAAATTTAATTGTGCTTCTTAAACTTTCGTTCTTTCTTAAAAATATAGCTTAATATTTTGTATGTTAAGATTAGTCAGAAAACATGTGTTATTCTAGCAAAATATGCAGTTTTAAAAAAACGCCTCAAATATAGTTTAAGTATAATTTTAATAATGTAATCCATAATAAGTAGAAAGAGAATAAAATAGCTTAGGTCAGATATCCAATAAAAAATAATCAAAAATGTTAAGAGAAATATTTTTGCTTAACAAACAAAGAAATAATTTGAAATAAATCTTAAATGTTTCAATGGTGAATCGCAAAATGTTTTTAATATAAAGCTAGAAATTTCAAGCTTATCGTTGGGTTGGGTTGCAACCGTTTACATATATATATATATATATATCTGTATCTATTGCAATGTTGTATTTATGGCTATTTTGCTTTGTTGTTGTCTTGTGTTGCGTACTATTCAAAATTCAAAGGCAAAGGCAAAGGCAAATCCAAATCAAAATCAAAACTAATGAAGTGAAAACGGCACTAAAATGTCTTAATATGTTTTCGACGTAAACGGGGCAACCTGTAAAATGGTAAACGGTTTGCACACAAGGACGAGCCTGGTACATAATATCCTTGTTGATTTCTATTCGGGCGATTTACTGCCTACACACGTTGTGCAGTGTTGTGTGTTGTTGTGTGTTGTTGTGTTCTCTTATTCCTGTTGTTTGTGGTTGTTGTTCTTGTTGCTTTTGTTGGCTGGCTTTGTGCTTGTGCGCTGCTTATCTCACTGCGGGGATCAGCAGCAGTAGCAGGAGCAGGAGCAGGAGCGACAGCAGCAGCTTTAGCCCTGCTCCCCGGCGTGTCCTGATCGATAAATTTTCCATTAAAGTTATTTTTAAATGCCGCAAAAAAACAAGACAGGAGTCTGGCTGGCTGACTAACTGACTAACTGACTGACTGGCTGGCTTGCTGGCTGGCTGGGAGGCAGAAGTTTGCCAGGACGAACGTACGCCAGCCTGCGCCAGGATAATGTACTCGTTATGCCTGATAAAGTTATAAACTCGTATGTGCTGGCAGCGAGGGTTGTCCTTTTACAGCCTATCGAATTGATTTACTGCCTTCCAAATATCCACACAACACAACACACACACACACACACACACACACACACACACACACATTTCCAAATTATGTGAATGGGATTGGAGGGCAGCGGGTGCATAAATTAACCGGTTTTTTGGCAGCACTAAACCGTTTCAACCTCTCGATTCTATTTTGATTATAAAAATTCTACAAATAAATTAAATATACGAATTGAGCTACTCTCAATTAAGTACGAACCAAAACATTATTTTTACATTAAATCATAAAATTAAAAATTATTATTATTCTTTTGTTATTAGCTCCAAAAATGAATGTGAATATAAAATCAAATCAAGTTAGGTTTATTTGTTTATTCCAAATAAAATATTTAAAATGATTTAAAGTCCCAAATAAGAAAAATAATACAAAATAATTGATATACAAAAATATATATATAAAAATTGTCTTCTTTAAATTACACAAAAATGAATAGTAATATTTGCTTAAGAAGCTGCTGAAAACTTGAACAATAATCACAACAATAGCAACTTATACTGATGCTGACAAGCATATACACTCCACACACACACACACACATATTAAATCACACACGCACACCTATCATATTTGTGGTTGTGGCAGGAGAATTCCTTTGCCGTTGCCATTGCCTAAAGTTATCTGATTGAGTGCGAACTGCCAATGGTCTCAACACTCCCAGTTAGCAGTCATACAGTCAGGACATGGCCAGGATGCTTCACTCACTGCATATGCATGTGTGTGTGTGTGTGTGTGTGTTTGTGTTTGCTTGTATGTATGTTTTTTGTGCGATGTTCTAAAACGGAAATCCTGTGGGCAGATAACTGCCATGTATTAAGGCAAGCTCCCCAACCAGTATGTGTATGTGTGTGTGTGTGTGTGTGTGTGCATGTGTGCCATTTAGCTACAACCGGCAGAGCCCACACCCTTAATCCCCAACCCTGTCCTTCAAACCCAAAAACCTCAGTGGCAACGTTGTCCTTGTTGGCGTTTTTTTTTTTTTTTTTGCACTGCTTGCCTGACGCTGTTGTTGGTTATTGAATTAGCCCAATAAACCAGAAAAACAAGACAACAACACACACACACACATGCAAAACATACCGCACAGGCGCTACCTTCACATTCCCCATCCTAACCAAGTCATCAGCCGTCAACCCTCCAGCCAGAAGAGAGGCGTCAAAATAACAGGGAACGAACCAAACATTTTTAGCACTCGCATTTCAACGGCCAAACGGCTGCCAGGCAACTCATTAGAATGTTGGCTTCCACAGGGCGCTAATAGTCCCAGTTACCC
The DNA here is from genome assembly GCA_035042125.1 of Drosophila longiperda. Lineage (NCBI taxonomy): Eukaryota > Metazoa > Arthropoda > Insecta > Diptera > Drosophilidae > Drosophila > Drosophila longiperda. The sequence continues at coordinate 763,857 of JAWNLV010000018.1, read as the reverse complement.
AACACCTCCACCTCCACCATACTCAGTACCTTCCATTTCCTTGCCCCCCCCCCCTCTCCCAACACTCCGTTTCCATTTAACACAAAACTCCCTAGCATAATTGGAGGTGATCATTTTGTGGGTTCTGTAAATTGGGTAGGGGAGCGGGGAGGGAGGGACGAACACTGTTTGAATATTTGTCATTTGTTGACGACCAGTTTCAATTGTGTTTCTGTGATTGTGTTTGTGTTTACCGTATGTGTTCGTGATACACCTGTAAATGTTGTGTGCTACCAATTTGCTTGTTAGATCAAAGCAGCAGTTCTAAGGTTTCCTTATCAGTCGACGATAGACAGTTGCGGGTTGGGGGTGGGGGGTTGGGGTTTGGCGAAGCTAACTGTAAATGGCTTTTGCTGTGGCTTTAAATAATTAACATGAGTGTCATTTTTGACAAGGAACATGTATCAATTAAATATGTTAACGGTATTCCATCTTTAACTTTAACTCTACAATTTGTCAATATTTCGAAGTTGTATGGGCGTAACTACATTTTACGATTATCACCGATTACAAGACGTGGAAAAAAAACAAACATTTTATTGCAATCTAAATAAGTTTGTTTAATTTGTAGCTAAAATTTAGCTAACATAATAAAGATAGCTAGAAAAAAGTTTATGCCAAATGTGCGTTGAGCCGGAATTAAAGAGCCAAATAAAATAGTACAAGCTCCATTTTGGTGTATGTTTTTCGAATAAATTACAAATACATCACTTTTCAGTAGTAACATTTCTATGAACTTTTCTAACGATAGTTTAAAAGTGTTTTAGTCTAACTGAATTTTTTTACATTATTTATTAATTTATGGCCCGTTCAAAAGCTGCACGAGGGAGGCAGAGAGAACGCCTCCAGAGCCCACAACCAGAACCAGAACAGGAACAAAACAAACAATTTTAATCTGACAGCATCTTTGACGAATGCTGTGAAAGTATTCAGTTTGTGAATTAAATGAAGTTACTCTTCCTTATGTAGAGAGGTATTTTAAATAATAATGAAATCAAATACATACATAAAAATCATTTAATTTCAATTATTTACTTATCGCATTTTCATTTTTGATTTATTTTAATTTATGCAGTATTATAGAAATTACGTCTATCATGTCGTAAATGTAACGATTGCTCTAGAGGCAAGCTCGAGTTAAAGTACAATTTGTAAATTTATGTAATTAAAATGTTTTTGGCAAAGTTTTGCATAGTATGTTTAATCTTCGGCTTTTATTGGATTTTCATTTCTTGGTTTTGTGTGCAACAAGTAAGCAGGCTGCTGAGCTGTTGTCCTTCGCAGGACATCGTGGACGTGGAGCGTCCGTGCGTTGCGGAAGTAATTTTTATTTTGCCAGACAATTTGCTTATTTTGTGATTTCCGTTTGCCTACCCCAAGCGGACCAAATATTTCCGGCATTTGACTTTCTCTCTGTCTGCCCATTTTTTTTTCGTTCTTTATATTTTTTTTTTCTGTTTTCTTCTTTGGTATTTTGTTTTTGTTTTATTACAGATTCTTACTCCATTTTAAGCGTATTTAATTTTACACAAATTCTAAATCAAAAAAACAAGTGAGAACGTCGGTCGACTGAAACAGACTGCGAAATAATGGGATATCATAAGTAAGAACACCTGATAACAGATACCAAGATATACCAAGGAAGGATATTTAAAGTAATCTATCGTATAAGTTTCCATTTAAAATGTTTCTAGATAGAGCAATTTGAGCAATTTTTGAGCGTAAGTTTAGTTGCATCAATTATATTACGGGATATATGGGCTTTGAGAATTGTGGTACGAGGCTGAAAAGGATTAATAGAGAAGGTTCCTAGTAATCTTCATTCCAAATTTGATAACTGTAGCTCTAAAAGTGTGAGAGATATAAGCTTTTGGTAATGACAAAAATTGTTTGAGACATATTTGGGTTTATCGAATTGCGACTATCGAGCATATCGATGCAAATCGATAAATTATAAAATTATAAATTATACTATGAATCTTTTGGTATCAGAGTATAATAAAATGCATACAATTTAATGTATTGAAAAATGTTTTTTGGTGCCTGCTACAGCTGTTCGTGTTGTGGTTCTTGTTGTCTGCAGGCGAACATTTACATGAGGCAAACGTGCAACATGCAACATTGAACAAGAATAAATGTTGCAATTGAAGGTAACCAACGGCGAAATACTCTGGTACCACTGCCAGACCAGTTGATAACAGGCGATATACAAAACTCTGGAGTCCTGTAATTGGTCGATCATTTCGATTTGATGACTCTAGTTTGTGTTTTGAGATTAGCACTCATTGATGTTATCGATTTGTACAAAAATCAATATACTCACTTCTGCGTCAGAGTATACATCATTCGGTCAAACACACAGAAACAGGACTCATAGTCGCCTTGTTGCTATTGTTGTTATCCAAAGTCATTTAACAATAATCGCGCCCATATGAAATGGACCATAAGCTATCCACATGAGGATGAAGCCGACGACGACGATGACGACGACGACGACGACGATGGCGATGGCGATGTCGTTGTCATAGTGGCTGAATCTGCCTGAACCCTTGATTCGCATGAATGCATGAAATTCATACTTAAATTGTTACATAGCCGTTCAACTCGAATACTTTATTTGTTGCATATTGCATGTTGCACATCGCCACAAGCCCACAAAATATGAAGAGTATGAACGGGTTACGAAAAAGCATATTTGAAGTTCTGTTTGGCATATTTTAAGGAATAAAAAAAAAATTTAGTATTATTATTTATTATGTAAAGAATACCATCTAATTTTAAGACCGATGATACTTTAACCATTTGTGATTTGGTTTGTTTGATTTGCCGGAATTTAAGTTGCCAAAAAATGATATAAATATATATATAAAATTCTGGTAACATCCTCCTACCAAATGTTAAAGTTATATTCTAGTAATTTGTATAAACCACACAAAAAATATATATCCAATAATGACCACCCAGACACCACCAATCCAAACACAGCAAGATGATGCTGTGCCATCTGTTATCAGTTGGTATTCCACTGGCATGAGAGTATTTCCAGTCGGTTAAACCTGACTTGTTTTCTGCACATGGTCGAGTACTCCGTCGATACTGATTCGAACGTTTCGGCGCTGCACTACAAGCCCGGATGTGTAGTCATTGTTGTTGGGTGCTCATAAATTGCAAATGGCCAAATACCGTTTAATGGTCACCGGCCCCCAAAAAAAAAAAAAAAAAAAAAGCAGCAGCAGCAGCAGCAACATCAACAACAATTGCCACATGGAAAATATAAATGAAAGTGTTCGAAAGAGTTCCATTGCCAGTTGCATGAAACTAAAAAGTAATATTTATCTGGTTATATTATGTTAAACTTCACTATTCTAATTCCAAAATACCAATTTTAATAAATAAGAAAAAAAATAGTTAATGCTGAGATTTCTTTAAATTGTGAAATAGCAAATATTTATTTTATAAATTTAATATTTTATGTGTGATTAATAGAAATAGGTAAATTTTTAATTTAATCCACAAAAGGAGTTAAAATTATATTTTTGAAACTTTTGGCTAAAACAGTCAAGTATAGATTTAATACAAATTCGTTTGCGTTAATATTCATATTCATATTTATTTGATTCATCTTTAAGGGTATACAAACATCGATACAAGTTGTTGGCCAATTTTTGGCCAACTTTTGTTGTCTTTTTGTTTACGACGCTTGATGCGGCGACCGTTACTTTTATTGCTTGGCCGCTGGCAGGATCTGAGTCCTGGCCACTGTCACACATGGCCGGAAATCGGCTCCGGCACTGCATGAGGCCAAACATTTGCATAAAATGCCAGAGCGGAGCCGCAACGGCCAAACGAGCTGCCAATGAAACTGGCCTGCATCCAGGACACAGTGCACAGCACACAGGACACACAGCAGCAGCAGCAGCAGGACACGGCTTGATTTTCGATTTTTCTCACTGATTTTGCACATTTTTCAGTGTCGAACTTTTGATTTTTATTTTTAGTTATTTTTTTTTTTCTGTATTTTTTTTGTTTCAGTCGATGCAGCGCATGTTGTTTATATGTTTATAGATTAATCGCTTTTTGGTTAAATGACTTCGATGGCCGACGTCATGACTCCGATTCACCCCCACCCCCACCCGATCCCTCTATGTGCATGTGGGTGTCGCGTGAATGTGGGTGAATGTTCCGCTTTAAAGTTGCCACATTTTATTGCAAATTGCTGGCGACAGCTGTGGGAAAGCCCACGACATGCAGAGCAGGACAACGAGAAGAGATGGGCAGAGGTAAAGGGAATGACCAAACAAATGTCCAGATATATTATCGGATTGGGTATGAGTTAACACATGAATTTGACTTTCAATTGTTCCTTTATTGGTATAGGTCCAAAATTTGAATATATTTGATATTCATTTAAACAATGTTAATAATAATTTTATATTGCCTGCTTCAAAGACATTTCTATTTCCATTTGTCGCTTGTAAAACGAATCCTCAACTTTAAACCTAAATAGAAAAGTTTTTGCGAAAATTTAAATTAGATCAGGTCTGATATTTAACTTCAATATTCAAGAAATATCAAATGAATTTTAAAGTGAGAACTGAATAAAAAAAATCATTTCAACAAAGAATTTAAAATTGTATCCAGTTTAAAAGTAAAGTTTTTGGGCAGGTCGAAAATTGTCTCATTGTAGTATTTGAAATTAATCCATTTACCATTCCCTTCAACGTGTCTCTCCAATTTGTCTGCTAAGTTGACTGTCCTGTTTTTGACATTAACAAAAATGTTAAATATGTTTTTACAATTCTAATTATGCAGCCGCGTCTACCGCCAAATTACAACAAATGGCAGCAGCAGCAGCAGCAACAACAACAACTCGACTGGCACTTGGAATAATTAAGAGTGTGTCTCTGTGTGTGTATGTGTGTGTGGCCAAGTGTGTGTGTTGCTGAGATTGTCACTCTTAACATGCATAAAAAATAAGTAACAGCGACAACGGCAACGGCAACGGCATTTTAAAAGTTTTACAAATTAAGACATGCAAAGTGTGAGCGGTGTGGAATGGTGGAGGGGCAGGAAGAGGAAGGGGAAGAGGCTTTGCCTCTGCCAATGACTATTTCCGTCTGCACCCACAGCCTTAAGCCCCACGCACAGCAACCCCCCCGCCCCCGCCCCCGCCCCCGCCAACAAACGTTGGAACACTTGCTGAGCTCATGTTAATCAGGTTATGATAATTATTTGTAACAAATTGTTGGGAAATGGGCGGCTCGAGGGCTGTCAACGGGGTTACGACGAAATGGGATGTGAGCGGTGGGGTGGGGTGGGGTGGGGTGGGGTGGGTGAGTGGTAGCTTTGCAATTAAAATGTGTAAAATCCACGAAGCACAGTGGAAAAACTTTATGAAAATGACAAGGCGCAAGCGACATTTTCATTAAAACAATTAAAATTTAAACTGGCGTTAAATTATACAGGCATTAAACGGGCAATGGGGCGAGAACATCCGCAAGGGGGGCACAAGATAAGGGCGGCTTTTGAGTGCTACATTTTCCGGGCATAATGTACCAACGCCCAAACACTGATGCTCCTCAATTATTCAGTGGCAGAGCACAAACTATGGCCAAGAATCGAAACTGTAACTGAAACAGAAATGGTAAACTTTTTTGGGTTGCGTGTCACTTTGTCAGTTTCTGACTCCTTCTACTTGGCCTGTCAAAGAATGTATATATATATATATATATATATATGTGTGGATATATTTGGCCAGAAATTAACTGCCAACTTGATAAACTATCCACATGCAGTAACTTGACAAAACTCAAAGGCAAACCGCAGCTAAAGCCAAAAGCGCCAAAAGTTGACGGCTAAGAACAAGTTGACATTTTCACTCTGTATCCAAATAGTTTTCTAGGGGCGGGTTTGCTTTACTGGCAGGTGCACGATAAAAGTTTCAAGTTGACAATTAAGAAATTAAGTTGCCACTTAGGCAACTGTCAGTTTGTGTTTGACAAGCAGTCACAGATAGCTATATCCATTCACTCAACTTTTGACTTCTTTTCAGTGCTCTTCCTAAGGATCTGATCAGCAGCACATTCAACTTGCCAACTGCTAACTAAGAAAGATTTTTAAAAAACTCTTTAACTATTTGTTTTTCATTCATTGGTTTTTGCGAACTAATTTCATGTTTAAATTAATTAAATATTTTATTCATATTTATTTTTATTTATTATTAGCAATCTTTTCAAAATAAAGTAACTTTTTTTTATTGAAAATAAACTATTAAGTTAATTTACATAATTCTCTGATTTAAACTGCTACAGATTAAAAAATTTCAATTAAGATAATATAAAAATTGTTTACTTAGTTTTTAAATCGTTTTATCAAGCAATTTAATAGAGCATTTGAACTTCGTTGAATTGTTGCTTGATAAAGTTTTGCCAGTTTTATTTGTTGGCGTTTTGTTTGCATTATCAACAGACTAACACCTTTGCAGATGTGTGTGTGTGTGAGTGTGTTTGTGTTAACTGATAGCTGCTCTTAGCAATAAATGCCACTCATAATTAAATCAAATGTTTGCCTGCCGCGCTCACTTGACTCACCCCACTCCACCTCCATACTGAGCAAAAAGTTTTTGCGTGAAGCTTAAACATAATTTTCCTACATGTTCACCCCACATTCATCACGAACCCACCATACTCACCAACTTGGCATAAGAGCATATTCACCAATCGCATTTACTTTATCATTGGCAAAAGGTAAATACACTCGGCAATCTACCTACCCCCCCACCCCTCCCTGAGGGCATTGCTTTTAATATGCCAAACGTGTGGAGCTGTACCAAGTACCCAAGTCGCAGACAAGCGCGCACAGCTCATTCATAGTTTTCTCTAATGAGCGGCAATGTGGCAAGCATATCATTTTTGGGCTGTAAATTTTTAGCAAGTCTTGGGTGATGTCTGATGTTCTCTTCGTAATCCCCAAACCCCCAAACCTCCATAACATAATATGTATGCTTGGCATATGCCTGCCTTAGTTATATTGCTATAGCTTTTGGATATGGTTGCGTGTTTGTGCGCGTTTGGCATGCCAAAATGACATTAGTCACACAGCCATCGAGTCATCCTAGCAACTGAATGTGTGCGTGTGTGTGTGTGTGTCTTTGTGTGTGTTGGCAGACAGCTTCATTTAGTATCCTATTTTGCTACGCCTGCATGTATGTTGTTAGTTTCCTTCACAATATTTCCAGCGATTCGCATCTTCATTTTTGGCCATGCTTTGTTTGTTTGACTGCCGCCGCCAACGCGATGGAAGCTGCTGCCACAATTTTGTCGGCACATTTTTGGTATACCATATGAATTTTTGGGTTTTATGTGAGTGGGTGAATCGAAGGGAAAGCGAAAAGGGGTTGTATTTATTAAGGCTTGTGTGGCTTACTGCACTTGACGCAACAATTTAAAGTCCACAAGCAGCATAATGATAAGCGATCAATTAAAAGATTCAATTTGGTTTTTAATTGCAATTTTATCATGTTTTTTATACCAGTAGAATGTGTACTTTATAATAGCTAAGCTTTACAAAAAGTAAATTAAATTTTCGCTTCTCAACGGCTTCTTTTTTGCCTCTTGGCCATCTTAGAGTTTAGTTGGCTTTTTATTTTGACATTAATTGATGAGGTTTTTTTTTGAATAGTTTTCTTCTCTGTACAAAACTATTGCACAGCACAAATGTTTTTTTTGTACATCTGTTTACTTAACAACATTTGGATTTTTTTTAGATTATTTAACAATTCACCACCTTAGCCCCTTCTGGTCCGCTCCCGCCCCCATACTGATGTCAGAGAAGTCCATTAGCCCATGCTATAGCCAAAATTGACATGGACAATATTTCAAGGCAACATACAAAAGAAAAAAAAAAAAAATAGAAAATTGGAAAATGGAGTGTGAGAAGAAAATAAAAAACATCCGGTTTAAAATGGCATTCGCTGAGCCATTTTGACAAATCTACCAGTTATTATGCGCCTTTCTGAGCAGCTAAAATACGAAAGGTCAGAATACTGAAAAGGTGCATAGTGGCTGTTGATGTTGATGTTGCCTCTGATGTGGATGTCGATGTCTATGTGAATGTGTAAGTTAGTGGATGTTAGTGGGTGTGAGTGGCCGACAAATGTGCTGCAAAGGAGGCAACAAAAGGTAACGGCGTCCATGTAAGCGATACCTAATTTCCGTTGTTTGTTGCGAGTGGCGAGTTGTACTTTCTATTAAGTTAAGGGTGGCTGACAGTGCCGCTTGCCCCCCCCCGACCCTATCACGCAGCCCCAAATGTTGTTTGTCTTGCATTTTATTAACAGGACAGTCGGGCTCACTCACTCCCCCTCTCTCTCTCTCTCTCACTCTCTCTCTCTCTACACCACTCTCTCTCTGTGGCTCTTGACAAGCTTTCAAGCGCAGCGAGCCGTGCGCTTTTATAAACTTATCTCATAACATTAATTGTGGTCAACACTTTTGGCCATTTCTGACCTGACCATACACATACATATACAAATTCTTTGCTGGGTAAGGGGCCGCCGATTGGGTGGTTGTGGCATAGACGCATGTTTACATTGTCAGTGATTTATGCAACAGCGGCACATGAGCCATAAATACCAAAATGCCAAAAGTTTCGCACAGGTGAATATGTGGCTATAAGCTGGAGCTGTGCATGTGTCTATGTCCGCTCCCAAGTGGCCAACTAAGCAGCCAAAGGATCAACCACTAACCATACAGCCAGTCGAGCAACAAAAGGCCATGGCCAAAGTTAAATATTTAAGCAGCCGACAAAACAACTCAATTAATTTGAAACGTTTCGCTAGAGGCAGCCACACACACACACAGCCAAATGGCAATTGAGAACGCTTATGAGAAACTTATCCCAACTCCAACTCCAACTCCATTTTTATTCCCTTTCCCATTCCCATTCAGAACTAATCCATGGCATGATATATTATTATATCAATCGCATGACACGACAAAAAAAAGCCCAACAGGCACATAATATATATCAGCACTTTTGATAGTTCAAGCAACTGTTACACACACAGTCACACACACAGGTACAAACACAATCACACATACAGTCAGACCTGCAGTCACAGTTACAGTTACAGTTACAGTTACAGTTACAGTTACAGTTACAGTTACAGTTACAGTTACATGCTCATTAAACGATTTTCAGCCTCGAGCATACGCAAAAAAAAACAAAGTGGGGAAGACAAACGCAAAAGTAAAGAAGAAAAAAGTGCCGTTAATTTCTCTTTATAAACCTGCTGGGAAACATTTTCCGTAATGCTGCAGGCAGCAAAAACAAAAGCACAATGGACTTGAGCAAAACACACAAATGAACGACTAGCACATACCCTGCAGCTGTAAATATTAATAATAAATACAATAACTAAAATACGATTAATAAAGAGATATTTTAGTTAGTCAGTCAAAGTTCTACATCAAATACAATAACTAAAATACGATCAATATGCTTGCCATATAAACCAGAGAAATATTTTAGTTAGTTAGTCATAGTTCTACATCAAGGATAGGCTTTTAATTTCTCTCAACATTCCAACACAGATGAAGGATGAGTAGAAAATGAGCTAACTGATATATCAGTTACGGAAGGAAAGAACTTAAGATAAAACTTTCCAGAAAATATATGAAACGATACCCCGACCTGAATATGCTATACATATTGCCAAGTTAATGAAATGAGTTTCTAGAAAGTATTAATTAGGATTGTTATTATGTTATATAAAGTAAAAAATAATCGAATGTTAATATTTGATATTGTACCCATTGACTAATCGCGCTTAGGGTATAAGGTGCGTTAAGAAAATACAACTTAGACACAAGATAAATATTCTGTATTCAAGTTTAAGCTGCCCCCCGCTGAGGCAGGCAACAACAACAACTGAACAACTGCTGTAATCAGCAGTTAACAAAATATATAAAAACAAAAAGGGACATCAGGGCACACACACACACACACACACACACATATATATATATATATACAGGACAACGCAGTGCGCTAACGAGCAATTAGATTTCATTCTAAGCTTGGGAATTAATTGCAGTTTTTGCCAGCTTCGCCACGGGCGTTGCCACCAAATAAGCCTGGCTAAGTTCAAGGAGCCAATTGCCCGTTTACTAAGACAACAACACTTCGAAAAATAAATGTCCCGGAATTCCGCTTATTCGTTAGAAATTGGATATTAGACTTGTCAACCCCAACAAAAAGATAGATTTTGATTTGTATCTAAATATTGAAACAAAAAATTTACTAAATAATTAATTATTTTTTTAGAAATGATCTCTTTAAGGCGTTTTTCCTTTTAAAAATTAAATATAATATTTCTGTTTTCATGGCAATTTTATAATTTATTTTTCTTAGTGCAAAAGACGGAACTGTGCCCCTGTGGCAAGTATTGTGTGTGCCATATGTTGTCCGTTTTGTGATTCATTGAGAAAATGGCCAATTGGCATGAAGAGGCAGCACTGGGAAGCTGTAGAAATGGTGGGCAAATGGGAGGGCTCATCTTCATCTTCACACTACTTGACAACGTAAGCACCTTTCGAAATTGCACATTAGCACATTAGCTGGAGCTGGAGCCATTCCCGAGATAATGAGGATGGGCTGTGTTCCACACATTCAGCGTTATTTTTGGGTCGTTTTAGCCACAGTTTGGCTCGTCTTGTGATTAATTTTTTATTGCATGCAGAGTCTAGGGAAGTGATTGTTAGTTGCTTCTTCCGGGAAGGGGGGGAGGCTGGGGGTGTGGGGTTGCAAATAATTGGGGTTTGTCCCACTGACGCCTGTTTACGAGTATGACGACAATGGACTTTTCGGGTAACAGTTTTGGTAACGAGCTAATAAGCCGCAAAGAACTTTGCGTATAGGTATGTAGACAAATGTGGGTTTATAGGTGCCACAAATTGGGGTTTAAGGGTTTGTAACTAAATTGCAATTAATCAGTTGGTGTCTTTACAATGCGAATTAATGTTAAGAAACTACAAAGAAAACAGTTAAAAATCTAGAAATACGAAATAATTTTAAAAAATATTTAAATTCTACGAAATTCGATTAAAGGCACTTTTTGATTTCCTTTTTTATTTATGTTCTACAATTAAATTAAGAAAATATAAATATTGTGAGGTTACGCTAAATTCGATTAAAATTAATATAGGAATGGCATCAAAATATTAGATTAATAGTGTTTCAGGCTCCAAAACTTTTCCCCAATATTTTGAGCTTTATTCGAAATGTAACAAAATGAATACAGACAAAAAGTAATTTTAAATTGCTTTGTCTTGCAGAGCCCTAAAGGTGTATAATTAAAATTAACTAATTGCCTTGGTTGGCAGTCAGAAACCATCAAGGTAAATCACATTACTACTTAGCCACCTATCCCAACCAGGATAGACCAACAGAAGTTGGCCAAAACCAAGCTAAATCGATTTGAATTATTGAACCACGTCGAATTTAAGAATTCTGAAGCAGACTGAAACCGAAATGAAGGTGAACCCGTCGCAGTGCTGCCGGAGGGGTTGGGGTTAGGGGTTGTTGCAAGGTGGTGGTGTTGGTGGGGGTTTCGTGGTCTTATCAATAACCATAATGATGCTGATATGTTGAAATGTTGAGTACTCGGGCACATTCAAAGCTTGTCTAACGAGCGCGTAAACGGCGCGTGCAATTTCCCAAAGCCATTAAAAACTCAAGAGATAGATGAGGGAGGAGGGAGGAGGGCATGGGAAGAGAGAGAGTGGGTAGTACACGAGAAAAAAAATTGGCAAGACAAACATTAAGATGGCGCCAGGATTGGCGTTGCAGGCGTGAAATTAAATTGAACAACTTTTGACAGCTAATCTAAGGAGCGAAACTAGAGTAGATGTTGCCCGCCTCTGCTGATCTCTTACACGCATTAAATTTTAATGGAGCACTCAAAAAGTCTGCCACAAGATGCCGTTAAAAGTGCCGTTTCCGAATGGAAGGGGACACAAAACTAATGAAGCCAGCTGCTGACTGCTGGCTGGTAGCCTGGTGGTGCCTGGTGTGGCTGGTGGTTGCTCAACCACAGATGCAAATCACAGCAAAACCAAAAAAGAGCAAAGATTCACCACAGCAGGAAAGAGAGCAGCAGTTTAAAAGTAGAAATTTAAGTGAATGTGAACTGAGACAGAGGCGGAGGCAAAGGCGGAGGTGGAAACCCAAAAACACACTGGCAGATTGGAAGGACTGCGTCTGCCAATCGAACCCATGTCCAACTAATCCGCTCTTAATTAAAGATTGCCGCCCCGCAGACCCCTGCAACCCCGTCTGCTGCTGCAGCTGCAAAGTTTTCAACGTCGCTTCGCCTGCTTTGGCAAATAGACTCGCACTTGCAAAATTTTCCATATTAAGTTCTTTGGTTTGTCGGGGTAGGGGAGGGGTGTGGGAGTGGGAGTGGGAGGGGGAGGGGAACTTTCTGGCCAACAGCCGTCGCTAAACCTCAAGAAATAAATCTTTGACAAAGCTGCGCCGCAAACTTGTTTGTCTAAGCAGCAGTCCCCCCCCCCCCCATCGCCCGTTGTCCTTGTCTCCAACCCACATCTCGACTGTCCATTGCCTGGCTTTACGTTGGCCAACAGAAGGTGTTATTATAATGTACCAATATGTCTGGCCGCCAACTATAACGTTGCTGCCTCTGTTGCTGTTACTCCTGCTGCTGCTGCTGCTCCAGCTCCTGCTCCTGCTCCTGCTCCTGCTCCTTGGACGTGATAAGATCATAATCCCATTTATGTCTTTACTTGAGGCGGCGCACACAGAAACTTTTGTGGCTCCCGAACGGGGTAACACAAGACGCCGCTGTTTATATATAAACTCAGGTCAGAGAGCACTAAATCAAGTTGCCACCGTCCACAAACCAAGCTGGTGGTGCTTCTCCTCCCATCAGTGGCGGTCCTGCACTTGAAGAAAAATCACGCTTAATACCATTTTTGAATATGGCTCTAAATAAAAGACTTTTTTTATTACCTATTTAAAATTAATCTAAAACTTACAATTTTAGAAAATGTTACTAGAGACCAAAAAAATAAACACATCTATTTAAAAAGTGAAAAGTATATTTTTATATACACCAAAAATGTATATTCTATTCCAAAAATAACTGTGATTTGTTAATTCAAAATTTCGGAATTTTCCTCTGAGTGCGCAGGCAAAGAAGAAGATTTTAAGCAGCTTAAAACTATACTTGGGCTTCCAGTTGGCCTTCCACTTGGCCAATTGTTGATAAGCGCCCAGCCAGCGCCCAACAGTTTTGCATTGGTACAAATTTGAGACTTTTGTTAAGAAAAGTTTTTGGGCCAAAGAAGCTGCAAGGATTTTGTGAAATGGGTAAAGTCAGCTGCGAAAAGGGCATTTCGTGCATGCATGTGTGTGTGTGTGTGTGTGTGTGTGTGTGTGTGTGTGTGTGTGTGTGTGTGTGTGTGTGTGTGTGTGTGTGTGTGTGTGTGTTGGTGTGTGTGTCGGTGTGTATCGGTGTGTGTGTGTGTGTGTATGTGTCTATATATGTGTGTGTGTATGTGTGTGTGTGTATGGGAGAGTATGTGCTGATGATTTTATCAGTAGACCACGTACAGTAAACACTCGCAGCAGCAGACAAATCACGGCTAAAACACGTCGTTTTGAGCATAAGTTCTTTTGACTTACAGTTAACGTTTATGCTCCAAATTGTACAATTGCTAAGAAAGAGCACAATTGTGCACATAGACAAAGTCTAAAATTAGGAAATTTTCAGCAAATTACTTTTTGCGAATTAAGCAGAATAAACCAAGAAAAAACGTTGTAAATTGATGTATATTTTTTAATTATAAAGGTTTACCACCAAAAATACAATTTATATCTAGTGGTGAAAATATGTGGCATCAATTTTATATAGGTGAAAGTTCGATTGCCTTGGCAAACAGAGTACACAAAATGACCAATTCACTTAAATTTATACATAATTGCAAAATGTATTTAATGCAACAATTTGAAATTAATAAAAGGCTCACAACAAGTCAATTGTCAATTATGAATTTTAATGAAATTTTGAAATTTTAAAGTCACATATATAACATACGAAATATAGTATGAAATCAATATCAAGTTAACTTGACTCTTTTGAAAGTTTCCAATTTGGTTTCTTGCCTTTTGTCTCTTGTGATTTCATATGCTTGACACAACATCCAGTTGCAGACCATGATAACTATTACTGTATGTGTTGTGTGTGTGTGTGTGTGTGTGTGTTTGTGTGTGTATATATTTGCAGCTGTTAAAACAGATGAGTTTTAATACGAATGGTTTGCATAGACTTCAAATGTGCGGGTGTTTGTTTGGGGCACTTTTGAATTTGTGCCCGAGTTTTCAGAGCCCCATTCAACTGTAACTAATTTGTTGCATCTGGTATCTCTCACCTTGCATGGTATGTCCATCTACAGATCACTTTGAGCTGCAGCTTGCAATTTACCATATTGAAATCAATTTATTCTACAAAGTTTCTTAAGGAAATTCAAATTGATGAAAATATGCAAGCAGCAAATTTAAATAGGTGCAAAAATTATTGTTGAAACATTCAACAATATTGAATGATTTTGAATAAAATAAAAAAAAATTAATTTAACTACAGAGATCGATAGATCAAAAAAAAAAAAAAAAACCTATATAATATATTTCGTATAGATTTACACAATTTATATATATTCCTCCCGATTTCCATTTGCTGTGATTACTTTTGATTTTGTTTGAAGACATTTTGGACTTTAGTATTCAGTTTGTGCCTTTCGGCACTTTATTAGTTACATGTTTAATTATATTCACATTTGTTTGGCTCTTATTTTATCTGATGATAGATAGTTGGATGGCATTATTAATGTTTTCGAATAGTTTCTTTTGCAGCTGAAGTTATTTCTGATTGAGTTGTTTGCGGAGAGTGATAGCCAGTTGCTGAGGAGTTGGAGTGTAGCAGACAGAATTGTGGTACCCGCATGGCATATTCGAGTAGAGCTGAGCAGACAGGACACAATGGCATATACACACACCCTCAGACACACACACACACACACACACACACACACACACAGTGATAGTTATCAACTGGCAAAAATGTTTTGGCGGCGAATGAGAATTTTGCACGGAAACTGAATTTGTGCGCCTGTCTGACTGAATCAAGAGTGTGTGTGTGTTGCGTGTGTGTGTTGTGTGTTGTGTGTTGTGTGTGTTTGTGTATTTCCAATGAGGTTTTGTTTCAATTTCCTTTCAATAGGCCACAGGCATCCCGAGCACAGGACGCGGGCGTCGACAATTTCATGCATAAATTCATTTGATGTGTGTGTAAGTGTGTGTGTGTGTGTGTGCTGTTCTCAGTGTATGTGTGGGCTTCATGGCTCACTGAAATTCGAGTGAGATACTTCCTTCCGCCACATTTGTTTGTTTTTACTGTTAAGCCCACTCACACCACCACCACCCCCCCTCCCACAATACCCACAATTGCACTATTGCCTCCGCCTAGTGCTGATGATGATGATGATGACTTTGCATCTAAAACAATTAAGTTTAATTTAAAAAATGAAAAGTGCAAAAAAACAAAAAAATGATAGGAGAACACATCAAATCGGTGCTGCCAAAACAATTTACATACTGCGCATAACTTGGCTTAAATGAGTTTTGCAACAATTTCTGACAGGACGGGTGACAGCAGCCACAACAACAACAGAAATAACAACAACAACAACAACAACAACAACAACAATGTTGTCCAGCGACGTGGCTGCGATTTACAGCTAATCCCTTATGGGCATTTTGTCATTCCCTCCTACCCTTTGCCGCTCCTCTGGCACATTTATCCCATCAGGTTGTATGGCAGGCGGACGGCAGGAACATCAACAACAACGTCCAGGGCCAGATCCTTGCCAGGCTGCGGCTCATGCAAATTTCATGGGGGTACGCAGAAAAAAGCGACACATAAAAAATGTGAAATACATTTCCTGTCGTCTAGTCACTGGGACTGGGCGAGAGACGTGCGAGCAGCAGCAGCAGTAGCTGCAACAGCAGCAACAGCCAGGACATGGCTAGAACAGTCTCGTTTACGTCCACGTCGACGTCGACGACGACGACAAGTGCGACAAGTGCGCCCGGCTGTGGGCGTGCCACATAAATAAATATGTGTATGCATGTATGTTTGTGTGTGTGTGTTTTTGCAATGGCAACAACAAGTTGTAAAAAAAAAAAAAACAAAAAAAAAAAAAGGCAAGCACACAATTTATATCCTGGACAAAGGACAGTCGCCGCTTATCCCAACTCCAGATAGTGTACGACTCTCGCTTCACTTACCCTTCACCAGCACCCCCTCCCCCTACCACATACCTCCACAGCCAGGGGTACACAGCCTGGGCAGCCTGGGCAAAAACTTTGCTGCCGAATTTAATCCAATAATAAATGGAATATTGCTGACCTCGGGCATTAAATTAAATGTTGTTATCAGTCGAGTGCAGAGAAATTATCAGGCGGCGGTTTGCCACACACACACACACACACACACACACGCACGCACGCTTTTACAGTTGCATGCCGCAATCACGTATGGGAAGGGAGGGGAAGGGACGGGACGGGACGGGCAGGGAGTTGTGTAAGCGCAAGTTGAGTTATTTGTGCTGAAACTTGATATAATATGGCAATTGGCAACGAGTTGCCAGTGCTCCACTTGCCAATACCCTGTTTATAGTAAAAATTGGCTAACTTAAACTGTTGCCCTTTCGACAATCGATATATATATATGTATATATATGTGGCTAAAAGCAGTTATCAATGTGGCTCTACAAACAATAATGCAATTACCATTTTTTGTCAGTAATTGTCATTTTTTAATTTGTTATTTAGTTTAAGCAAATGTTTAGTTAGAGCACAATTAAATAAAGTTAAGAATGATTTTGCAATGGCTTTCAACTTGTTAACTGTTTATCCGTTTTACCTTTTATGTTGACACGTTTTGCGAAAGCAACGTTGGAGTCGATATCAGTCGCTGCTTCAAAGTTGCTGCCTCTTACAAATAAGTTGCGTCCCTTTGAGCACTTGCCAAGAGTTATGAGCGGGGTGCAGGTGGAGTGGTGGGACGGCGAGTGAGGGGGGTGGGGGGAGGGGGTAGAGACTTCTGACTCTGACAGAATGTGCGTCTGTTTGGCCGGATATTAAGCTCGTTTGCATATAATTTGCGTTTCAGAGACAGAAGCCAGCCACTGAATGTGAAACTGAATGAGCAAACCGAAAGCAAGAAACAGTTGCAACTCGATGTTGCACGTTGACGTTGTTGACGGTTATTTTTGGGGCTCGCCGCGATAAGAGCAGAGCAATGGCAGTGGCAGTGGCATTAAGAATCAGACAGTTGTTTTTTTGGGGCCCAGAGTAAAGCAATTAAGGTTTGTGGCCACTCGGTATTATCCGACTGCGGCTGCCCCAAAATTGTTTGCTGCCAGTGTAATTGAGACTGAAAATAGTTTGCCCGACCGACCAAAAATACGAACAGCTCTGCATATGCGCAATTTCGAACAGGTATATGAAACGCAAAGGACGTGTCTAAAATCTGGCTATGGTAGATAATTTTTTGGCCACATTGGATATCACTGTCAGCTCGAAACATGATTGTTGTGCTCAGTATTCCTATTTAAATAATTCAAAAATGTTTTCCCAAAGGCCTTAAATCCCGGAACAGATGGTAAAATTCTAATTTTAAGAATGTTTTTTTTTTTATAAATTTAAATTTTATTTAAGAAAATTTAAGAAAGATTATTTGCAAATATGCTTATGCATTATGTTTACTTACATTTTGAATAAACTTTTTTTTTTTATAGTTCTTATTTATGCTAAATAGTTAATTTGTAAATAAGGATAGATCCTGCTTGAAATTTCCAGAATAATTCAAACGAAATTCTATCATTAAATCGTTTAATTCTGAGTATTAGCTGAACAATTTGATATATCGAAAATGACTTACTTTAATCTGTAAAAACAGACGTGATTTCCGCTGTGGTGCAACAAATTTCAAAGAGGTTTTCAGTATTAAAAACCATATATGCTATGATAAATATTTATAATACAAGTTTTCTATTTTGGGAAAACTTTTGCGCATAAGCCAACACATATTTGAGACGCATCTTTAAGCCAGTTTACTTTTCGTATTGCCAACGGCAAAAGTGTTTTTTTTTTACCTTGCTGCGAACCCAGAGAACTTTATACAAAGGGCAAACTGCTTGGAACCAATGTGTGTTGCCAATCAGCTAAAGTCTTAAAACACTTTTGCATAAGTTAACGCACACACGAGTGTGTGTGTGTGTGTGTCTGTGTGTGTCTATCTATGTCTAAGAATATTGCATGTGAATGCTTTTTAATCCTTTTTGCGTGACGGCAGCTGGCAGCGTTGAGAGACTCGGAACACGGCTCGACAATTGTCTTAGTCCTTTTGAACGAAAGGGGTTTCCCGGCGTAAGTCGGCCAGGCGTTGATTATAATTGACTTTGGCTGACTTAAGTGCCAAAATGGAAATATCATGTACCACATACTGTTTATAATTGTCTGAGACGCCTGCCTGCCCAAAAATTGGTGGCAATTGTCCCGGGGTAGTTTTCTCACTTTAAGGATTGTATTCTATATATATATATATATATATATATATGGCCAGGACACCATAGCAATATTTAAAAACGCATGATTACCCCAAAATGAAATCAGATGATGTGCAAAAATGTTTAATATACGGATAATCATGCTTCTAACGTTGTCCTGGACACTGGTCAGTCCCACACACACACACACACACACACACACACATATATACACTTTCAATCTATTGCCATGGCTGTTAAGTGCTTCCCATTGCACAGCACTCACTCCTCATAATTTAGGACGAAGCATTCCACAATTCTTACAAGTACATACCAAACATAAAGGCAACAAAATAGTTTCAGTCTTGGGCTAAAAAAAAAAAAATAAAAATGAACAGAAAAAAATGATAAACACATTGTCATGGTACCACCCCCCCCCCCCCACCCCAAGAGAAGTAAGTGGCGTGGGGAGTGGGGGGGTTAGGTCAGATGGTGTTGCTGTTGGTGGTGTGGCAAACAAAAAGCCATTTCAACTTAAACTTCAACTAAAAGTTGTACTTGCTGTGCGACTGCGAAGTTTTCGATTGGAGTTCAGCTTTATCTTTTCTTTGTTTACCCTGTTAAAAAAGCAGAAAGCAGATTATTCATGGGAAAGAAAAATAAATTAACATTTACAAATAAATATCTAATCTTTTTCGGAACAAACTTTTAAATGTTTTACAGTATTTTTATTGAATTTATTTAGAATATATTCTTACATATTTTTTATTATATTTTAGGTACAGTATTTACTCCCGTTAACAGAGTATTTCGAAATTGTGTACTTAATTTTGGTCTTGTTTCATTGTTTTTTCTTTTTTTTGTTTTTTTTTTTTGTATTTCTACTTATTTTTTTGATTTTCACACCTTGCTGAGAAAGTGCAGTAAACTGGCATAAAAAATGTGCGCACTTGCGACGTGACTCTTGCAACCACATTCGCGGCGTCCACATCCGCAACCCGTCGCATTCTCATCATCATCATCAGCATCATAGCAGATCATTATGATGTTGATGATGCCCATCAGCATGATTAAAAAACTTTCGCATCAGCTGGTAAATCTGCATTGATCGGGTCATGTGGAGCAGAGGATGTGGTCGGTTCAATGGCCTTCCGTTTCTGGCTTGCGGCAGTGCGCCGACTAAATAATTGATCCCCAATGTCTCATTTAGCCCCACCACACACACACACACACACACACACACACACACACACACACCTTGCTCCGCTTGCTCTCCACTTGCTCCGCTTGCCAGTCTTTTGCCAGTCGCGCAAAATCAAACCGAAGTCCATAACAAGTAACTGACCGCCTCATAAAGCAATTAAGTGCATGTGGCTGACCAAGCAGCAACGTGTTGGAATATCCACAACAAAATCAACAGCAACAATAACAGGCATCCACATTGCTGACCCTCGCTGTCCCCATTTGACGCCAAAAACACACACACTTGGATTGGGTGCTTGTGTGCCCGCTGAGTTTGGCTTAGCACGGAGCTCAAGTAATTCATAGCATTAATTATATTATACGACCCCAAAGCTGGTCGAGACGAGCACTTCATTTGGCAGGAGAGGGCAGCAGCAGAAGCAGCAGCAGAAGCAGCTATTCAGCACTGCTCTGAACTACTGCCATAGCTTTGACCCCAACTGAGTGTGTGTTGCTATCCTGGAGAACAGCCTGGCTTGGTTTGACTATATTCAAATTAGTATTGCCTAATTTTTAGCATATCATGAATGATTTTAAAGACACATAAATAAAAAATTAATAAATAAATAATAGTAAAAGAAATAAATAAATAATAAATAGATTTTTAGTTTATTATATACTGTTTGATTATGATGTTCTTCAGAATTTTTCCCATTTTATATTGATAAAAAAAAAACATTAAAATATTGTGAAATAATTCAAGAGCATTTTTACATATTAACTTTTAACATTAGAACAAATAACATGATGATCTGTATAGAACTTCGACTACAGATGTTTGTATGCATATATAAATAATTTAAAAATCATATTTAACTTAACCATCAAAACTCGTTATAAGTGTCACGAGAGAAGAGCTTAGTTTTTTTTTTACCAATTTCATTTAGTCTGCACTCTGATTTATTATTAAACTCGTAAAAACAACCTTTATTTCAAATCTACAATCGATTTATTATTATTGTAGCTGAGAATATCATTTAGTCTTTATTGATTTATTACGTATTCGCTTATTGTTTTAAAAATATAAGCTAATAAATTTCAATATAAATACAATCTCTAAACATTTTCTATAACAGTGGATAAATTGATTTATGCGCAAAAGCAAAGTAAACTGTCAATAAAAAAAAAAATAATAATAATTAATAAATACATTTGACCAAAATCGAACAAATATGGACAGTTGTTTGGTGTTAATGTTGTTGTTATAATTGTTGCTGTTGTTGTTGTTGTTGCTGTTTTTGTAGTGTGTGACAATGCGCAGATAAAAGTAATTAACGCCTATTTGGGGAATTGGCCATATTTTGCGCTGCAGGGGCGCTTTGGCTCTGGTCAATAATAGCTGCAACAAAACGTGGCTGAAACGAGAATCAACAACAACAACAACAACAAACATGCAATAATTATTGACTTATTGGCCATAATGGCATTTAAGAGTCCGATGCCACCGAAAAATATTTGCATAAAATTTGCATTGACAACGGTTGAAAGCAATTGAAACAATAATTTCGTCATTAATGTGCGACAATCCTCCAACCCGTCCACAAAAATCCAGCAAATGCAGCGACAAGGCCAACGGAGGGAGCCGTTGCTAACTCCTCCTCATGTTGCTAACTCCTCCCTCCTGCTGCTACACCTACCTACTTGCTCCACCTTTGTGCCGGCTACAATCCACCTGCAAATGCGAATTGAAAACGTGCTTATCGGGGCGCATCAGCAACGTGGCCTGATCCCGGAGACCCGAACCTGAACTCGGACCACCAGAAACAGCAGCGCAGGACACCAGAATTGCTGTCCGAATTGCATTTAAACGCCATTACTCGCACACTGCAATTGTTTAATGCGTTTAATTACATTTGTTGGCTGGCACTTAATGTTTTTATAATTAATAGAATCAATATTGATATTGGTCCTGGGACTTTGTGCTCCACATTCCTCCTGCACCCCGTCCGTCGTACTACCAAACAGTTGCGGTTAATTGTAGATTAAAAATGCAGCAATGCGGTTGCATTCAATGCGTTTTCACGTTTACTCATCCAGGCGTTAATTTTATGGTTAAACTATGGACCTCAATAAAAGTATTTTTTTTTTTTAATAAAGTATGTAAATAAAAATAAATATATATATATATGTTTAAATAAATAAATTTAAAAAAAATTAAATTAGCTTCACGGTAAAACTCTGATAAAGTCACACAGAATTTTGAACACTTTTTTTGGTTGTCATACGACGATTTGGAAATAAATTTATATAAAAATATATATATTATTTTTGGTATTTAACAAATTCAGGCAATTAAATTAAATTATATGATTGCATATTTAATTATAATAAGTAAAAAAAAATATTCAAAAATTTTGTCGGTTAAGAAAATACATTTTATTATTAAAAACAATATTTGAACAAGTAATTTGATATGAAAAATAATATTAATGAATATAAGTAAATTGAATGAAAATGTGATAAACATAAACCTATTATATAGGCAAGATTGTAGTTTCATAATATGATTTCGTCCGATTTCAAACTGATTAAATTTTCATTTTTATTTGCTTTTAAATTGTTTACCTGCAAACATTTTTATTTGCCTTTGCGCGACGCATTTAATTACAATTGTAAGGAAGCAGTGTGGAAAGGGGGGAAAGCGCATGATGCATGCATGCCAAATGTAAACTGGCTAACCCATTCCACCCAACCACCCCTCCCCGCAAGTGAGGAGGAGAATACAAAAAAATAAAATTAAATGCGAATGCTTTAAAATGCAAGCAGCGTAAAAGATTAGCGCGATTATTTCAGCTTGAAGGCGTTTAACTTTTGCAACGTTGCAGCAGCGCTCACGTTGCGAGTTCAAAGGGTTCACAACTGCGCACACACAACTCCACACAACTGCCCACCCAGTCCCATTTATTCACCCTTGTTACTGGAGTTTCATGTTCCACAGTTCTGGCCACTTGGGCAAAAGTCAAAAAAATTTCCAAGTTTTGTTACGCTTTTCGTTTCGTTTCGTTTCGCGTGAAATGTTAAAAAAAAAAAAAAAAAAAAAATGTAAACTTAATGCAAGGATTTGAAATTTACTCATCGTTATATGAATATTAAAACGATATTATATGGGATCTTAAATTGTGGGTTGATGGCTATGATGCTCTCATGCCGATGCTCTCAGGTGGTTAGTGGCATCAATATACAACAGTGTGTGTGTGTGTGTGTCAGTTGTAGGTGTGTGCTCAGTTAAAAACTTATTTTTAATGAATAGAAATGTAGTTGTCCTTGAGTCATAATTGAATGTGTTTGAAAACTAAAACTAAGAAATAATGTATGATGACACTTGGTCAAGTAGAGAAAAAAATCCTATGTTACGAAAGAAGTTAAATGTGTATTCTTGATGCTTTAAGCGAAATAATATGAAATTGCAAAAAAAAAAATAAAATTATTGTTTTAAAATCGTTCATTTTCGCTTTTTCGGCTTGTTTGATTTTGAACGGCAATCTGAATTAGTTAAATCCATTCCATTTCCATCTGAATTAGTTAAATCCATTTCTGGCAATTGAAGAGTCCGTCTACGTTCCACAAAATCTACCATATCTTCGCCTATATGAATGTTGGGCAACAGCTCTGCAAAATGCCCTGCCGTATTTATGTCAGTCATATTAAAGATGACCTGGGGACTGCTGTCTTCCGGAAAGAATTCAAAGCACAGTGAGGGCATCATAGCGCCACTTGGTGTCAAAAATATGTTCCTTTGGCGAATGTTTATCGGTGAGTCTCCATTGCCGTTCACACCGTTATATGCATTTGGGTTACTCTGTTCATAAATGTTAAAATTAGTGCTGCTGCTGGGATTGTTAAGCGATAGACCAGCAGATCCCTGCGGCTGTTCCGTCTGTTTGGCCTGTTCCGTCTGTTTGGCCTGATCCGTCTCTTTGGCCTGTTCCGTCTCTTTGGCCTGTTCCGTCTGTTTGGCCTGTTCCGTCTGTTTGGCCTGTTCCGTCTGTTTGGCCTGTTCCGTCTCTTCGGCCGTATCCGTCTCTTCGTCCTGTTCCGTCTGTTTGGCCTGTTCCGTCTGTTTGGCCTGTTCCGTCTGTTCCACCGATGTGGAGTTACCAAAAACCGTTAGATGATCCTGCCGATGCCGATCGCAAGAAGAGCAAAAGCGACTAGGCTTGCAGTAAAAAAAACAATTAGTGTGGATGTGTGGATGATTGGATTCTGAAAATAAAAAAGAAATCAACGTTTTGAATTAAGAACAATTATGTTGTGTATAGTAACGGGTAACTCACCCGCGACTCCCAAACGCGGATCAGATTTGAATACGTCGTTGGGCTGTGTGCCAACACCTAGCGGATTTGGAGTTGGAGCTGAAGTTGGAGCTGAAGTTGGAGCTGAAGTTGGAGCTGAAGTTGGAGCTGAAGTTGGAGCTGAAGTTGGAATTGCAGTTGGAGCTGTAGTTGGAGTTTGACCTGGAGTGGAAGGTAACAGCGACAAAAGACTAACAGCCACACTGATGGGCATCATATGCTGAATATCTGGTTGTCTGGATGCCGCATTCTGTGCGAGACGGAGACACGAGAGGGAGAGAAGATAGGCAGAGATAGATGTACATTAAATGAAGAGATTCTCATGGCAGACACGACTACTCACCACAAATTCTACCAAAATGGCAGAGATGAAGGTGACTAACTCGGCATGGTCCATGTCGGCAAAATGACCAAACAGATTTTGGGTACGTAGAATTTGCCTCCTTAATATGACATCCGAGCTCGATAGTTCCGATTCGGCAATATTTTGGATAAATTCATTATTCGACGGGAGTCCTGCATCTGGTAAAGTATTGGAGCTATCAATGAGTGTTGGGGCGACATCGTCCGACATCTTTTCTTGTCGATCATCCACATTTTCTTTTATAGCTGACTTCGAAGTATAGGGATACGGAACCCAGAACGATTGATGATTGTTTGAAGCTTCAGTAACCGGTGGTTGTTCAGTTTTTGCCATTGGGGATAGATGTTTGTGCGACAGTACCTTTGATCTTTTTGCAAATGGTTGTGGCAATCTTGGCCATTCAGTCTCTGATAAGTGCCTTACTGTTGGCTCTGTAGTATTAGGGATTACTTCTATTATTTGCTTCGGATAGGGATTGGATGGCAGCTGTGGTGCAATAACACATGATTGCCCGGATGTTGTCGGCGCAGCTGCATAAATATTTTGCTGCACTTCAGGGCCGCATTCCCTCTGCCGAGGTATCTGCAAAGAAGGTTCTAGACATTCATTCAATAAAAATTGTATATCTCTTGGCTGGGTGTCAAAAGGATCTCGGGCAAACACACCGGCAGTCTGATCTCTTTCAATCGAATCTTCTTTTTCTTGTGCTTTCGACTCCATCTCTGCTACAAATTCCATACCCGACGGTATGGAATTCATATCAGCAACATCCTGCTGATCTTCGGCAACGTCCATCGGTACGCCCTGTGGGAAGAGGAATTGGCCAAGCGTAAGCTGGTGATCCCTTTGCTGCTGTTGCTCAATTTCTTGTTGCTGCATCACCCGATGCCATTGCTGTTGATGCATTCGCAGCTGTTGCTCCTGATGCCTTAATTGCTGCCGTTGATATTCCACCTGCTGGAACGGCTCATGCCATAGTTCCCATTGCTGCTCCTGCTGCTGTTGATCGCATAGCTGCCCCAGCTGTTCCTGCTCCTGTTGCTGTTGATACCATTGATGCATCTGCTGCCATCCCTCCTGCTGCTGCTGCCATCCCTCCTGCTGCTGCTGCTGCTGCCATCCCTCCTGCTGCTGCTGCTGCTGCCATCCCTCCTGCAGCTGCAGCTGCTGCTGCTGCCGCTGCTGCTGCTGCTGCCATCCCTCCTGCCGCTGCTGCTGCTGCTGCCATCCCTCCTGCCGCTGCTGCTGCTGCTGCCATCCCTCCTGCCGCTGCTGCTGCCATCCCTCCTGCCGCTGCTGCTGCTGCTGCTGATGCGATTGCTGCAGCATTTGGTGTTCCCTTTGTTGCTGCTCCATTCCCTGCTGCAGCATTGCACTACGCCATTGATTTGGATGCATTTGCTGCTGCTGCACTTCCTGCTGAGGAAGCTGCTCCATGGACTGAGGAAACTGCTCCATGGACTGAGCAGGTAAAATTGGTAATCCGTTGTAGCTGGACGGCTCTGGCAGAGAATCCCGCTTATTGTTATTCCTGAAATTGGGTTCCATTGGAATCGGTGCTGATGCCTGAACTTGGGAATTGATCTGTGTTGGTTGTTCCCGATTCACCAGCTCCTGCGCACTTGAGCCTCTCGGTTGGAAGACACCACCACACGGCGATATGGAACAGCCCGTTTACTACAATTCCTCGATTGCTATTAACCAGACAAAAGATACTCGTTAGAAGTGTTTAATATAGTTGAAATTAAGAAAAGGTTACAAAAGTTATCAATTAGTTCGCTTGAGCATTAAGTAGACTTTTTTGGACATTTTGTATATTTGCATATAAATAAGAATCAAACTGAAGGAAACCTGTTCGTATCTATCAATAGGGGTAGTCCAAACACGTCATCTTCAAATTTGCAAGGCTCTAAAAATCGTGTAGATTGACTTTTTTTGTATATTACAAGATTTTCTAAATGATGCCAAAAGGGTCGATGGCATAATCAGCTCTAGGTGGAACACATAAGACTAGCCTGTTCATAAATGTCTTGGTTTTTGTGTAATGTAAATCGTGTCTGTTCCAGTTTAAAAAAAAAACTTTCAACAGCACCAAACGTGCCTGGCATATTGAAGGACACCAGGCTCCTCCCTCCCTCCCTCCTTTAATCTGTTTTATGATGCTTTAGAAGACGCTGGCGCCACGCACAGAAATCTCTCATGCAGAGGGCCGACAACATTTTTGCAATTATTTCAAATATTTTTCAACACGGCTTTGAAATGCGACGTGCCGACGAATACAACAAGAGGCAAAGGATAAACCCACGAAAAAAAAAAAATAAAAATAATAAAAAAAAAACCCCTTTTGTTATGTGTGTTTGTTGCTGTGGTTTTTTGTCTTGCGCCAAAATATTTTTCCACATTTTATGCTGCGCATATTTTTTGCCGCAGCCTTGGCGCGAAATTAGCGGCAAGTGGCTGAGGCTGAAGCTGAAGCTGAGGAAGTGGAAAAAAGGCAGCGTAGATAAACTTTAAATAAAACATGGCACACAACAAGGTCGCTGGAATGGGGATTAAATGCGGGTGCGGGTGATGGTGATGGTGAGGGGGCGGAGTATGCAACCGTCGAACGCTCGCACAGACCGCAATTCAAATAAAATCCTTTAGGGCTTTTGACTTTTAACTCATCCGTTTAACGAGCGTTCATGTTCGTGAGACGGCGAGTGGCAGGATAGCTGGATAGCTGGATAGCTGGATAGCAGGATTGGAGGATGGAAAGATTGCCTGGGTAAGGACAATACCCTTGACACCTTTACTCGCATATACATATATATTTCTATATACACACAAACAAACATACACACACACTCACACACACACACACACACACACACACACACACACACACACACACACACATATGCAGCTATGGAGTTCGACACGTCGCGACTTGAGCGCAATTGCAATACAATGGCCGAAACAGGCTAATCCCGACTTTTCTATGTGGTATAACTGACTGAGAAATACTCTGTAAAACAGTGAATCTTCTTCATCTCGAAAAGTTTTTATATTTTTGCAAGTTTAAAAAATAGAACTTAAAATAAAACTTAACTGCATAATATGATATATGATTAAAAAAAGAATATATATATAAATATATATATATATATATATAGAAAGCGACATTCTGAAACTGTAGTACCACAACTATCAAAGATATATATTCAAAATAATAATATTTTTGCCTATTTCAATTATCACCATCATTAAGCATATATCAGTTCTAAAGTTAAAGAATATAACTTTAAAGTTAATCGTTAATCGGTCATCCGCAGTCCACCCCCTGGGCTCCCTCGTATTGAGTATTTGCCTAGTCGACTCAACACTTCAAAAAAAAAAAAAAACATCAACCCAAAACGTTTTACAATTTTTATATGTGTTTTTTGGCTGGGATATATATAACAACACTGCTTTGATTGCTTTTGCCTGCTGTCTTTCTCCATTACATGCTATCTCTCGCTCTTTCTCTCTCTCTCTCTCTGTCTCTGTTTCTCTCACTTTCTCATAAGCCCGCCGATTGATGACGACATCCCAAGCCATTGCCAATTGTCTGTTTGGCAATGGGCCTGGCCTGGCCTGGCCTGGCATTTTAGAATTGTGAACAATTGGCACTCGATGCGCATAATAAACGAGTTGGAATCCTGCGCAAAAAAAAAAAAAATAAATAAATAAAAAACGGATTCGCATGCGCCACATGAAAGGCGTCGATTGTGGCGCTTGCTTAAATATGCAATGAGCCAATTCATACACAATGGCATCAGCACTTCGCATTCGGATTCGCATTCACATTTATAACTAACTGAATACACTTGTCGCGCATACGCCCCATGGACACTTGTCCCTTCACTCCCTCCCTCCCTCCCACACCCCGCCCTTCTTCAGCCCTTACAAAAAGAGAGAGTATGCTTCGTTTAATAAATTGAGCGTTTTATGCTATTTATGCGGCTGATTTGACATTAATGTTGCCTGAACAGACTACCACGCCTACCATCCAGCCCCTTCCGTTCCTTGCCACACACGCATATGCATAAATCAGCCTGCGTGTGTGTTTATTTACATGTTGCTTGCCTCTGTCTTCAGCTGCCGCTGCCGCTGCCGCTGCCACTTCCACTTCCACTTCCGTTTGCCACCTTTTTATTTATGACAACATCTGTCGCAACAACTTACGATTTTTGGTATGTTTGTGCGTATGTGTGTGTGTGCCGAGGCGTTAACATTTATGCCACACACACACACACACACATCATTAATCATTTTAACGGTGCAACTCCTTTGTGCCTCAGTGTCTTAGTTCCCAGCCACCTTAGGCTTCATTATTCCTAAGCTTTTCGTATTTTATGCCCAAACTTTTGCCATAAAAAGACCCCCCCCCCCAATAACACCGAAAGAATGCCAAAACTTACCCCTCGCCCAAGTGCTGCAAATAGTCCGCCAAATTTTATGTTGATCGTTGATACGCTGGCTAAACTTTATCAGTTTGAAATCCGCTTTTCCTTTTTTCAGTTTTTTTTTTTTAATTTTTATAATAATATTGAGAGCCACATAAATCGACAACTTTCAATTAAATTCAAAAACTGCTGCCGATGCCGATGCGTAGCCTACTTTGAAATTTTGTGTAGACATAAATGTTGCCTATTTTCTATATTTAATATATATATGTCAAAATGAATATCTCAAAATATGAGTTTTTCTATTTAAAATTCGTAGTCACTAAGCCTTTCATATTTTATGCCCAAACTTTTGCCATAAAAAGACCCCCCCCCCCCCACACACCCAATAACACCGAAAGAATGCCAAAACTTACCCCTCGCCCAAGTGCTGCAAATAGTCCGCCAAATTTTATGTTGATCGTTGATACGCTGGCTAAACTTGATCACTTTGAAATCCTTATTTTTTCTTTTTTTAAATATTTTTATAATAATATTGTAAGCCAGATATAATGAGAATTTTCAATTCAATTCAAAGACAGCTTTCTATTCAATCGTAGTCTACTTTGAGATTATGTTTTTACATGATTAAGCAAACGCCTATTTTCTATATTTATATATTATGCATTTATATTTATATATATATATATATATATATATATTATAGAGGAATATCGGTTCTAATTCTGATTGTTGTGATGAGCCCAATATTTGTTTTAAACTATTTATTGTGCAATGTTTGCAAGTTTGGTATAATTGAAAGTATTATTGAAACTACTTAAAGAAAAATATAAATAAATCAAACATTCCAATAGTGCTAATTTATATCCTTTGAACAGACATTTGAATTTGATGAATTAGTAAAATATTTCAATAATTCAAAGGAAAACCAAAATATATATGGATGAAGAAATTTCAGTTAAACAAAGAGATTTTCAGTTCGTAATCATTTTGGTGTTTTACCCAACAGCAATGGCAATTCCCAGTTGCCAATCAATGTCAAATAGTTGAAAACTGCAGACGACAATAATTCACGTTTTCAAGCTAATAAATTAGAGGAAAACACTGAACAGGCATCAAAGGATAACACGAATAACTTTTGCGCTTAACTTTATGTCACACACCCATACACACACACACACACCCATACACACACACACACCCACACATACACACACACCCACACACACTAACACACACGCTGACTACGACATTAACCTGGGCAAATAATCATCTGTAAATATTTTACTGATGAAACAAAGGACACAAAAGTTTTTCTTCATTTGTGGTAAGGTCGCTGGTAGGTGGGGGGTAGGTGTAGCAGGTAGGCGGAAAAGTTAGCTGAAAATGTTTAAGGCATAACTGTGTTGCCATGGTAGCATGACATTCCACTAATTTGCCATGCCACAGAAATGTAGAAAAATCTTTGCTCTGGCTTAGTTTTATATATGACATAAGCTTTGCTGGTCATTTACGGGGTCACGGGAATCCGGACAAAACAATAGTGCTGATAATGATAAGGATGACGACGATGATGATGATGATGATGATGATGATAAGGCTGCTGATGATGCGGCTTATGGTATGAAGCCAACAAATAGAAATGAATGTCAATTGATAATCAAAATAAATGCCTAACGGCGCTCCATGAGAACTAGGACCTAGGAAACTTCCATTAAGTGAAAGCTTGACAAATCCATGAGAGGATGAGCAGTCGAGGGTGGAAAGAAAGTCACTTTTATGGGTGAGAATACGTTCAATGTGCTCTCAGTTTTCGATTGGAATATAAAGTAACTTTGATTGAAAACTAAAATGTTCTTTGGCTCTAAAAGATGAGAAACATAATTTTTGGAAGAAAATTTCGATTTTGCGACTGGTTGAATGTGAAACTATTATTGGATGCCTGTAGCTGTGTGCTGAGAAGGGGGATCTGCTTCAACGGACGGAGGGTTGTGGTGCGTGTCAAGGGGCGAGTACTTGGCCATAAATTCATGTTGGTGTCGCCTGCACATGCAAATGTCTAAATGCCTAATGAGTGAAGCTGGCGGGCAGCAAAACCAGGGACACAAATGAGTCCTTAAAGATTAATTAATCTTTGTGGCACATGCGGCCGACGCTGATGCTGATGCCGCTGGTTTCACAAAACAACAGTTGCCTAGGACACGCGTGTGTGTGTGTGTGTGTGTGTGTGTGTGTGTGTTTGTTGGCCGGGGCCAAGGCTATGCTGACCATTGTCCCGAGTCCTTTTTGGTTTCGGTTTTTAAGCTAATGACACAAAACGCCAAAAAGGATGCGAAACCAGGGGGTTAATTTGCCGGCTGGGTCGGCTGCTCGGTCGTTTGGTCGCCTGGTCCGGCTTATCTTTTGCTTT
Organism: Drosophila longiperda; assembly: GCA_035042125.1. Classification (NCBI taxonomy): domain Eukaryota; kingdom Metazoa; phylum Arthropoda; class Insecta; order Diptera; family Drosophilidae; genus Drosophila; species Drosophila longiperda. Next base: position 732,451 of record JAWNLV010000018.1, on the reverse strand, counting down.
TGAAGAAATAATTAATGACCTCATTTTTGCCACTGTGGCCGGACTCGCACTCGGACGCATCACGAAGGGCATACGGAAGCGGGAGGTGGAATTGAAATTTGGAGTTGGAGTTGGAGTTGGAGTCGGAGCAGTAGCTGCGTGCTGGCCATTAAAAATCGTTTATTTCGATTTGATTTAATCCAAAATAGATTGCCCTGTCGGGCGTTGCGACACAGACAGAGATGCGGCCAATTTATGCACTCAATTTACGCGCACAGAAGCACTCTTTTACACAGGACACACTGGACAGAGGACAGAGGACAGAGGACACAGGACACAGGAGGCTGTAGGAGGATGCAGAATGCTGAACTGTTGCAGTTGAAGCTGTGTTGCTGGGCGTCCTGGCGCATTTATAAATTTCATTGGTTAATCCTTATTTTCGCATTAAGGGAGCCGCACACACCGAGCACATTGCCGCAGAGCTATGCAAATGTATGCATTGTCCTGTTGCGCCACAACAAGCCAGCCCCAGCCCCAGTCCCAGCCCCAGCCCCAGCCCCATCTTCAACCACGCACCTAGCCGCTGGCAATTAAGCTAATCGCACTCTAGGCTTAAAATACGATTTGTGGCGTCGATTGCCAATTTCGCCATTGAAACATTTCAAATGTTTGCCGGAATATGTCGGCGGTGCCTGGCAGGATGGTATCGGTCTCGGCGGTTTACCCTTTGCGATTTGCCGCGAAAATTTATTTTAGCCAACACGTTGAAATTTTCCATTTTCCACATTTGCTCCCAACTTGGCAAACACCACAAATGACATTTAAACTGTTTGCATTTAGCGCCCGCTAAATATTCAGCGGTTTTTGTGTTTTGTGGCTGCCTAAAAAACCCCATCGCACCCTTCCCCCTTTGCTTAATCCAAATGTTTAGTAACGATTTGGCGTAAAATATGCCCGGAGGACAACAGTAGAATTCATGCGTCCACATCCTACATTTGGCAAAAACTTACCCCCGCTGCAAATAGTCCGACAGATAGTCCAGATAAATCGACAATTTTCAATTAAATTCAAAGACTGCTGCTGATGAAATCGTAGCCTACTATGATATTTTTTGTAGACAAAAAAGTTGACAAAGCAAACGCCTATTTTCTATATTTAATATGTATATATCAAAATCAATTTCTCAAAATATGAGTTTTTCCTTTACGTATTTTATGCACAAACTTTTGCCCTAAAATCCTTCCAATTGCAATGACAAAATGAGAGGCTGCCTGAGAAGGCTTACGGCATATATTTTTTCGTCTTTGGTATTGAAATATACAATATACAAAAATCTAATGTTTTTGAAAGAAATATTTCTTTCGGTCTATTCTTAAATGCTTTCGAAATCTACCTAACTTAGAGATAAAAAAAAACGATCTAATTAGCTGAATGTATGTGATAAATGGCGAGCTGCACAGTAAAATAAATAAAATAAATGTTGAAAATATTAAAAAAATATATAAAAATTAAAATTTATAATATAATACAATTTTACTTCTTTCCTGTGTGTGTTTTTTTTTTTTGCATTAGTTAATAGTTAATATTATTAAAAGATTTTGTTCTTAACTTATTTATATTATAGCCGGTCAGAAAGTTCTTTGATTAATTGTGTAAGCATTTGCTGTGTCTAAAAAAAAAATGCTAATAAGCTGAGTTTTTTTTTTTCTCTCTTTTAAGACATTGTTAACAAAAAGGTAAAGAAACTTGGGTGAACCACAAATGGGAAACAATATTAAATGCTCCTTTGAAGAGTTGTCACAGCGGAAGAATACAATTTTCATGTGATTAATGATGTCAACGTTGGTCCCGCAAGTGGCTGGCCATTCTCATCGCCAATTCCCTGGTTGCTCTTTAGCACAAGTCAAGCATGGAGTAGCAACTGGGTGCCTTAAAGCGAATCCGTCAAGAATGCGTCAATTTAATTGCGCACGTGACGCGCGCTCGAGTCATGAATGACAAAGAGGACAAGCCGAGGGGGGGGGATTTGAGGAATATAGAATAGAATCAAAGTGGACCGTGAGTTGGGAAGCTGTTGCGACTCGCAGCCACGTGACGAGAGACATGCACATTGACAGAAGGATATCAGGATTTGGGCAGTGGATTTGCGCTGGCTTGCAAGGAAACGTTTTGGGGCATTGCAGTGGCTAATAATGCAACCCAACCATGTTCAACATGCTGCGCTCTATATTTGATTTTTGCGCAAATTTCATTAAGCTAGATAAATGGTTGGCTATTAACAACAACAACAACAACAACAACAACAACAACAACCACAGTGGTTGTGCACATTGTGTTTCTGTTTTGTATTTATGCAAAAATTCGTTATGGATGCCAAAAGCGGAACCGGAAATCGCACTCAGCTCTGTTGTGCCACATACACTATCAAATCGAGGCAATGACAGCTGTGTGTGTGGATTTATCAATTTATTTATATGAGTTAAAGTTGCATAATCTTAATTTCTGATGGTGTAGTTTATAGACTATAAAATATACACATTTTGGTAGAGATTTGGGTCAACTCTTCCTACATTATTTAATTTTACAGAATTATATTTAATACTTTTTTTTAGTGTATAGAAAAGTCGATGCTTGGCTCAATTGGTTGGGTGGGCTTGTGGCAGGATGTGGCTCTGGTGACATGATAAATTGCATGAAATTATTTTCAAACTGCCAACCCCCATTATGCGGAATGTGTAGAGGGGGGTGGGGGGGAGGAGTGTGGGGTACGTTAGGTAGTGCCTCTGGTCGTGTGCCCGTTTGGCCGTGTGTATATCTTGACAATATCTGCGGTATCTGTAAAATGCTATACTTAAAAGTTAATTGTAGCTGAGAGTAAACTTTTTTGGCGGAGCCACACGAATTTGAAATTTATTCAAATTTCGTATACAAAATGCGACATGTTGTAATTCTCGTAGCGATTGTTGTTGCCACTTTGCCAGTTGTTTGTTGTTGTTTGTCTTGTTCAGGGCTTATCAGGCCCGCATTTTGTTTGCTTGCCAATTTTCGTAACTTTAAGATTTATCGCACAGAAATGTCTGAGTCTGATGAATGCGACATTGTTACCAAATCCGAAACGCGAATTGCGACAGCTGTTGGGATTGACTGGGCACAAGACGAGTGAAATGCCAGAATGTGGACAGGCTTTTGGCTGGGCCCTGGCAAATTGGTCATTAACTGAACCACAGCATAGCACAGCACACAAACACACCCACACACACACACACACACACACACACACACACACACACACACACACACACACACCGAGACAGATAGATGGAACACAAGGATAGATTGCAGGACATGGCGTCAGGACATTTTAATTTGTTCTGTCAACGGCACACGTTGACCGCAGCGTTGCAGTTGCAGCCAAATCTGATTTGTTTGACACACAACACCTGAAGCACACAACAGCTCCATTCTCCACTCCCCCCCCACACTGACCAATCCACAAGCAGTCAATCGTAACGGGGAAAGTACACCTTGTTGATTTCTAATTTCACGCTGCGTTGTGTGAAACTCAACAGCGTTCAACGGACTCAGTTTTCCAGTTTGACGGGAATTCGAAAAACGCAGCCCGCAGAAAAACGCAGCAAATAAGCCGTAATTGCTTAGCATAGCCCATTTTTCCAAAAACTCCCAAAACTCCTTTTCCCTTATTTGAATGAAAATGCAAATATTTTTGTAATTACCCAAATCCCGGTTTTTTTTTCCGATTTCAAAAAGATTAACATGATTTGAAAAACGTTTTTACTCTGAGGAAACATCGTATCATTTACAGTATATCATTTGCATATCTGACATTATAGCTAAAATAAATCTGTTTAATATTAAAATACACAGAATTAATTTCTTGGTAAAAGAGAACTCTAAACTACGCTGCAAAATTCTGGTCTCTAATCTTTAATATGTATAGTAAAAATAATTTTATTTATAATCTTATAAATGGCACAACAAAATCGCATAAAATAAGCAAAGTTACAATATAAACTTAATCAAATTGTTATTATTTATTATTTTTTATGTAATGTATGCTATTATTATTATTATTATTATTCAAATTTTGAAAATTTTTCAATATGTTCTCAGAACTGGCTAGTATTTTGAGAAAGTGTACTGAAAATGCGAAACACAGTTTAACATTTGGCTTCAGGTGCTCTTGGCGGCATTTGTGAATGCTCACCTTGGCAAGCATTCTTGGTTTAATTGTGCGTTGCGGCACGCGAAATTAAACAAGGACTAAATGCTGAGTGGGCAGCAGCTGGGTGGCCATAGACAATGAGGATTTGGAGTTGAATGAAGTAGAAAACGGTGCGGTTGCTGCTGGCTATGTTGTGGCTCGAGGGGTCGCTAAATAACAAAAGAATGATAAACGCCCAGCAGCGATGTCTGCCACACGAACCCACCCACCCCCCCCCCCCCCCCTCACAACACAATGCCACAAGTCACAAAGCTGCCTTCAAGCCTCCTATCGTAGACACTCTCCAGCTCTACGGCTGGTGCCTCACGGGACACTCACTGCGAGGTGTCGCAAAAGTTTTTGCCATCTGAGGGTGGGCGGGACATGGAATGTCGTCTATTGTCCCCCAAAGTGTATTTTATATCCTTGCGGAGTGTCTCATATAATATTGTCATCAAGCGCATAACACATTCAATGAGTTGGCTCAAATATTACAATATATATACCATGTGAGTATATACATTCTGGATCAGCATCAAACGAAAAATCTATCTAATCTGATATAAAACTGATCATTATCAGAAAACTTTATCAAATTGTTTTTATAGGGAAAACAGTCCGATTTTTATTTTGTTAATCCCTAAATGAAATTAGACAGTATAGAGTATATTTTATTCGGATATTAAAAGCTTATTAACATTCAGCTTTGAGCTGCAGAAGTTTTTCGAGATTTCGTTTGTTTTATTATCTTTTATTATTATTTCATTTGCTTTTGCTTTTGTCTTTGTTGTTGTTGCTGCTGTTCCTTATTCTTGCTGCTCGACGCTAAATTGGCCGTTAAGATGTAAGAGATGCGGATTTCGGTGATTAAGCAAGTTGGTTGCCATCATTTCTATTGTTGCCTTTGTCACAGGTTTGTTGTTAACGGAGTTTCGCTAGCTGTCGCCTATTGGCCCCAAACTTGCGGCGGAAATCGCGCTAATTTTTCCACCTGACGCCAAGAGGAAAAACGGACAACCAACGGAAAAACAATAGCTTTTGTACTCTATTCAATGCCAAATAGTCGTTGGTTTGGCTTGGCATAATATTAATAAGCCCAGCAGTTGAAGTTGATATGCCAAAGGGCTTGTTTGTGATAAGCACAATCATCTTGAACTAATAATAGCTCTACATCCTATATATTTGAACAAACAAAAATTATAGCTCAAAGAACTTGCTAAATTATTATAAAAAAAAAAAAAAAAAAATTACCTACCCCCAAAACCTAAGTAAATTAAGAGAATAGTAGCAACTGAACGCAACTGCAAGACTAAAGCAGCTTAGTTTTGTGAAGTATAGTTCTCCTACCTGTAACATTCTTGAATATACTTCATTTTAGAATGAAATGCAAACTTAAGTCTTTTATATGGACATATGATTAATATATCTGGTCTGCTAAGTGCTACTACTTAAACCTTGCCAACTCATTTGATAACGTATTATTTCAAGCAAGATTTAACGTTCGTTCAGTTTGGTCTTGGATAAAATGTGTTGATGTCATTGCTCAGCTAGCAAAGACATAAACCTTAAAGCTGAAAAAGCACGTTGCCAAAGGAAGCTTAGCAAAGACACAAATCAAATATTTAGCGTAGAAAATTCTACGAAAGCGATACGTTTGTATATATTCTGCAGAGTTCCGTTACTTTTTTCTTTGTTACTTCGTATGTATATTTGTACGTATGTATATGCGCATGCGCACGTGGTGCGGATCAGCTCGGGCTTGTTTTTTTACACTTCTGTTCAGAATAAAACAGCAATATTTTATTGAATATTTATAAATCAAGCTACCAAAATGATGCAGATAATGATTTTGTTTATAAATTCACTCAGATTCACATATGAATGTATTTTATATATATATAATTGACAATGCAATAACTATAGAATTTTCTAGTCGATTCCATGTCTGATTTTTTTTTTTTTTGGTTAAACAGGAAATTTGCAACTGTTTCAATTGATTTATTGCCTCTCAGCTGCCATTTAAAACTTATATTTAATGATAACTGTTGACCACAGGAAACTCGCACTAATTATGTGTGTAAAAAAAAAAAGAGAAAAAACTTACAGTTTTGTTGCCAGGCCCCGATTCGTTTCACAGATTTTCTCTTTAATGGCGGCTTTTGTGTTTTTCGCTTATTATTGACACTGATTCACTTCTTTTCGTTTAGATATTATTGTTATTATTTTATTTAATTAGAATTTATATTTTGAACTTATATTTTCTTTCAAAATGTATTTAATTTCCACATTTAAAATATTTGACACTTCTCTGCGCGCATGCTCTGAAGGCTTTCTTATTCTGCTTACTAAAATATGTATCAAATGTTATATACTTATCTATGTTAATAACAGATGTTATTCAGATGTAGATAAATATATGTATTAACATTCTAACATTTGCTCGTCCCGATAGATTACTATCAATTATCACAAAGGCATCAGTGTTGCAAAATGCCGAAAACAGTGATTCGCCCACATTTAAGCAGGCAGTTAAATAATAAGTAATATTAATTTATATAAACATTAAGTATTGTAAATGTGCAATTATAAGCTAAGAATATATTGGATATATAAAAATATGAATTGTCAATTAAATAGTTTAGTATGAAACAAATGGAAATTACGTCGGCACGTTGCCAAAGGAAGCTTAGCGATGACACAAAACAAATATTTAGCGTAGAAAATTCTACGCATGCGATACGTATGTATATATTCTGCAGAGTTCCGTTACTTTTTTCTTTGTTACTTCGTATGTATATTTGTACGTATGTATATGCGCATGCGCACGTGGTGCGGCTCAGCTCGGGCTTGTTTTTTTACACTTCTGTTCAGAATAAAACAGCAATATTTTATTGAATATTTATAAATCAAGCTACCAAAATGATGCAGATAATGATTTTGTTTATAAATTCACTCAGATTCACATATGAATGTATTTTATATATATATAATTGACAATGCAATAACTATAGAATTTTCTAGTCGATTCCATGGCTGTTTTTTTTTTTTTTTTGGCTAAATATTAATCAAGCTACCAAAATGATGCAGATAATGATTTTATTTATAAATTCACTCAGATTCACATATGAATGTATTTCATATATATATATAATTGACAATGCAATAACTATAGAATTTTCTAGTCGATTCCATGTCTGATTTTTTTTTTTTTTGGTTAAATAGGAAATTTGCAACTGTTTCAATTGATTTAATGCCTCTCAGCTGCCACTTAAAACTTATATTTAATGATAACTGTTGACCACAGGAAACTCGCGCTAATTATGTGTCTAAAAAAAAGAGAAAAAAACTTACAGTTTTGTTGCCAGGCCCCGATTCGTTTCACAGATTTCCTCTTTAATGGCGGCTTTTGTGTTTTTCGCTTATTATTGACACTGATTCACTTCTTTTCGTTTAGATATTATTGTTATTATTTTATTTAATTAGAATTTATATTTTGAACTTATATTTTCTTTCAAAATGTATTTAATTTCCACCTTTAAAATATTTGACACTTCTCTGCGCGCATGCTCTGAACGCTTTCTTATTCTGCTTACTAAAATATGTATCAAATGTTGTACTTATCTATGTTAATAACAGATGTAGATAAATATATGTATTAACATTCTTACATTTGCTCGTCCCGATAGATTACTATCAATTATCACAAAGGCAACAGTGTTGCAAAATGCCGACAACAGTGATTCGCCCACATTTAAGCAGGCAGTTAAATAATAAGTAATATTAATTTATATAAACATTAAGTATTGTAAATGTGCAATTATAAGCTAAGAATATATTGGATATATAAAAATATGAATTGTCAATTAAATAGTTTAGTATGAAACAAATGGAAATTACGTCTGAAATGAATGGAATTGGGTGAGGTGAGAGTATAGCAAACGGATGAGAATGGAATAATAATAAAATGGGAAATATCAAATATATTTTTACAAGAAACGTATAAACCAAATTAAAATAAATTAAATTTCTTGTCATATTGTATTTGCTACCTTTTCTCTATCTTTGTTTTTTTTTTTTGTCCACCTTCTTAAAGATGTTCTAACAAAGATGTTGATGTTGATGTTGATAGGTTTATCGGTTTATTCGGCAAATATTACAGGCCATTATTGATATTGGAACGTAATGATAAAAACAAGCGGAAAAAAAAAAAAGGTCGGCACATTTCGCAATTCTCGCATTTCCGTCGCATCGCTCGTTTCTTGGCCAGCGGAAACGCAACGTCCAAATTGGTATAGCCAAATCAATAATCAAAGTGTATCAAACACTGCGGGCCACCAATTTTGGAAACTGGTTGGCTCTGGTTAATTGGCAGGCCCAAAAGTCGAACGCCAGGCGCATTCCAATGGCCAATGTTTTTTTTTTTTTCTATGGGTCGGACGATCGGCGACGTTTTCGTTTTGTGAATGAAACTTGAAACTAGCACCAGCAGCTCCACCTTCACCTCCCAGCTCCTTATCGTTTATCAGCACCACGTACATACCTAAATGTGAGCCACACCCGTTGACGAGGGACGCTCACGCTACGCTCATTGCCAAAAACGTTGCTGCCATCAGCTATTTTATTCAATAGACGTATTCGTGGCGCTATTTTTAATACAATAATCAATTGGCAATCACGTACCACAAACACACAGCAACAACAACAACAACAACAATCATAATTATATTTGACATGAATTGGATTAATGGCAACGCCCCTGTGCGCCCGTCAGCCGCTCCTCCACAATGCTTCAAGTGCTTCTAACATTTCAATCGCCTTGACTCATGTTCACTTCACTTCCTTCCGCTTCCGCTTTTGCTTTCCCTTTTTTTTTTGTGTTTTTTTTTTATGATCCCCACTCGACGCTTTATCTGTTTCAAGTGCATGCAGCTTCTAATTGTTGCCGTTGCAGCCTCTCATCTTGTGGCAGCTGTGACAATGCTGCGGCCTCTGTGTTAAAAATATTCTCAATGAGTTTGGCATGTGCCACAATATCAAAGAGCAGAAGAGTCTAAGTCGTTTCCAGTTTCCAGCAAGGGGTTGAGATATGTTTTTTTTTTTTAATATTCATTTAAAAAATGTAATATAAATATTTCCTGTCAGAGTTCCTCACCAATACTACTACAAACAAGTGGTACTGAGGGAGGAAGAAAATGGAAAAGGATGCCCCTTGGTGGAACGTCAGTCTTGAGAGGCTGCGTCGAACTACACGTCGTCTCTTTAACACAGCCAAGAGAGACGGAGACTGGGCACGGTATCGTGAAAGTCTGACCGCCTACAACAAGGAGATCAGGAAGGCTAAACGGATGAACTCTAGGAATTTCTGTGAAAGCATTATAAGCACCAGCGAAGGTGCTAGGTGCTGTTTGATACGCATTTTCCAGGCAGTTCCTCCCTATCAAAATGACGCGGTCAACAGTGGGAGTTGGTATAGGCCGTCGACTGACGACTGGACATGTGCCAAGTCGACGGTCACCGTGGAGAGATTGAAATGGGCAATAAGTACATTTCAGCCCTATAAATCTCCTGGAATAGACGGCATATTGCAAATTTTGCCCATAAAGATGCCCAACTTCTTTCAGATGAACTTCCCCTCCTGTTATAACCTAGGGATGAAATGAAACCAGAATATATATTCGAGCGGAATTTCAAAGTTCAAACCAGTTCCAAAAAGGAATGGACATCATTAGATGAAATCCATTCTATGAAACCGCACACCATAAAATGGTATACCGATGGATCACTCACCAATCAGGGAACAGGCCTGGGAGTGGTGGGCTCTCGGATATTATATTATGAATCCCTGTCCAAAATGGGTATCAATAACAATCAATGTTGGTTTTGTAAAGTCGAGGAGGAGTCTACAACTCACATCCTAACCGAATGTATCGCCCTTGCCAGGAAAAGATGCAGCATCCTAGGGATGCATGTTTTGAATGTCAAACATATAGTAGCCCTCGACCCATCAAAGATCCTGACATTCGTTCAGGAACTGGGATTGAGGATGGCTCAGAAGGGGACACAATAGATCGCAGTGCACAAGACCCCAATTTAATAATAAAAACTTGATTTGCCATATTAGAGTCAAAAAATTTGAAAAATTATGAATTTGATAGGCTAGTCTGAATCATACTAGAAAAATGTAAGTGAGCAAAGATATGGTCGGGAAACTGAATTAATCCAACCATTGGGGTAATCTTGGAAAAGAATAAAAATCATTATTAGTGCTTAGTAAAATGATAAATAGTTGCCAAGAGTGGCCAGCTGCCAATACGACGACAACGCTTCGTATTTGGTTTGAATTTTTTTTTTTTTTTTTTTTTGCTAATTTATGCCACGTCGCAGCTAATTAATTTCTGTTAGCCAGTCGAAGACATAGAAGCAGCGCATTGGCAAATCTACAACAAAAGCAACAACAACAGCAACAGCAAATGCAGCAGCAACAAACAAGAAAGTCTCACGGCTCGTGCATGGAATAAGCAATGGGTGTCAATTGTTGTTGTTGTTGTTATTGTTGTTATTGTTGTTGTCTTCGGATTTTCATTAGAAATGTTTGCGCGTTTTTCAGTCGGCCCGTTGCCATTTTTGCCATGGCTAAACCAAAACTTGCGCTTTGATGTGCCAACAGCAACGACCAAATCAACAGACAACAGCAACAATATTGTTGCCGTAACAAGCATCTAATTGTGTAACTGCAACAGCAACATTAATAAATTCAAAAGCGTTCGTCGTTTCTCATTTCCATTTTCAATGTTAAACGTCGAATGCAAAATGCAAAATGCAAAATGCAAAATGCCAAATGCAAATTGAAAAATGCAATATGCTCAGCTATTGATCCCAGTGGGGGGGGGGGGGGTGATAGGGGGGATACTAAATGTGCCTCTGACTCTGGCTCTATGTCTGCCTCTGTTTCTATCTCTACTCATTTCCATTTTCATTTTCGTTTTCATTCCCATTGAAAGACGTTTCCTGCCATACGCGCTCTCAATTCCCCTTGTCTATATCCTTCTCGTTCTCGTTCTCGTTCTCCTTCTCTCCATCTTATCCATTTTATTACCCCCATAAACTTTCAGCAGCAAATTTGCATTGCGTTTTTGCTATGTATGTAGTTAGGCCGTGTATAAGGTATCTGCCTCTATATGATGTCGTAGATCGATATTAATGATTCTTACAAAAGCTTTTCTTTCGCGTGTCTTCGACAATTTTAGTTATCATTAAATCTAAGCGACTATTTCGCACAGAAATATACAGACGCGCATGACTGCATAGATCCTCTCGCTCTCTCTCTCCGTCCCGCTCACTTTGATTGAATGATCATAAATTTCAAAAAAAAATACATTAGTTTTAATGGAATACAATTAAACACGTTCCACCCGAGATGGAAATTTTAACGCTACACGCCATAAATTTCCAGTGAAAGAAATAATTTTCCATCTTCAGGGTCGCTCTTCCGTTCTCCCCCTCTCCGCTCTCTCTCTCTCTCTCACTCTCCTGTGGCCCGCTGAGTGCCTTGGCTGACGGGTGGAAGCCTTCAATTCACACAATGAAAATACCAAACAATTCAAATTAGGTTGAAACAAGTGAATAAATTTATAAAACTTTTTATTGTTGCACACTTATAGCACTTAAATTATAAACATTTTTCTTATTTTTTTTTTTTTTTATTTATTGTACTTATTGTTTTGAATTTTACAATTGTTTGTGTTTCGATTTGTGGGTAATTGGTATTCGTTGAATTTGTATCTTAATGAGCCAAAGCCAATTTCGAATGCGATTTAATAATTATAAAATATTAAATATTTATAATCCTAAATGAATATTGTCGCACATCGTTAAGAACAATATAAAAAAATTCTATATAGTTAATATACGTTTAATATGTTTGCAAATACTCCTATATATTTATATATATATATATATATAATTGGATATATATATGAGTATGTGTGGATGCGGGTTATGGATGATGGATAATATATATGTATGATATACATAATGCACGACTATATATTAACCATATAGTAGCTGATATGCTGACGATATTGTTTGGTTTTTTCTGTTCCACTCGTAACTTTCGCTCGCCTTAATATTTACATTAAGTAGAAATTTGTTGTTAATCATATAATTATAATGCATTCATAGTTTGTAACTTTGTTCGATCTCTTTCACTCTCACTCGCTCTCTCTCTCTCTCTCTCTCTCTCTCCGCACACTTTTGCTTTAAGCAGCAAAGAAAACAAAAACCAAGAACGATTTTTATTTATTTACAAAACGATTTGGCAATTTCGTATTTAGAATTCAATACACGTTCATTGCTACAAACAGTTTGGCTACAAATTTCAATTACGCACTGACAAAATTTCCAAAAAAAAAAAATATATATATAAAAAATATTTATAAATTCGTGAATTGATATTCAAATATAAATAAATTGTTAAGGCTATTAAAGAATTTGAGTAGTTTGTCGAAAGTAAAAGTACTGTGATTTTGGCCAAAATATTTGCCCACTTTGAAACGTAAGAAGCGCAATTTAAATAATTATTTCTTAATTATAGTAATTAATTGCTGTGCCTTTGCATTACAAACAAGTCAACATAACATTTAAACTAAATATTAGGCAATAATATATACTTCGTATGCGTATTTAATATAATTATTTAGTTTTGCAAGTTTTCGAGCTCCTTTTTCGTTTTTATTTTGTGTAAAGATGCTGTTGTTATTGTTGTTGTTATTGTTGTTGTTGTTATTGTTGTTGCTGCTCTTATGCCTTGTATAAGTGGTACCAGACGCAAATGTTGTTAACAAAAAAAAAATGCATAAGCTGCTGGCCAGAATGAGAGCTTCAGCCCTTCGAGCCGGCCAAAAGTCCAACTCCAACTCCAACTCCGCCTCCGATTCCGATGCCGATTCCGTTGTTCTCCTCGATGTACACGTTACCCGGTTGCCGCGTTTTTAGAATGCGTCGCTCCTGATGCTTGGCATGCTTCTCCACTAGAGACATACATAGAGAGAAAGAGAGAGAGAGATTAATATGAGCACAATTATGAGCTGTAGGCCACAAGCGTGGCTGTCAAAACTGAGTGACAGCCTTAGTCCCCCCCATTGAGTCGTTATTAATATTCTGTGCGGGCGCGTTCTCATTTGCATTTGCATTTGCCATGGAATCAATTGCGATCGCATTGGATGGGCCCCATTAAACGGCTATTGTCGCCGCCATGTGACCGCCGCCCACGGGCCAATGGCCAATTTAAATGCAAATTCGGAAACGCCTTGGTCAAAAAGGAGCAAACATACAACAACAACAACAACAACAACAACAACAACAAAAAGAAAACAAATTCAAAATTAAAAAATGAAATTCTTTCGTTTGTGGAATGCAACCCCGCAGCGTGTTTGCAACGCCCAGAGATCAGTCACAGTCGCAGTTCAAGTAGCAGTCCACGTTCTCGTTCCCGTTTCTGTTCCCGGCGCTGCACAGTCCCCTGCCAGGCGGATCACATTGGACTGGTAGACGATCTGAAGTGGTTTGACCTTTGACACACTTACCAGGCAGCAGCACATGTTGTGGCTGAAAGATGCCCGACTGCGCCGATGCCGAAGCCGCCGTCATGGCCGAGGCGGGCAGGCCACGCAGCGCATCCGCATTGCCAATGAAGAAGGTGCCACCATCCAGACTCTGCACCTCGGCCAGCTTGGCCATCAGTTTCGTGGACAACTCTTCTACATCTGCAAAAATTAAATGAGAAAAAACAGTAGAAATTAAGTAAATTTGTCGAAACCATTAGCAACATCTGGAATTTTGGTTAGAAATACTTAAAAAAAAAAACAAAAGATGCATTTTAATGCATGACTAATTAATTCAAAAATAAATAAAAAAAAAAAATATTCCATTATATAAATAAATATTTGATCAACAATCGAAAGTTGCTTGTAAAATAAAAAATGGCAATTTCAAACTAACTCAAAACTTGGGCAGATAATCAAGTTAATATATCGTGGTAATTATATACAAATTTAGAGAGAAACTTTGAATTTTAAATTTCACAGTAGAAGTGAAAACAATCTTTTCACTGGTCTATTGAAGGTCAAAATTGACTCGGTTCGCCTCTGCTCAAGTACTTTCATCGTGTATACATATTTACGTAGAATATTCAAGTAATTTTCGCAAGTTCCATAAAATACTGTAAACAGAGCCTGTTAAGCCTGTTAAAATGTTTATTATTATATTTTTGTATTGGCGCTGACAGATGCACAATTATTAATACCAGGCAATGTTGATTGTCAGTGCCAGGAAATCGAAAGGGAAAGGGGGTCGTTCAGGGGCCTTTGGTGCGCATTTCCGACTTGTAAACAAGCGTTGTAGGCGTAAATGTTGGGCGTGGCCAAAATAGACAGCCAGCAGATAATTTATCATTTATTTTTAAACTGAAGTCAACAAAAAAAAAAAAAAACAACAAAAATACGAAAACCAAAAACAAAATCGACACACGTCGAGAAAACTGAAGAAAGAAAGAAAAAAAAAAAAACCAAAACAAAAATGTTCTGAAGAAGAAGCAGTTGGAAAAGCAAAAGATCAGCATGAAAATTAAGTTCCATTGCCCAACAGACACACGATGTGGCTGGTTTTCGATTCTTTGCTCTTTATTATAAACAATCCGAGCAAAATTTCACACAAGAACAACAACAACAACAACAACAATGATGAAAACAATTTCGTGAAGAAAAGCAGAATTAAAATTCCAAATTGGAAAAAGGAAAAAAAAAAAAAGAAAAGAAAAAGCAAAAGAAATTTTCAAAATTTGCGCAGTTCAATTAATTTCACAATATTCAATGCGCTCTATATATATATATATATATATATACCGATGAGTAGATTCTATGGAGGTGCGAGTATGAGTATAAGTACGGATAAGAGGCAGGCTATGTTCAGGGGTCTGAGTAGACATATATATATATATATGCATCGTCAATTGTATATAATGTATACAATATGTGAGTTTATTTGTAATCGAATTTTCCATGGAAACGCCAAGAATGACCAAAAATATTCTAGCAAATTTATTAGTAAAAAAAAAAAACAGCATGTCCCGGAAAGATACAAAGATGGGTTAAGAGATTTGAATTTAAACAGATCATGTGATTCAAGTGATCTCAAAATGGTATTGTCTATTTCCAATTTGTACATACATTAAAAAAAAAATGGATCTAAATCGTTTGCTTTTAGTTTTTATGGTTGTTTAATATGACTTAAAAAAAAAAACGTCTGCTTGAATTCGATTTAAGAATCCGCTTACAATATTTATCAAAATTTACTTATTAACTTTTTTTTTTTGCACTTGTTAAATTATTCTGCTATATTTCATCGATTTAAAATGAACATTTAATTAAGAATCTTGACTGAGTGTAACCTATATTAAATTTTTTAGAGCTCGAAATGTTATTTGAAACCCCTGTGAATAATTCTCTACTTGGTTTTTTCCCCTATTTCGGTTTTTTTTTTTACTTCTCTCTACTTGTACTCAATTAAATACTTCATATATATATATAAATTGCAACTTTGTATGCTGTGCCACGCGACTTGCACTCGCTGGACTGTGGTACAGCCCTCTGTCTTCGGATTCAGCTCCTTGCACATCTTCTCCATGTCCATGGGTAGAGGAGAATGACAGGAACCGCATTGTTATTTTTGGAAAAAGCCGTAAAAATGCAGGGAACGGAACAGCACAGATCGACGACGCTGAATGCAACATTTGTGCGAGTTGTGTTTCTTCTTTCTGAGTTCTGCATTTGCTCAGCTGGCACATTGAGTGAATTTATAGCCTGCTCTGTTGCAAGTTGAAGGAAACGATGAGCGCGTGCCAAGCAGAAATTGCAAATGTAAATGAAAAGGGTGCTGGGGATTGGAGAGAGATGTGACGGGGGAAGCTGATAAAAGGGGGGAGGGGTGCGCAACAGAAATACAATTGTCAGGAGTGCGCTTGAATGCGGCCAGGCGGCACACCTTTCGTTGCAACAACAACTTCCTGTACTCGACTCGGCAGCTGGTCCAATATTTAATCATCATCATCATCGGCAGCAGCAACAGCAGCAGCAGCAGCCACAGGAGACGAAGACACACAATTTGATCGGATTCAATAACTATTTTTAGACAGCAAACGGGAAGCGGGAACACTGCGCCAACAAAAAGTGTTTTCTTGAGAGACATTTGGCATTCGATTGCTGCTCGATTTACCAAACGGTTGACGTTTGACACTCTTTGGCCATGCTGCAGGCTGCCTCATGCCACACAACAACAACAAAACAAAAGGCGTTGCATGAAGTAGGCGTTGCAGTCGCTGCGTGGCAGTCATTTCCTGCCCTTCGTCTATTTTATAGCAGTTGTTGGCAGCCAATGCGACATGATTTCGGAATTTTATTACATGCCCGCGGAAGTGATACGTCTCTGCGGTCTACAAACATCCGCTTGTCCTTGAGCTAGACACGCCACGTAACGCCATGCCACGCCACGCCACGGCACGCCACGCACACGCAACATTTGTGGCATGTTGCGTTTACCCTTCGGATGCACGTGTCTTTTACCTGGACATGCATTTGTTGTTGTTGTTGTTGTGTGTTTCCGGCATTTGGTCTGCCAATGATCGTTGTTGCATCGATGTGTATCTCTCTGGGACATTTACGCGTGTTTGTCACTTGGTATCACTGTGGCATCGCTGGCAAGTGCTGAAAATTTTTGTTTTTGTTTTTGTTTTTGTTCATTTTATAATTTATGGTTTTTTGGTTTAAATTTTGTATTCGTTTGTAGCCCGGTTTTAGTGTTTTGATTTCGGCTGGCGGATTCATAAATTTTCCACGCTGGACATGTATGCACATTCTGCTGGGCGCTGCGTGGGCCGGCGTCAACGTCAACGTCAACGTCAACGTCGACGTCGACACGGGCTGAATTATGACTGAAAACACAACTTGGAAATCTATCAAAAACAAGGCAAACATTTTCTTCCCCTGGGTTGGGGGGCTTGGGTGTGAAAAGCGATAAAAATTCACACTATTTACTAAAATTTATTATTGTTATTTTTTTTTGGGATTTGGTTATTGCTTATTGCGCAGCTTCGAAAATGCTATGTGTAAAATTTCAATACATTATTTAAGTAATTAAATATCGGATTTAATACTTAATAAATTTAAGTTTCAACTTTTGATTTGATAGCCTTTTAAATATTAATTTTAATAAGGTGTAAAATGATAGAGAGTAATACAAGTATTATTGCTAAGATAATATATCTAATGTCGAAATGTGAGTCTTGTTTTTATTTCTGTTTAAACTTTCCATTTTTGTTATGTTTTACATATGCAAAATTATTTATTTATCTACTGACAATGCTCAGTTTTGTTTATCAATCGGAAATGGCTATCAAGAAAATATATATTTATTTATATATATCTAACAACTTTGATTTATTTTCCCATGCTTGGCATATTCAAGCAGTATTTATGACTGACAGCACTAAGGCAAACAATAAATTGTATTGTTTAGTCAACAAAGTGAGAATGAGAAATGTACGTGCGATGCCGAAAAAGATCTATATTTATATATATAACAGACAGCATCTCTTGAAATTTGTAAAGGTCAACTAAAAAATGTCTGAACCGATCCTTAATCCTTAATTGTTTCTTAAAATTATGTTCAACTATTGTTTGGCAACCTCTGTTGTTCACCAAGTTGTTCGAATCAGCTAAAAAAAATTGGTTTCGTAAAATACTCATAACAAAAACTATAAACATCGAACTATTTTATCTACTATATTCATATATATATTTTTGAACTATGTAGTAAATTTAAAATGACAATTTGAATATGATTTGAAAAGGAATTTTAATATTTATTTTCTTGTTTAATTTGAAATTTGTATGTGTGGCATAAAAAAACAGATTTTTGCTATGTTTATTCTTTTCCTTACTGGCAACTGACATCTGATCGTAAATTTATCAATCTATCTGAAATCTGTTACCCTTCATGTTCGGCTGTGGTTTGTGGTCATGTGGAATGCATGTTTGCGGTCAGCTTGGACACGAACATGTTAAAAATAAAATAATTTAAATATGCTGAAGCAATAACAACAACAACAACAACAATAACAACTTTTAAGCCGGCAACAAATATTAATAAGCACAACAAAAGTGTGTGTTGTTGTTGAAAATGTATGCAAAACGCGTCTCTGCCGATGTTGTCAGTGAGGCAACATCAGAGACGAACGCACATGAGCCAAATATTTGGACGTTTCGTTCTACTTTGAGGCAAGCGTTGCTCTTTTGGAGTTGGGCGGCACAATTGCTTATTAATATGCGGCTCAGCTGCCGCTTGCTGCCGCTTGATGCAACTTTAACTCCCAAATCTTGTAGCTCGTGCAGCAATTCGCTGGTAATCAGCACAAAGGGACGCGAGCCTTTTGCATTGTACATTTTGTGGCAACATTGTGAAGGAGATGCCGCGATGGCGATTGTCGGGCAGCTCCAA
Organism: Drosophila longiperda; assembly: GCA_035042125.1. Taxonomy (NCBI): domain Eukaryota; kingdom Metazoa; phylum Arthropoda; class Insecta; order Diptera; family Drosophilidae; genus Drosophila; species Drosophila longiperda. Next base: position 713,700 of record JAWNLV010000018.1, on the reverse strand, counting down.
TACATCAAAGTGTCGTGTATTGGTGCCCCGACGCCTTATAAATATGTAAGAGTTTTGTGCAATGGTTGGTTTTTGTTATTGTTGTTGTTGTTGTTGTTGCACAAACAGCTTTCTACTAGAAATCAAATAAAAACACAACCAATACACACGTCGGGCATGCTAAGCAGCTCCGGGTGGAGGTGCATGCCACTGCACAGTGCCACTGGGTTTCGACTGGGCCTGGTAATCATGACAAGACGAACATTCATTTATCCACTGGACTCAGTGCAACCTTTGGCAATGCTACGCGTTGCGCACTTAAAGCAACATTGTTTTGAGTGTGTGCCCCCTCAAAGAAGGCTCTTTCAAGTCAAAGGCGTGTGAAAGTCACAGCAAAAGGCCACAAATAAATTAACCAAACTGGGGCATCATCTACAAACTGTTGAATATTTGAGTAAAATTATTTTGGTTTAATTACAATTTTGTTTAAATTATAGAAGAAAGTTTAGAAAGTCACTTAAAAAATATATTAATTAAATAAAGAAATTAAGTGGAAGTAATACGACAAGTTAGGTATTGAAAACAGTTTGAATAGCAATTGTTGCTGGTCGAGAAAACACGAGTAACACTCGAAACTTACCTTGATCCAAGCGGCGCTCCATGCGGCGCCACTGGCGCATATGATGGATGAGTATGCAGGCGGCCACCGAGAAGAAGAGCAGGCAGGCGAGCACTGCGATGAAAAGGGCGCATGTCTGCCAGTCGGGGGATAAGGCAGCGGCTGCCTCCTCATGCAGCTGCTGCAGCTGCTCGTGGCTCAAGTGCTGCAGCGGCGTTGCCTGATCGAAATGCTCATATTCCGATGACTTTCGGCGCTGCAATGGAAAGTATATATCAAATATCCCAATGGATTATTGAGAAGTGACTGCAAGGCCAACTCCATACCTCTTTCCAGTTTGGCTCCGTTTTGGCCAGCACCACCCAATCGATTTTCAGATCGTAAATGGAGCCGCAAACGGTGTCGATGTGCAGCTGGCAGGGGCGCAATGGAATCATCTCGCCTTGGCAGCTGGTGCATGGCGTACACTTGTCCTGCCTCTGATCCCACCAATGTTGCGGTGCACACGGTGAACTGGGCAACACAAAGGCACTGACGCTACCACTAGTCAAGGCAGTGGCAGTGGCAGTGGCAGAGGAACCGGCAGCAGTTGCAGTTGATGCTGTGATTGCAGTTTTTGGCGTGGCTGCGTTGGCCGCCGCAGTGCACAAGGAACATGTTGTGGTTAGGAGCAGCAGCGTCAAATAGGCGCCAGTTTTTTTTAAATATGAATAGCTATTTCTTCGGGTTACTGTTGTTGCTGCTGCTGTTGCTGTTGCTGCTGCTGTTGCTGTTGCTGCTGCTGCTGTTGATGTGCTGCCCCTCACGCTCTGCAGGCTGCGCCGCCTTCGTCGGCGTTTATGAAATTTGGAGCTTAAATTTCTTTCTAATCGTTTTGTTGTTGCTTCTGTTGTTGTTGTTGCTTCTGTTGGTGTTGCTGTTGTTGCTGCTGTTGTTGTGCGCATTATATTTAATGTTAAGTTTTTTTTATTGTTACAATTAATGCTACTCGTTGTAAATTTCGTTGCTATTGTTGTTATTGCTGCCGCTCTTGATCTACTGGCTGCGCTGCCTTGCTTCATTATTTGTTGCATATCTGAAAAGAATAAAAGTTTAGGAAAAATTAAAATGGAAATATTTATCTTGAAATATATACATTTTTATTTTATATATCCATCAACTGTAATTGTGTGTATGGCAAAAGAAAATAGAGAGTCGCTCTCAACACAGTCTTAAAAAAAATAAATAAAAAAAATAAAAGAGTAAAAATCAAATGTGACGTGGAATTTGCTAAACGCTCAACTTGTTTAGCTCAGCTTAAATCTGTTGTTAATTGTTCGTGGCAGAAACTAAGTGTTAAATGAAAATACATCATTTATGATTGATAAACAAAAAAATATGTTATCCGTAACAGAAAATAAATGCTTTCAACATCTGCTATAATAACACATTCCTACAGTTTTCACATAATATGTATATATATATAGTATAATACAGTTTATTTAACTTTTTCATATAGCATGAGAGAATATTTCAAGGCGTACCCTTGAGTTTTTATTTATGCGTTATATGTAATTTTTGCACTTGCAGTTTTCCCAGGCACACTCTTTTCACACACTCATCATGGCAATCAGAGCGGTATATTCTAGATGTGTGTTGTTTTTCTTTAAATATAAACATAAAAATATATACGTTTTTTTTTTTTTTTTATTGATATAGAGTTGCAAACTAATGGAAAATTGCAAAGAAAACAGCGGGGCATATATGCTGTTGCTGCTGCTGCTGCCGCTGCTGCGTACCGCTTCGTTGCATGCCGCATAATCACCCATTAAAAGCGCGCGCAAAGGCAAACTATTAAAATGACCGGCAGCCAATGATGATAATGCGACGCCATCATCATGATAATGATGATGATGATGAACACAGCCATCATCATAAATGCGTACAGTTTGCAATCAACTTTAATGTCAACGGGGTGCTTAGACGTTTCGCCAATCCAAACCTATATGCAGACCCCCAGCACCCAGCCAGCTATGGTTCGGTTCATTGCTCAGCCAACGTCCGCTCTCTGTTGGAGTTAGCCAGTGTCTCCGATTCCTCTGCATCAGCGGCAATGGCAACGGCAACAAGAACAACAACGAAACTATTATAAATGGTATACAATTATTATTTATGCAGCTGCCGTCAGTCAATGGAGTGAAAGAGTGTGTAAGAGAGAGCGAGAGAGGAGAGAGGCAGAGAGAGAGAGAGAGAGAGAGAGAGAGGGAGTAGGGAAAGTAAAGGCGCAACAGTGGCAGTGCTGGTTCCACATCCACTCAGCCAGTGGCTTCACTTCCGTTGCACCAGCGAATATTAACGGCAACCCAAACAATCAACCATCAAAGAATCAAAGAACCAGCTCTTTTGTCCACTTTAACAAAGGAGTTCCTTTTGGATGGGGGGGGGATTGAAAATCTGGTTCGTTAATCGATTAAGAAATATTAGAAAATATTAATATATTTCGAAACTATGTTAAGCGTATATCGAAGTCGAACTCACTCGACTACAACATTCTTACTTGTTTATTGATTTCATTTCCAAGTAAACTGTTCAAAATTGTTTTAAAAAAAAAATAAACAAATTTGTTAAAAATCAGAATATATATCATATATTCTGTGTACTTATCTCTTAACTAGGAGAATCATGTATATTCCAGTGAATAGGTGAATAAGAAAGCAAATTTTAGAATATAAAATATTAAATGGCAATTTTGTCAACAATATAATATTGTCGAAAAGCGCTTTAATAGCATTTTAATATATGTTAGCTACAAGTCTCCCAGTTTTCCTTATATAAAAATGTAGATGACAAAATGCACATTTCTGTAAAATATATAAAAAATATAAACTGACGATCAATATTTTATTATGAATTTACTAAAAAATAAACTAAAGTAAACCATTAATAAATTTTAATCTAATTGAAAATATATTGAAAATATTCTATAAATATTGTAAGTTGGTAAAAGAGAAAATTAAATCAAAATCAAAACGGTTTCAAGCGGAACTCTGATCGCACTTGTTATTGAGAGCGTAGAAAGTGTATATAGAATAGATTGTATCTTGATTATCAGTACTATATATGTATATATATATATATATATATAAACATGTAAATATAAATATATTTGTGTGTGTTATGACGAATAGAGCACATGCCACATAGAGCAATGACAGCAGCAAACGAATACAAATGGAAGCAGCAAACAGGAAGAAGATATATTTAATTAAAATCAACCATAACTCGTTTGACCACCGTCAACGTAAGCCGACGAACTGAGTTCAATGAGTGATCATAAAAGGGTTGCTGGTTGGGGGTGGGTGGAACATGGGGCATGGGGCATTGGCACAGAAAAGGGGAAGAGCACTAAAGCTCATAAGTAGGCACAAATATATATATATATATCTACACACACACATAAATAAGTTTCTAGATATACGAATGCTGCCCACTTAAAATCGATGCTTATTTGAAGACAAGTCCAAATTGCACAAGTGAAATCAATCAATTGAAAATTATAAACAGAGAATCCAAATGCGACAAACTGATCAAATTGTGGTGGTAATGTGGATATGGGGAATAGGGGATAGGGGTAGGGATTATTAGCTGGTCAGTTCAGCGCACAATTGCTTGTATTTGGGTTTGGTTTGGTTTAATATCTAATGAAATTCAAATTCTACATGCCCCATTAGGCAATGCACATTTTCTTCACACACCTTTACAATTATGTGTGTGCGTGTGCGTGTGTGTGTGTGTGTCTGTATGCCTAGCACCTGTTTTTCACTTGACTATTAAAAGCTCATTTGGACGCAAATTGAATAATTAAATTTTTGTATTGATTTCTGTTTATTGCGCTTTTTTGTTCCGGTGTTGCTTGTACTATTTCATCAATATATATATATATATATAATTGAATGTCTGTTTGCGGTATTTGTTTAAAAAAATATAATTCTTTATTCATCAAAACACGTTCAGTTTGGTGTACAAAATATAACTCTGCTTATGCTACTGGTTTAATCAATAATGAAACCTCGCATTTGCGTCATATTTCATTATTTACAGTTAGGTTAAATTATCTTAGAATATACAGTTAGGTTTAATTGCTTATGCTGAGGCGCTGGCGCCGTCGCAGTGAGTGTGGACATGAGAGATCTGCATGATGTTACAGTTAGGTAAAATTGTTTATGCTCGAGATCTGCATGATGTTACAGTTAGGTAAAATTGTTTATGCTAGAGATCTGCATGATGTTACAGTTAATATACAGTTAGGTCTAATTGCTTATGCTGATAATAAATAAGGGATCTGCGCGTGGCGCCGGCGTTGTCGCCGTGAGTGTGGACATGAGAGATCTGCATGATGTTACAGTTAGGTAAAATTGTTTATGCTAGAGATCTGCACGATGTTACAGTTAATATACAGTTAGGTCTAATATGTAAATATGCATTACATTACATTCATGCACACTTCTTATAAATGGTTAGAAATATATCGTTGAAATATTCGCTTTGATCTGTGTCCAACTTAACAAATGCGACAATTTGCGTCGCTTTTTGTTATTTATTGGCAAAATGCCATCTATCTGTCAGTTGCTCAATTAGACAGTAGTTCCATCAGTCATTTAGCTCATAGTACTCAAACATGACAACAACAACAATTAAAAGAAAATGCCTATATAAATTTTATATTATAGCCATATTTCTATGCTTTCAATAAATTTCAATTAACAATATGCCAAACAAGATAATAATTTGGCTCTACAAAAGTTGAAATTGGAAAACGGGTGAAAGTCACAAAAGAGAAATTTAATTAAATGCAAATATTACTTGCCTAATAATTCTAGTATGTATTACCGTAATACCACTTATGTATTTTATTTCGATTATTTTTTTATTTTTTTTTATATATTTTTAATGTTCCCAATTTCAACTGTGAATAATTTAGTAGATTGCTAGGTCTTAATAGATATATTTATTTGAGAATTGAAATATTCAAATACCAGGCATGGTTTCCCATTCTGTTACAAGTTGCTAAATTTTCTGCCGTTTCTGATCTTGGCCAGAATTGCAAATATGTTGGGAATGGAACAGCGACAACTGCTGCTGACAATTAAGGAAAGTCAACTCGATGGAGTTGGAGATGAAAAGCGCACTCAGCTACAGCTCCAGACAACAACAACAACAACAAAAACAACAGCAACAAAAAAAAAAACAGCCAGAAAATCAAGTGTAACTTATTTTTAGTGCACTGACAGATTTACTAAAACTTATGCATGCAAGTATATATATATATATATATATATATATATATATACTTTTTGTGGCACCCGAGAATTTCCAAGTAGTCCACGACACATGCCAACGACGAAGAATGGAGGCCAAAGGCTGGCTGGTGTGGCAACTGCAGAGACATTGAGGCAGCAACACTAACAGCAGCAACAAGAGCAACAACAACAACAACAACAACAACCACAACTGCCTTGGCAGTCTCACGTTGCTCATCAAGAGATTATTATGTCAGAGGCATATGTATACATAAGATACATTTTTGGTGCAACTGACGGAGGCGTGCAGCGCCCTGTCGTTTGTAGCTGTCGCTGTTGTTATCGCCGTTGTCTGACAACTGACAGCGACAGCAATTTAGATCGTGTTGCATTTGCAGCTCGGTGATAATTGAAACTAAAACCAACCGTTGGAGAGGCGTCCAAGACGCCACACTCGGTATTATCCACAAAAAAAAAAAAATGGGTCAGTCGACAAGTTGAGCTTTGCCAATTTTAACGCACAAAAATTTAAATCTGTGGCACACAAATAGTTATCATGGATTATTTTAACTGATGATATCATATCCAATACAGTTGAAAAATTAAATGGGTTCTAGGGTATGGCCTAGTCGAGCTATAACATTCAAACATGTATATATATATATATATATATATATATATATATATATGTATAACCCTTCAGTTTGTATTTTTAAACCAACAGCAGGCGTTTGTCGCCAGAAATGTTTGCCAAAAAATAATGAGAACAATTTGTTAGCTGCAATATGGTTTATGCACATATATGTAAATTATACATGAGAAAACATATATCTTTATATATGTATGTATATATATATATATATATGGAAATTTACTGCCAGCTACCAGAAGAATAGTGGTATTATATCTGCGAAATTAAATGCATTTAATATTATGTTATCATTATTGGACAAATCCTGAAATGGCGAAATTTGCAGTGAATAGGGCAAAGTAGGGCAAATTGTGTAATTTGTGTGTATTTTATTTTATTATATTTTATTATATTTTATTATTTTATTTAAGTCTTGTCAATGCTACAGGGCATCTCAAGGTCGAGCAAACTTATGTATTAAATTTAATCCCCAATATTAACAAATTTTCCATAATAAGCTTTGAGTTTTACAGCAAAGCTAAGAATTTATCCTTGCCGTTGACGTTCAGTTATAACAACAAGAACAGTAATAATACAGTAAAAAAAAAACATATAGAACGGCCGACATTAGTCGTCAGAGACATTTATACAAATGCTCACAGCGTATTTTTTTTTATGATTGTTGTTGTTTATTAGCATTAGTTGTGGATTTTTTTTTTTTTTTTTTTGTTGTTCTTGTTTTTGTTGTGTATATTGAAAGCGCGACATACCATTAAAAACGTTTCCATGAGCAAACAGCAACGATTTAATGAAACGCGCCATGAACAGTGCCACCAGAAGCAACAACAACAACAACAACAAACGCAAAAACAATAACTGCCACAACAACAAACACAACAACACTGACTGATCAGCGGCATTTGAGCAACAATTTAGTGAAATTGTTTAGAGCTTTTCAGTTAGTTGTCTGACATTTCGCATTTTGTTTTTTAAGTGTGCCTCTGACATTTTAGTGTGATATGCAATAATAATACAATTTCACTAAGCTAAATTCGATTGCTTGATACTCTGCTAAGATTATCAAAAGTCTCTTTTTAGTGACTCTAAAATTATATCTACGATTTCAAGGGACAGTAATCAAAACAAGTACATTTTTCAATCTTAAATATCTGAGATCAAAAATATATAATATTCTTTAAAGAACTCAAACTGTTTATAGTTCATGCATATATCATTTTTTTTTTAATTTTGTATATATGTCTCATACCAAAATTCTCAAAATAAGCAATAAATAAAATTTAAATATATTTTTACGTCTGCTGACAGATGTTTCCATTATTATAATGGAACTACAAATAATCCAACTGATTTGCAAGTCATTTATCAAAGTTGTAAATAAATTAGATATACAAAAAAGTACAAATAAAATGCTCGACTACTGGATAGCCTTTAAACTTTAAACAGATTGTGTTGTATGTGGGTAATAATTGTAGTTTTTAAAACCATAATTATGTAATTATGTAAAATAATAATCGCTCCTTAGAAAGCAACAATTTTAATTTTTCAGACTTACAGTATTAATGGGTTATCAATTGGTATAATATTAAAATAAAATTTAATAGTCTTTGATCTATCTATGTCTATACTTATCTGGTTAGCAAATGCCAAATAGCAGACGATTGATTGAAGTTTATATTGTTTGGCTTACAAATACAGTTTACAGTCTGGTAGATGCTCTCTAACAGATGCAAATACAAATGTAAATACAGATACGGATACGGATGCAGATTGGAGGGCATACAACTTATTTTTACACCGCACTGTGGCAGACAGATTTTTGACATTTCGAAATTGGAAGGTCGTCGTCGCTCATTGTGTAAGCAGTGGCAGCAATGGAAGAGTTCAATGTGTTGTTTGCATTTTTACTATTTATTTATGGATGGATAATGGGAACCAGTTGCACGAGTACCAGAAGTAACAAGTGCCGACACAACAAATAACATAACAAAACAGAATCTAACAGAGCCGAACTCCCTAGCAACTCTAGGTTCTGATGCTGTTTTACCCTTTGGCATGTTTCTTCCGCTCCCGGGTTTTTTATGGCATGTATGCACGTTAATAGTACGAGTACGGCTAGCTTATCCATTAGTTTTGTGCGTTTACGGGTGTAGTCGTATTTGTGTTTGTATTAGTATTCTTATTCGTATTTGTATTCATATTCGTATTCGTATTCGTTCTGTGCCCCCTAATGTTAGTGCATCAGGGCAACAAGAACAGTTTGTCGGATTGTGGGGGTTTCTCATTCAGATTCCGATTATGATTCTGATTCCGATTCTCATTTGTTTTTGTTTTTCTATGTGTGTGTGGTTGTGTGTGTGTCTGTGTTTGGTTTGTGTGTATGGATTTTTTTGCGCGACTTTGGACGGCTGGCACAGAGGGCTGCCACTGTTTCTACACTCGATTTATATTTTTTATCATTTGATTTAATTTAATTCCATTCCATTTTGGCTGCAGACCCAGCCTCAGTCTTCAGCCCCAGTCCGAAGCCAGACTCGCTGCTGCTGACCCCCTGTGCCGACTGAAAAAGCACACACACACACACACACACAATGAAAAGGTACCGGGAGGGAAACGAGAGAGGTAAAAGAAGATAGAGAGAGAGGAATGATCAGCAACATGATGATCGTCAACGGTAACTGTCGGCGCGCTGCTTCCGAAACAGGGCATAACCGTTGCTTATGAGTTCGTCTGTTAAATACCCCCGCCAATCCCTTGTTTCGAACGGTCTGTTCGTCTGAATATAGCAAAATATGAGCATGATCTGCCGCCTGCCGCCATATACCTTTTATGTACATATTTACATACACATTTATACGTACATAACTGTATATTAAATAAATCACTCACTTTTTTCGTTATTTCTTTTTCGCTCGTTTGTTGGCCGTTTCTTGTTATTTTCATACATATATGTACGTATATGCATTTACATATATGCATATATATTTATGTGGTTGAAGTTATTTGAAGTTTGAATGTGCTGCATTTATTTTTTATTTGGTGACTCTTCAATTCGCGAGTGATGTTATTGCACTTCAATCAATCGATCATTTATCAATATATCGATTAGTCGCAATCCAAGCACAATTTATTAAACTTTCCGTTTGCATATCGTTAGCACTTTATTTTTTATGGATTGTGATGATTGCTTTCAAACAATAACATTAAAAAAATACATTAAAATACTCGCGAATTATTAACCAAACGTATAGACAATAATCCACAATCTATGCAGATGTAAACATAAGTGCGTATGTGAGTATATTTAGTCGTACTTATATGTATATATGCATCTAGGTAAGTATACAACCAGACATGGCTATGGCAATGTTTCCAGTGCCGTCGCGTTTTCACATGCGATTATACAAAATATTGTAACAAAAAAAAAATTAAAAGAATTAAATACGTTTCTTTATGCTAGGTTTTTTGTGTTTAAAACCACTTAGCGGAAGACGATCGCAGCGATAAACCGCAGCTCGTCGCGTGCGTGAAGAGACTGAGGCATGCAACGCCAGCATTGCTCGTGCTTAAGCGAAGGCGCTCGCCAGTGTTGCCCAACCAGCATTTTTCCCGTTAGAAATCCAACTATCTCCTCAAGCAACTGGCAACTGGCTGATATATATATATATAGCTTTGCGAGAATGTACAATTACGAATAAATAGGCGTCTTGTGTAACACTTTTTTCTTCTTTTAATTTGAACTTATAACTTTTGAATAGCAAAAATTGCAAAAATGTATGCAAATATGATAAATAAAATTGTATATTAAAATTTAAAACTTTCGCAAAGAATTAAAACATATCTATTGCTTTGCCTGTGTTAGATGTCCCTATAATAAGCTACATTATTAATTTATTTTCCATATAAACACATAATATTATCAAGTAAAAGAATATATTTTACAATGAAATTATAAAAAAAAATGTGTGTCTATGACAACTCTAGCGCGTTCTCTCGTTGAGGATCGTGAGTAAAAGAGCCAAAGAGAGTGAAAGAGAGCGGTTTACTGTTTGAGGGCAGTTTGTCTCTCACAAATCATTCCCAGTATTCATTCACTGTTCTTTCGCATTGGTTTTCTCAATGCTCTCTTAACTCAGGTGCTTACAAATGTTTCGAGATGTTTACATTCCCTTAAGGTACTTGGCGATGAGTTTGGGCATCAACAATTTCCTGCCTAAAGATATGCACCACCTTTACTTTTTTTTTCGAATATAAGCTGGTTTAACTTTGTCCGATTTTGGAAAAACGCTATCCGATATTCTCTTCAACTGAGTCAACGTTCATCAGTTCCCCTTCATTTGGACTGCCTAACATAATATATGATTTGCGATATTTAAATTAAATCATAACATACAACGGTGTTCAAATATTTATTGATTTAGATGCACGTATAAAAATTATTAGTATATAAAACTTAGTACTTGAGTCACTTGAGGTAGCCCTGGTCGATGGCATGCTTAAAGATATCGGCAATGCGCTGCTGTTTGGCGGGCTCATCGAAGGGTGTAATATTCCAGACATCGGTGAGCACAGCGTTCTCAGCAATGGCATCGAGATCGGCCACCTCTTCGTCCTCGATAAGGGACATGGGCAGCGATTCGATGCCCATGCCGACACCGAAGCGACCAAACTGCACCAGCTCATCCTGCAGCGATTGCCAAGAAATTATTGACTCAGCATCGCCGCCCAGATCGCTGATGAGCGCCTGGGCACTCTCCAAATAGGCGCGGAGCAGCTCATCGTAGTGTTTCTCGCGAAGCTCCTGACTTGTACAGGAGTACACAAAGAAACTGATATCCAGCGCAACGGATGCACAACGCGCCAACTGATAGTCAATGATGATAAGCTCTTGCGGTGCACCCGACTCGCTGTAGCGCGTCAGGAAATTGGGTGCCCAGCAGTCACCATGCCCAATGACACTCAGTTTGGAACTTGTGGACACCATATTGATCATTTCATCGAACAAATGCGGCTGCAAAAAATTGTTTGACAGCGTTTCGTACTTGCTGTTGGGATACGTCTTGGCCACAGCATCGATGGCTGACTTCTTGGCGAGCTCCAGAAAACCCGTATAAAACTCACGCGTGTGCTCTCCATAATAGGTTTCCTCCAGAGCGCCAGCAGCCTCCTCAAACTTGGATGCATCCAACGCCTTAAAAGCTAATGTCACACCGTGTAATCGACCCAGTGTACGCATCGTCAGCAGTGCGTCCTTCAGCGAGATGCAGCTTTGGCTATAAGTGAAACATTTTTGGAGTAATTATCATAATTTATAATTTGTGGACGGCTGAAATCCATTCACTTACCGATTAGGCGATCGATAGCCACGGAAGCCGACATCCTCGAGCACTATGAAATCATTGAGGCCATCGCATAAGCACGCATAGCACTTGGGATACTCCACGAAGGGTTTAGTTGGCTTGGGCTGTCGCGAGTTTTGGAATGCCTCGATCGCTGGTATGGCCTTTGTGTAAAAGTGAATTTCGTTGCGGAAGAAGTCCGTGGAACGAAAGAGACGACGCCGATGCAAATTCGCTGGCATGCCCTTAATAATGACATTGACCTTTAGCTCTTTGCCTTCGGGCTCCTTAATGCCATAAACGCACAGTCGAAATATGCAACTCAAGTAGGAGTCACCCTTCTTGCCGCCTTCACCAAACTTGTAGGAGGTGTGCTTGGTGCCGCCGGCATTCTGGATAATCTCATCCAATGTTTCCAAGTTGAATTTGGCTGATATGTCTGCAAAGGTTGACTCACTCATCTTAACTAATGGGATAAGACCTGAATTTAAAAAAAACTTATTAAATAAATGTTTTATTTATTCATTTTTTTTTTTTTTTTGTTATTGAAAGTGCCGTAGTCGCAAGCCAAATTGATTTATGCACCCACCAAATTTGCTATGTCAACGATATGTCTGACGTGGTTTACGTTGGGCGAGAAACTGTACGGCGTTTGCAATTTCCGTGTCAATTTAACTAGACAAAATTTATGTTAGGTGCAGCAAGAGTAAAAACAATAACAACAAGGCGAATAGCGCATGCGGATGGTTATGCGGATGTGTATGCGTATGTGTTTATAAAAAAAATAAATATATATATAAATAAATTATTTATTATCATGCTCGTATCGTGTAAGGGTAATGTCAAAGCTGATTAACCGTCATCACATTAAGCGTCTAGTGTTGGGTAACAAGAAACGCGTCTATGAGTGCACCTGCATCTTAGTGCAGTATTTTAATAAATAAATATAAAAGCAGATATGCGCATGTGTTTTCTGTGCAGCAACAGTTGTTTGCGATAGTAATGTGTATTGCCTACTGCAAACAGCTGTTTTCAGCCAGTTACTTTACAGCACTGAGTTCAGTGTGGGCTAATACGCTGCCAAATCGCATCTTGAGTTCAGTGCTGCCTAACGTTAGCAGATTGCACGTGTTGAAATTGAATTTTGTTTTCGCTGAAATCAGTCATTTGTTGCGCCATGGCTGCGCAGGATTCAACGATGAAAAAGAAGCGAATTTCAAAGAAAAACAAATCTGCCTGGCGCAAAACAGATATTCAAGATGTCGAACAGTTTCTTGACGATCAGCGACAGGAGGAGCGTGTCGGGTAAGCCAATTGTCTCTGTTCTGCGATTTGTAAACAAAACACGTTTCACTTCATGATGATTCTGTACAACTTGCAGCACCTTCAAAGACAAACAGAATGAGGAACTGTTCATGGTGGATGCCTCGCCGTTAAAGAAAGCTCCCAGCGTGCTGACAGTCAAGCAGAAGCGCAAACTGAACGCGCTTAAACCCATGCGCAGTCACCAGGCGCTGGAGAACAGATCCAAGGTGCAAGATCCCATTGTCAAGCGGTAAGCAACGGATTCTCGCAAAGATTCTTCAGCATTGGGTGCATTACAATTGTAATATCCGAAATTAAACAATTTGATGGCTTCTTTGCTCACACAGCAATCATGTGCGACCGATGAAGAATGGACGTAATATCGAGCTGGAGGTCTGCAGTCCGACAAAGGGGCGTCATCGCCAGGCTAACCGAGATCGAGGTCTCTACTATGAGAAGCTGGAACAACGTTTGGCAGCGCGAGAGAACGGCAAGAAGGTCAACAAGGCTGACAAGGACATTTGGATAGAGGAGGACTTCCGCGACAAAATACCCGGCCTCAAGGACAAAAAGGGATGGATCAGTCGCGATCTGGCCGTGCACATTGCGGGCAACGTGGGCCGCAAAGTGGTCAAAACGCACGCAAGCCTGCACCACAAAACCACCAAGGCCAAGTAAGAAAAATAACTATTTATTGTATTGTTTATATTATGTTTGTTGTTGTCTTATGCAGAAAGTTTGTGGCGCCTCATCCGGGCATGAGCTACAATCCGTCGCTGGAGGCGCATCTGGATTTGCTGACGCAGGTTGTTGATCGCGAGGAGGGCATTATCAAGAAGGAGCAGCATCTCAAGCGGGTGACCACCAGCATGTTTAGCAAGGTGACGCCCGAGGAGCGCGACAGCCGTCGCCTCCAAGAAATGAGCGAGGGCATCAAGGAAGACGGTGACCCTCAATCGGAAAGCGATAATGATGAGGCTGATGATCGAGCGCAGCTGGCCACCGATAGGGCCTATCAGCCGATTAATGCACCTGTGCAGAACAAGAAGAAGAGCAAACAGGCGCGCAACAAAGAACTCAAGCAAAATGAGCTGCAGCGTCTGCACGAGGTCAAGAAGGCGCTGAAAAAACAAACCGCCGACCTGATTAGGTAAGCAAAGCGCAGACAACAATTGTATGCTTAACTAATCCTGCATACTGTATTCCTGTGCAGAATCAAATCGATACGCGCCGAGGTGCTCGGGGAGGCCGCCGAGATGAATGATCTGAAGAAGCACCGCAAATCGAAGGCGGAGCGCAAAAAGTTCGAGACAAAGCGTCTGGGTCGGCACAAGTTTGAGGCGCCCGATCTGGATGTGAACATGGTCGACGATCTGGCCGGCAATCTGCGGAACGTTAAGCCCGAGAGTAATCTGCTCACAGATCGTTTCAAGCTGATGCAGAAGAACAACATGCTGCCCACCACGGTGGCCGGCACCCACAAGCGCTCCAAGGTGAAGCGTTTCCCCCGCAACTCTCACAAAGAGCCCGGCGTCAGCTTTCAGGATTTGCGTGATCGACGCAAAGCTGCCGCTGCGGCGGCAAAGGCCAATAAGGACACCATCCAAATTTAGTCTATGTCAATATTCCCACTTGTCGTTTTATTCAAAAGCAAATATATAAGATATACCTAAAAACACACACAGATATATATATATATATATATATACATAAATGAATAACCCACCCAACAAAAAAAAAATTAAATCAATGATTTGCTCATTCCGCGATGCAGCTTAGAATTCATCTTCTTTTTCTTGGACTGCGGCGTACCAGCATCCCGATCCGGCACCACAGGTGCATCCAAGCGCTTGATGCCGCTGCAACAACAAAAACTTTTCATTAATTTCAGCTTCATAACAAAAAAAAAAAATAAACATCGTTTTTTTTTTTGTAAATACTCAGAAATACCCACAGCAAGGATGGAGAGAAAAAGAGAGAGAAAGGAGATTGTCTGCTGTCTCTTTCTAAATGATAACTACCTTACCTCTTAACGGAGAGCAGACCGCTGCCCTTGTCACTACCATTCGTCTGCAGCGCCTGATTCCAATCCTCTTCGCTGCCCTTGATTTGGTATTCATCGAGCATCTCTGCCTTGAGGAGTTTCAGTTCCTTGCGTTGATTCTTTATTAGCTTGTTGGCCGACTGCTCGAGCTCTTTGTCCAGGGACAGGCTGAGCGGTTGGAGTTGTTCGCCCTGCGGCAATTGTTCCATCTGCAGCATGCCATCCTCAATGTGCTGCTCGACCACCGTGCGAAAGCATTGATTGCACTTCTTTAATGCATCATAGAATTTGGCCAGCAGCTGGTTGCCGGGCATATTTATCTCCAAGCCGAGCGCATCCACTGTCTTGCCCTGCACGCCGAGCGCCAGAAGAATAGCCTTCTGCACATTATCCAAATTCAGGCCGGGAATTCGATTTTGGAAATACAGTCGAGCAATGTCACTGAGCAGATCGAGGATCAGACGAAACTCGGACTGTTGGCGTGCATAGCTCTCCAGCCGTTGCAGATCGTGGGGCAGAAAGTGTTCATCAAGCGTCCGCTTGTTCAGCACAAATGAAGCCTCATCATCATCAGCATCATCGCCCTTCACCACCTTGTTGTTGAGCAGAGCCAGGCAGAGTTTCGTTTCAAATTCGCGAAATGTTGTGCCCATCAGTTTGAGGACGCGTCGTCGGAAGTCATTGTAGTAGAGACTTAGCCAGGGTGAGGCCTTTGGGGTGGCCAGTGTGTGCAGCATTATGCAGCTGTGCTCCGCGGTCAGCTCATTGGCCTTCTGGCTGAGATAGACGGGCACAAATCCGGCGCTCTTCCAGAACTTAAGCAGATCGACGGTGAGGCCATAGGAGGTGCCAATATAATCAACTGGCTCCGGTTGGCGCTCATGCAGACGTTGCAGCAGAATGGGAATGCGACTGCGTGGTCGTATCTGCTCCTTGAGCAGACTAATCTCCTCTTCCTCTACCTCTTCAATGCCAGCTGCAATAACAACAAAAAATAAAACATTAGTTTCATATAAAAATTGATTCTGTCTTTCCTCCTCACCTGGAGTGTTGGGCAGAGGTGCATCGCCGAGATTAGCATGACGCCGAGCATAGTAGTCCTTGAGCAGATGAATGGCACGTTTGCCATAGCCCATGCGCTGGTAATTGGGATGGGTGGCGATGCGCACAATGCGTACACCGCAGAGCTTTGGAAAATCACGATCGCCGTATTGCTCGGCTATGTTCCATGGTATCAGATCACCGGCGGCCTTCTTGCCGCGTCCCATTGAATCGCTGATGCTCTGCGCTGAGATTTGGCCCTCGAGCGCCACTTGAATGACAACCAGAATCTCGGGCAATTGATCCATGCGCTGCACGGGCCCCAACAGGCAGAACAAATGATGGGCAGGCGCATCGCTCATCATTTGCAGATCGTTGGGTGTGTTCTTGTAGTGAGATGACACATAGATGTGCACCATGCGATGCAAAAAGGACTCGGCGGCCTTGTGATACGAGAACAGTGCATCACGATCAATATAGTAGAGATCGCAGGCATCGGGCGTTGGGCAGCCGGAGCTAATGTTGGGCACAATGCTTGCGTCCAGGCAAAGCAAATTGATTAGCCAGCGCTCGATATCATCATTGGACTGATAGCGTATGGACTCGTCCAGCTTAATTGGTGGACGCGCATTGTTCTCCTTCTGCAGCTGGGAGATTAGCTTCAGGCTTAGCGAACGTCCGGTGCCCTCATAGCCATTGATTGTGCTGGCCATAAAGATCAGATACGGACCGATCATCTTTTTCACCAATGGCAGTGGAATCGCTGCCGCCTCATCGATCAGCAACAGATCGGCGGCATTCAACAGATGCGTATCGCTGGGCGCTATATACTGAATGGTCTGGCGGCTGTTGCGCGTTACATTTATCCGAATGATGGCCTTCTTGTAGTTCGGATTTGTGCTGCGAATGATGGTGTAGTCGGCATGCTCCTGATACTCCAAACCATCGAAGCCCTTCAACACGAACTCAAAGAGAGTTATCAAATTCTCTGGATGCGGCGATGTCACATAAATATTCACATAGCCAAATGCAACGGCAGCAGCGATGGAGAGGCCCAAAGCGGCCGATTTACCGCGTCCACGTGCGGCAGTTAGGGATATTGGCGGCTTCAGCTGCTTGTCGACCAGCGCCTCGATGAACTGGGCCACTGCGTTGCCCTGATCATAGGTCTTGCATAGATTTACCAGTGAGCCCGCGGGCTGCACATTTAATAGACTCTCCTTCAAATCCTTGAGACTGCTCTCGTGCTCCGATCGGCCAATGTTTGCCGGCTAACAAAAACCAAATGGAACAATTAACAATTTAGCAAAAAACTTGCCTTAATGGTGAACCGCGCTTACATTCACTGGCTCCACATTGATCGTCTTGGAGCTGAGGGGCAGCACGGTTAGGTCATCGTTGACCACCAGACAGCGCTTGCAGTCGGCCAGTGATAGTATAAGACGCTCATTGAAGCGACAGGTGACAGTCTGATGGGCCTCGGTGCGGAATCGCATGTGCACATCCATGCTCATGGTAAAGAGCTGCTTCAGTGACTGCATTGTCTTTAGCAGCAATATAATCAGGCCGCCGCCCTCGACGGTTTCGATGGTGCGCGCCAGCAGATTAGGTGTGAGTGCCTCGAAATCTTGTAATACACAAACGCCATAGGTGCGGCCCAGTATGGCGTGCGTCTCTGAGTAGTAACGTCCGTGTATGGTGGTTGCCACACGGAACGCATCAAACAAGTCCACTTCATTCATATCCACTTTGCCGTGGGCAATCTTCTTGGCACGCTTCTTGCCGTGACTGTGTAAGAGTAAAATGTGAGCATGCGAATTGAGGATTTGATTGAAAACATCAACTACGACTTACTTGGAGATGGCATCATCCTTGTTCTTGTAGCACCACAGCACATTGGGACGCGCCTTCACAGTTGATTTGATCAGTATATCATAGAGAATGGGCACCTGATCGCGTGCTTTGTCGCCGGTGATGATGAACATGGTGCGATGGCCCAGCTTGACGCCATTCTCAATCATAACGCGTATGCGATTATCTATTTTCTTTTTTACCATTTTGATTAAATTTGACCAAATCTAAAGGAACTGAAGCAACTTGACACAATGCTCAATACAATATTGTTTTTGTCGCGGACAGTTCAAATGCACGTGTAACTCGATGTGCTGTGAACAGCTGTGACTTATCGATATACGAAATAACGCACAGCACATACGATTAGCCAGATTGTGCAGACGGCGTTTCAATATAATTAATGATTTATGTTATCATAAACATTACAATTTAATAATTCAAGTTTGATTTTTCGACATATGTAACAATTTAAATGTGGGTAAGATTTGTAAAATATTAAGCAGAATTGTACTCCCCATGATGTAGCCTTTGCCACAATCGAGGAATACCTCTACCCGAAATTTGTATTCGCAGCCCACTTAACGCAACTGAAATATGCGCTCGCAGCCAACTTTGTTTACAGAACAGCTGTTTGTGTGGTGAAAACGAATCGGCGATACTGTTTCACATTCGTAAAATGGCGTCGGAGGTAGCGGTTGAACAACAAGACCAAGAATTTGTAAGTGTACAAACAAAGAATTGTTGAACCAATTGGATACATACATTAATGTGTTAGCAACAAAATGATACTAGCCCTAAAATAGTGCAAAATTATGGATGTATATGCAACAGGGCAACAGTGAACTACTCAAATTGCTTGCGTGTTTTTAACTGTGCGTGCGCGTTGTATTTGTGTGTGGGTGCTTGTGCACTTGTGTGAGTGCTTGTGCGAGAGCGTTTCAGATCTTGTTTGCGGGTGTGTGTGTGTGTGTGTTGCAATGTGTGTTTCATCAAAATCTGTTGCGGTATTTGGCACTAGCAAAAAATTTAAGAGGGTGTGTATGTGTGTAAATTTTTTAATAACACGCCTGCGTGTGTGTGTATTTATGTGGGGATATGCTAGCACGTGTTATTTACAAAAAAAAGAACAACAGTAGAAATTGTTGTAAATTCCTCTACGCTTGGCTATCACTGTTATCACACAACACAAATAACAACAGCACAACCAAAACAAAACAACAACTGGACAAATGAAAGTTCACTTGTGTGCGTTATGAGTGACTGTTGTGTAGCAAGTGGTTTTGCTCTCCCTTTCTCCCTCTCTGCCATCGCTCTTATAGCTATTCCTTTCTGGTGTTGCTTCGCTCGCATTGCATTTAGTAGGGAAAGTGATTTCCGTTCGCTGCTCTGCTCTTGTTGTTTGTGTTTTTGTTGTTCTTGTCGCTGCTGCTGCTGCTGCATTTTACAGTGCACGTTAAAGTGTATGCGATCGCAAAACCAGTTTACAGTTAGACAACACAAAGAGTGCATTTTTATATAAGAAAAGAGATCTCTCTCACTCTCCCTTCTTCCAGCTGACACAAAGTTTATTGTTTGACTAATCGCTGGCAGTGATGTTCGTTGGCATCAGGATTTCTTAAACGGTTGGCGGGAGACAAGACATGGATGGGCTGACCTTGCTTGAAGCTGCTTTAAAATGCACACGAAATTAAGATACACGCGCATACACACACACATACCCGCATACACACAAAGCTACACCACTACCCTACCTGAACCAGCCCCACATAGTTGTGTGTGTGTGTGTTTGCATGTGTATTATTGATACGCATTTGATTATTTTATATTCACTTTATTTGCACGCTGAAGCTCATCGTAATTGAAGCGACTTCAAATTGATTTTGTCTCGTTTGAATTTTAATGTTTTCTATTCCTATTTTAGTAGTTGGTTGTCTAAATTTCATATAAACACTTTTGATTTTTTTTCCTTACTTGGCCAATTTGCATCTCATTCATTTAATTGACAATAAGTTTGTACGCTTTATTAAAATTGGGACATATTTTTTTCAAGTGCATATTTTGTTGTTCATGCTCTGCATTTTGATCGTATCTAATCAACTTTTTTGGTTTTTTATGGGTTTTTAAAACTTATTTTTTTTTTTATAAATACCAATCATAAAAGCAATATATAATATATATATATATATTATTAATATATGAACGGTTTACGTCATAAATTTGGTTGTTAAACTTTTCTTACTTTAAAATGGGAAAAATACAAATAAATTAAATGAAATTGTTAACTTGAACTTAGCTAGACATATATTTTAACGAGATTTAAGCTAAAAGTAAACTACCCTTTTTAATTTGTTAACTGAAGCCCTAAGCCTCCATCTTTCCCACTTTTCCCTGCAACTTTTTAATAATTTTTGATTCTGTTTTTTTGCCTTTTGTTTTTCCCAATTCTTGCAATAAATGTTGAACCAGTTTGCATTTGAATACGCTAATATTTATTATATCCTTTGGTCATTTTATATTTTAAGTTGAACGACTTAATTCATTAATAAAATCTGTCGCTTGTGAATAATGAAATAATTCGCTGAAACATGATAATTAAATACGACAATCAATTGAAAAGTTTTTAATTTGGAATACATTTCGTATTATAGAATAATTGGTTTTCCTTTAACAGAAATTACGTATCACAAAAATTGGTTGTTGTTTTATCCTAGCTCGCTGCCCCAATGGGACCGCAATGGGGCTGCCACAAAAAGTACAATAACCTTTTTGGCACACGGTCTCTGAACGGAGTGGGTGAACTGGGAGGGAACAGTGTGGCTTTAGATGGCTATAATGCTTTCTTTTTTTTTCTATTCTTTTGTTCAGCCTGTTGCTGTGGCCGCTTTTCATTAAGCTTGCCTTCTGCTGACTGACTGACTGACTGACTGACTGACTGACTGACTGTTGGTTGGTTTCCTCATTTGCGTTGATTAAGCCGCTCACAGATAACAACAATAAGTTTCATGAAAGGCGAAATATGAAATATACAGATAAACCTAAATATGTATGCATATATGTATATGTCTGTGGACATATATATATATATATATATATATAAAATATACAAAATACGATGTGCAGCTAAATATGTAAATGCCTATGTATATATACTTGAAAATAGGTCAGCACGCTGCGGCCGTCGCTATCACACACAACGCAGACACACAAACACACACGTACAAGCAACAACTACAACAATGCAACACATAAACCGACAAAATGGAACAGCAAATCCCAAAACCCGCAAACCCTACCCTTTACCTTATAAAGGCCCCAACCAACAAAATACCGAATAGAAAAAAAAATGAGAAGCCCCATTTCGGGTCTGTCTGGGGACTGAGACACTGCGCTAAGCACTCTTGCACCCCAAAACCCCCCCCCCCCATACCTTCCACTGTCCATCCCTCTCATTTGCCCATGCTCCACTGCCCATCGCTTGGGGCCACAATACTTCATAGTCTAGCCAATGCAGTGTTCAAAAATAAACATGGCGAATATTAACAAATGCAGACAGTGCAACAAATAACTGCCAATTGCGGCATGCTTCACACAATATTATATAACAAACAAGTACATATTTACACACAAGTATATATTTTATTGATTGATTGATTGATTGGTTTCCATTTTGGAAATCCGATAATAATATTATGTGACAGCTTGATATGAGCTTATAAATATATATATATATATATATATATATAAAGATCACTATGTTATATAGCTGTCATAGAACCGATGGCTCGAAAGGAGTTGTTTAACAAGGAGTTCTAACCAAGCTAAACCAGTTTGCGGACTATTGTGCTCCTCATTTGGGCAATAAATCATCAATATCGGTCTACTATATCATATAGCTTTTATAGAAACTATCAATAGACATTCACACTTTATAACCCAGGTTAATAGCCTTAAATCCATTTCAAAACCTTGAGCACACCCAAAAATGTAAGCAGGTGTGGAAGTGCCCTCAATTCTTACGCATGTTGAAACTTTAATGTTCCTTTTACATACTTTTGCACAAAAACCCATTATTAATGGATTCAGAAGGATATGCAATTTTTGGGCCTGCTTCAGCTGGTTGCTCTTTTGGCTTTTCGATTTTTTGGTTTAAGTTATCAACTTGTAAACAGCAAAGAAAATTTATTGAACTACCATTTCGCACATGATTTTAAATATAAATAAATATGCAACTTTTTATATTATTTACTTTTGTAAAATGAGATAATATATTGAAAGCAGGTTTTAATTAAAACGATTTGCAAAATTAACACCACACACGCAAAAAATTGCAAATAACTCAATATAAAAAAAGTGTTTTTTTTTTCTCTCGCCTTCATTGAGTCATACACAATGTGCTCAATGCTCACTTTCGAACTGTATATTTATAGGAATTTGTATACTTAACTGCACATATAATTAAGTACGTGCCTTTGTACGAATATATATATATATATATATATATATATATATCATTATATGACATATATATATTTATACATATTTTTGCATTTGACTTTGAGTGAAAAAATGATTTTTTTTCCTTTAAATTTAAGTGTTATTTTTTTTTTAAGAAAACTAGCTTAAAAAATAGTTTCCAAAAAATAACATAAAGCGAGAGCATGATTTAAGGATTGATCAGCCTATGATAATTTTTGACTGTTTCTTATCTGTACATAAATAATACCAGTGAATGTGTAGCAAATCTGGGAGAGAATGTGGGAGTTAATAAATTCTCGAAATTCTCGAGATATTTATCTGGGTATATATACAGCTACGGTCCAAATAATGTACATTTGTGAACATAATTGGGTCAATACAAGTACTGTGGCATCTTCACAAAAAAAAAAAAAAAAACTATATTCTTTGCCTGCCTTGCGCAATTTGAATGCATTTCATTTGATTTCATTTCGTAATTGACAAAAGTCAAAAGTTTGGGAAGCAAACGAATTTCTGGCAATGTGTATTGAATTTGTTATTGTTGCTGCTGTTGCAGTTATTGTTGTTGTTGCTGTTGTTGTTTGCGTATTTATTCCAATCACAGGTTGTTGAACTCTACATGTGACCGACCGGCCGAGTGGCTCGAGGCTCTCAGACTTCGAGACCCTCTCGTAGGCTGCTATAGCTGCTGCTGCTGCTACTGCTGCTGCTGCTGCTTTTCGCTGCTTGCTGTATGCTTCTGCTTGCTTTTGCTTCCGCAACGCTTTCTTCTTTTGCATGGGCGCTTTATCGCCGTTGCTTCTGTCGCTCTCTTTATACCCTGTACCTTAAAATGCTAAAATGGCTATCAGCGAGTAGTGCACAAGTTGACATCTTGGAGCCCAGATATACATTAATAAATCCATATATATATATATACATATATATACTTATTTGTATATATATATATGTATACATATGTTAACACATGTATTTGATCAAAAGTTGGTGACCACTATAAGTTGAACAGGGTAAGTACTCGTCGAGTTCCTCTTTACTCGTAGACAAACACTATTATTTTTTTGTTGTTTTATTTTTGTTTCTGTCTTTTGTTGTGTCCCTCTTCGCTTCTATCGCTTAATGCGCGCAGCTCAGTTCAGCTCATCTGTGTTCTTTTAGTTCGCTGCTGTTGTTGTTGTTGTTGTTGTTATTTCTAACAGAGGTCTTAGCAGCAGTGCCATTGTCTGACGTTTAATTTCCGCTGCTGTTGCTGCTGTTGCTGCTGCTGCCGTTGTCATCTCTCATCCATCTCTTATCCATTACGGCGTGCTCAAGTCTTGGTTACGATATTCTTTCAATTGCATTTCGTTTGGGGGATTACTTTGTTTGGGGTCAGTAACTGAGCGACAAACATGTCCGTCCACATCGTCCACAGCACTCATCTTCAATCATATGTACACCGCTTTCCAATGGCCGGCGGCAAGCGGTTTTGCTTTTGAAAAATTCTTGCAAAAATTGTATTAAAACGTAGTTGAAAGAACTCCAATAGAGCGTTGATAACATCGATGGACAGACCTTGCTAGCTGCCATCGTTGTTGTTGTTTTTTTTTTTTTGTTACTCAGCCTTTTTGATTGGTTTGACCGATTTACATTGTGAAAAGAAATATTTTTTTTCTGCTATTATTACTATTTTTTTTGCGTTTTCGGTGTGTTTAACTTCACACACACACACACACATAAGAAACGAGCATACATACAAATACAGAGAAAAGCTTTTATTGGAGTCTTTTGCCCTAAATTGGCTTACCATTCAGCAGCCGGTCTAGTTTTTTTGCCATTTCTGATAATTAAAAAGCCACATTTACCTCTGCTGCTGCTGTTATTACTATTATTGTCGCTTTACTCTTCTTTGCTCTGGTTTTCTCTGTAAGCTGGCATTTTGCCCAAAGCTTGCAAAAAAAAAACCGTTATGCCCGTGCAATATACACATACACAATGCGATTGGCAAAGCTTTTGTGCTGTGCTGCACGTTAATTAAGACTTGAACTATGCGAAATGCTTGACGAATTCCCCATGAACATTCTTGATACAAGCTCTAGCATGCAGCTTTCAATCAGAAATTGATTACTAACTAACGGACTAAAATCGAAAAAATAAATACAAAAATGTTTGGTTTTATTTAGAAGAACTTTGTTTAGTTGAGATAAGAGCAAGAAAAAAAATACAAGAGGTGCATTTGCTTGCTGCAACCTGCAATTCCCAAGGTGTTTCAACTTCCTTAGTATGTTGCTGATAATAACATAAAACGCCTTTAAGTGAAAAATAAATAAAGACAGGTCTGCAATAGAGAATGTGTAATGTTTGCTGGTCATGGCCCAGATTTGTTGTTGTCATACTTTGTCGCTTCTTCTTTTCGTTTATGTGCACATTTGTGTGGAGGGGGAGTTGATAATTGCGAGCAACTAAGCGTTGTACCCAACCAGCCACCACAGCTGGTGAATCTGCACAACTCACCTCATGACATACGTAAGAAAGTATGTACAATCGGAAGCTTTATGCAATGAGTAAGCTCTAGTTTTGTTGGGAGTACGATAAACAGCAGCACCCATCGCTTGCATAATAGTCGCTGGTCTGATCTGGAAGCTTGTTGGTCACGCTTAACGCAATTGCTTTTTTTGCCCAGAAGAAGAAATGTCACATCATCATTGTCGTCGCGTATTTCAATCAACAATTCGCCAACTTCGATTTGAGCTCTACTTGCGTAACCGGAGCGAGCGAACAAGCTGTCTGGAGTCCCACTAATCCCATTCGGATCACTTTCTAAGCGGGTCGATGCGGGCCTGATGCTGTCGGGTCCCCATTGTCTGTCTGCCTGCTGATGAAACTGGTTTGGGTCCACAAAATTATATATAATATTTGTAAAAATAAAACAAAAAAAATACGAAATACAAATATATATAATTTACGTATTTTCTTTTGATGCGGATTTCTTGTTAACCAACAACACACACATAACAAAAAAATTCATATGTAAATATTATTTTTTTAGTGCTGGCAACAACAGCAGCGCTAGAAAAAAGAAACAGATGTAAAAGAAAGTTTGGAACTTGATATATGCATTGTGCAGCAGCAGCCGAAGCTTTTGTCTAGTGTCAATTTCACGCCCCCCGTTAGTGTTAAGGCGATCTCGAAGGAAGCATCATAATCATATTAGCAATAATAACAATAATTGTAGTAGCAATAATCATGCGCAAATTGCAAAAAACGAATTCGAATCGCATTGAACCGGATCAGACAGACGGACAGGCAGATAGACATACATAGTAAGAGCGGGTGAAATTTTGTTGAACGCCGACAGACGACGACGACGCACTTAAAACGACGGCGAAATTTCTTGGCACTTTCATAAGAAGTCATAAAGAAGTCTGAAGAGGGTGTAAGAAAGAGAGAGAGAGAGAGAGCAAAGCTTATATTAATTTATATATATATATATATGTATTTGTGTACATCGGTACAGTCTATGTACGTACGTAAATTAGATTAAGCACGAAAGCTGCTCAGCGAGGCATGTGCTTAACTTTTGACTTTTGCAAAATGTTCACTTAATTTAGCCCCATGCGTGCATGTGAAAGAGTGCGTATGATTAACAGTATAACAGCAAGCTTTAGAAATTTTGGACAATAACAGTACACTATTAGTTAACAGATTTAAATTATCCTTACCATAACATTTGTAAACTTGACTTTTTTTTCTCTCTCTAGCAGCTGTCCTACTCTCTGGCTAGCTGACATTGAACTGTGTCAGTGGCAGCAGTAGCAGCAAGCACAGCAACAACAACAACAACAACACCAACTAAAATAACAAAAGCGTGTAATGGGACGGGCTGCTGCGTCTGCGCACGCTCTTTCGCTGTTGCTGCTGCTGTTGTTGCTCTGCTTGCGCTGCGTTGCGTCTGCGCTGCGCAGCGGGCCTTGCCTGCCCGTTTCATTGTTGAGTTGCTTTATGTGGCTGGCGGGCAACTTTAGTGCCTGCCTGCTGCTGCTAGCCACATCAGTCGTCGTCGTCGTCGCAGCCGCGTCGCGTTGTTCATCTTGTCTCTTTGCTGCTTTTTGCCTGATCGACGCGCGCTTATGTAGTTTTTGTTATAGTTTTTTTTTTTTGTTCCTGTGCAGAAAACTACAAATATTTAACAGAATTAACCGTGCATTTACTGTTGATCAATAAGTGCTTTTTAATTGATGGCATTTATAAACTATTTGGTGCTCTTCATGTGAACTGTGTGCTTTAAATGATAGCGTTGTCAACAAAATGCATTCGCCTCAGCCAAGTGTAAATAGGGATCCAGCAGTAGACTGTGATTATGCTTATGCCAAGTCAAGCAGCTGTCATCGACGTCTCTTTCTCTGCATAGCAAAGGTGCCTACACTATTAATTCTCTCTCTACTCTATCTGTTTTCCTTTTAATGGTACTCAGGTTGCCTGACTGGCCAGCCAAATTTGTGATTAAGCTTCACTCTCTCTTTCCGCCTCTCTTTCTACATTATGCACATACTCCCACTCTCATTTGTTCATATATAAATGAAATTTTCCAAGTTTTGTCTCAATTTACTGTGGTTTTCCCAGGATCCTTTGGCTGCGATTTTCATATACATTATCTTTAAACGACGTTCATCCGCATCTCATCCGTATGCCCTTATTTGAGTGCCACCTGTGGTGCTTGTCTCAGCCTCTTTGATTTTGCTAGCTTTGCTTGCTCTCACTCCATTCCATTCCGTTCCATTCTATGCCATGCCATGCAATCATTTGCAGTTGCAGCCGCCTGACGGCGCACTTAGTGTTTCATTGTTGTGTTTTTGCTGCGCTATTTATAGATGCGCTTCATTAGTTTTTGTTCAAAGTTGCTTGCCTCTTTTGCTTTACTTTTACCTTCGCATTTACCTTTAGCTCAGCTCAGCTCAGCTGTCAATTGCAAAGCTGAGGTAAACTTTCAGTTTGATTTTCGTTTAGCTTTTGCCGCTTTCAACGTATTCTTCTCTAGAATTATACAAATAAAAAAAAGCTTGAGAAAGTTGTGTTAACTGCTGCCTGGTAGCAAGCCTACTTATTTACATACATACAATTATATGTATGCCTTAATTGTTGTTTAAGATATATTTGGAATAAGATAAGAATCGTTGTGACCTCTTTTAAGATCATTGTCATAAATACAACATTTCAAAATCAGGTGGCAACGCCAAGCTTCAAAATATTTTATATGCATTTCATTTAATGAAGAGAGTAAAGAGAAAATGCATGATAAACTCAGCTTAAATCGCCTTATTCACATTTTTATTGAGCAATCTGTTTTCAATTTGATTCAGCCAAGCAACAACTGTTTGTTTTCCATTAGATGACTCCACAAGCACAACGCACCTGCATCCAATTTCCGTCTATGACATCAATTGGCACGCAAATTAAATTCTCCAACTTTCAAATTGCAGTTCATGTGCAAATATGGATGATGGAGGCGACTGGCGACTGACTGGCAATGCGCAGTTTAAGTTAGTAATTTACGATCCCCAAAACCCCTGCTTCAATGTTCATCTACGCGCGACTGCTCACCAAGCGGAAGCACATTAAATCTGCTCTAAAGATAATTTTTTTTTTTTGTATTTATTATATTTACTATTTTAAACTGTGTCAAAGTGTGTCTCGTTCCCCTACCGTTTACGCGCCCACACAATCCTCCAGCAATGCAGCCATGCAACAGGTCTTGGCCATGCCACGCACAAATGCAACCGGCGTCCATTTCCGGCTGATGTTGCTATTGCTGTTGCACTCTGTTGGAAACTGACAACTGTCCGGCAGAGTTCTTGCAACGGATGCCTCAATCAGCCAGTAATATCCTGCCGGCAGAGTTCTCCCAATCAGCCAGTAATATCCTGAATCATTTTTGCACATCCCTATTACTCCCAATAGAGCACAAATTTAACATAAAATTTTTATAGGAATTTATAATCAGTAGAGCGATGTCGACGCGTGCTTAGAATTGTGATATATAATTGAGTATAATTATAAGTTTCAATGTTTAAAATTTCATTTCTTTATCTGTCAATTTCATTGCTTAACTATATGTATGCAGTATAGAAAGATATTTTATGTATTTTTCTAGTGTATATATATATATATATAATCATTCTAGCTGACATTGACTCTTGCTAAATGCTGTGTCACGACAATTGTCACAAACGATTCTTGTAGATCACGATTCAAATCGAATGCTCAGTTTTTGTGCACTTGCAGTTGAAAACATATGTTGTATATATATATATATATATATATATATATATAAACGAAATGTGTGATCATAAATCTCAAATCGATGATTAGTCCACAGCGTGCACATGATTCATTGATTGATAACCACACCATATGCTTGTACAGTGAAAAAAAAGAAGTTACAATAATATACCCTGCATACTGCAATTGTTGACGACTGCTGGTTAAACCACAAAATGGTTCTTTCTTCTTCGATTTTGCTCAATAAATGTGTTCTATCTGTGTATTTGTGCAATGAGCAATTTTACATATGCAACTGTGCCACTGGCAGAGGCGTCTCCACTTTCAAGAGTTTTACCGACTACAAAACTGTTGTCAGCATGCAATTGCTTATTACTGTTATGCAACATATAAAGTTAAAGAGCTGAAGACTTTCAATTTGGAATGGATGTTTTTGTATATTATGTAATCGATAACTTGTCTCGTTTCCCTGTTACCGATACAAATCGATAACCGATGGCAAGTTTTTTCTATATAATATTTGTTAAACATGAATCGTTTGTGCATGTTTATTAAATTCATGCAGGGCATCTGCTAGTCGAGCACTCTCTCCACCCGAGCATTGTTTACTGTTTTTTCTTGTATTTCTTTGATGCATGCTTTAAAGCGGTTTACAGTTTTAGAATGTTTCTCATTGTTGTTGTTGTTTTTACTTTGCATGCGCATTAAAAAGTGTTTTGAAACCGTTGCAAGAAAAGAAAAGAAAGAAAGAAAGAAAACTGAAGTAAATACAAGAAAGAGGAAAACAAAAAAAAAACACATTTCACTTGTTGCTCTATTAACTCGCTGTAAAGAGCTAATGGCCAATAATTTGAGGCAGCGCACGTTCCACCTGCTACTCGTCTTCGCAACCGGAAATGCTGTCCTCCTCACACACACATAATTATATATATATATACACACACACACATACATATAAAAAAAAATATGTATGTTTATACTCTATGTAGGCTCTTTACTTAATTGACGGATCAATCTTGAATCAACAACAATTCTAACAAATTTTCTTATATATATATAAATATTAAACAGTTATTTGTTTTTTTTTAGGTTTATCTATATTTATTGTATGTAAAATGGTGGTTTTATAAATATACATATATATACTGAAAAATAGAAGCAATATTATCATTTCAACTAAAAAAAAAATCGATATAGGTGGTATTTAGAGCTATATCTGTACCAAAAATGTTTGCGTTTTATTTCATTAGTAATCTTTTTTTTTTTTTTGTAGATAAAAGTACTGAGTTATCGATAACAATACCGTTTTTGAGGTTTGACTACTTATGCAGCCAACTCACTCCTTTTCAAGTAGCTTAATTCTACCACAATTTAGACATGTAATGCTTAGGTGCTTCTCTGCAACTGTGACGAAGAAGAGCCAGCGATAAATATCGATAATTGCTAATCGATAGAACCGCACATCTAATGCAATTCATAAAGAAAAGTTACCAAATGGATAGGTAATGACAAATGAATTATTGATAATCCAACTATTATACTTAATTAAATAGTATTACAGGATTTCGTGGAAATAATGACAACATGGCTTACAAGTTGATGAGGGTACAACAAGATTGGATTAGTCACATTTTGCTCCCCCTTCCCTTTTACCCAAAAAAAAAAGAGTGAAAGCCATCGCAACAGCAAAACCAACAGCAGCAGCAAAATCAAAAAAAAGCTTCAACTTGAAGTTGTTGGCTTAAATTAGAGGCAGTTGTTCATTAAAGCTGACCTGGTCTCAACACACACACACACACACTTACACAATGCAGATGTGTGGCGTCATGGAATTGATGTGATATACAGTTATGCATACAATTTACATAAAATTGAATTCTGTTTCGAATTTACACAGTTGGCCAAAGCTGAACATGTTTCTGACCTTAGATAATATGCTGCTGCCGGTTGAATCATTTGCATCGTTCGAATCAAGCGACTATATCATATTTTTCAAATATTGTTTCAAATTCACTGCTTACTAGTTTCACTAAGGCTTAGGTCATATTAACGATATATATTCTTGATCAGCATCACAAGCCGTCTGTATGCTTATTTCTGTATGCAAACTAGTCTGTCAGTTTCAAATTTTATTAAATAAACTTGCCCCATATATTTGTCCTTTAGCTGCAGATCGGTTCCAATCACTATATCATATACCTGTCATAGAAACATCGAGAAACTTTTTTGCTTAACAAATAGAATATCACTTATATACTATATATATAAATACTATAACATAAAGCTGCAATTGATCTTCTATTTGCATTCCAAACGCATCGGATCTTTCAGGTTTTCCTGTTTTCCCGTTTTCTTGTTGGTTTTATCAGAGAGATTCAAATTGAACTTTCTAGTGTCAACGGCTTTCATTATCTGCCTTGCCCACAAAACGGATGATGATGCTGACAGAGCCTGAGGCTGTGTTGATAATATGCACATTTGTATAATGATTTCGTGGAAACAATGGGCGGCCACGAAGAATGAAAAAAAAAAAATAAATAAATAAAAAAGGTGACGCACTCTCCATTGAGGCCTGTCCAGATAATCTCTACACTCGAAAGAGAACAAGACTCAGAGTAAGATAGAGTTTTTGAATTTAGTGCATTAAAATGTCGTTAAGAAGGGGCTATCTATTCGCAAATGCTTTTTCGAAAAAACTGTGTTTTTTTTTTGTTGTTCATTTGTTCATTCCTTATTCTTTATTCATGCAAACTTACGTAAGTCTTTTTTTAAAACCGCATTATTATTTAAAGAGTTGTTTATCATAATACGTGGAAAGACATTTCATCATACAAATTCTTGTTTTCTCACGACGACATGTTCGTTCGTGTCTGTGTTCTGTTCTCAATGGAACTCGGACACGTAAATTCGTCATCTACACTGAATGAAAAATAATACACTCTTGTAAGTCGGAAAACACATTAATTATCAAGCTTCAGTTATGAAAAATTAAAAAAAAAAAATCAAGTCTTTAACCGGGAATAGAAAACAAAAATACAATGTTATGATAAAACAGCTAATCTCGCTGAATCAAAATAATACATACTGATTGTATTTGAAAGTTACATTTTGCTTCGATCAGTGCAGAGTTACAGCTTTGAAGTTGTTTGATGACGGTGTCAAATGCTCTCCCCTCCGACTGCGACTGACATATGGAGAAGAGACGCGGTGCAAACGGGATGACTCAAATTGTTGGTATGCTAAGGCGGCTAGCAGCAAAGTCAAAGCAGCGCATGCGTTGTCGAATTGATGCCTTTAGCTCTACAACTGTTTGATCGTTTTCGTTTTCGTCTTCGTTTATTTTCCGTTCAATTTTTATTTTTTTTTCCGCTCAACGGCTGCTACAATGCATTTCAGTTCAATAAAGTTCGTTAACATGGCTCGTCGGCTCGGCAACAGTAATAGTAATAAAATTAGCAGCAGCAGCGGTTGCGGTAACAGCAGCAGCTAGTCATCACATCAGTCGACGCCAGCTTTAACGTCTGCGCTTGCAGCGGCAGTGACAGCGCTTGCTATCAGCAATGTTACTGTTGTTGTTATTTTTATTCTTTGTTGCGCTTCGCTGTTTAACTTGCTGGCAGATCGACTACGTATTTTTTCGTTTCAGTAATGAAAGAAACTTTGAAAGCGTCGTGTCGCGAATTTCAGTGCTGCCCCAAAAAGAACAAAAGCTCCCAACTGCATACTATACCGTTATAAATATCAAATAACTGCAGTTATTGTAAAAGTGTCTATTAGTTTTTTTTTTTTTTTTGGTTGTTGTTGTGCGAGTGGGTGTCTGTTTTAGTTGTAGGAAAAAACAAAACGCCAAACAAAAAAAAAATGGTGCATCTCTGTCAGCGTCGACGCAACAGGGAACAGGTAGGTGTCATTAGCGATTAGGTTACCCATAATGGTTTTCCCAATGGCCAAAGAAGTAAAACGAATATTTGTTATCGATGACAACGCGTGTCGCATGCAAAATATCTAATTAGTCAACAAGTGGAAAGCGAATGAAAAAATCCGAATCGATGTAAGAGATACTAGGAACAAAATAATATTAAACCAAATGTGGCAAAAGTGGAAGTGGAAGTGGGCGACAATTTTGGGCTATGAATAGAGAGATTAACGAGCTGCAAACAGAATTCTTATAAATTTATTCAATTCAACGGAAGTAGTGTAGCAACAAAATCCCAATTAAAGTCAAATGTCAGTTCATCGGAACTCATTTTCCTGGTATTCCCATTTCACAGTATTTGAGACCCCGACATTTGACTCTCGACTGAAATTCGCTGAAATCATTTGTGTGTGTTTTGTGTGTGTTTGTGCGTGAGTGCGTGATTGCGTGTCTGCCTGTGTGGGTGTTTCAGAATGCAAAATCGATAAGGACAAGAGATAAATTTATTTCTTTCAACAACTTAAATCGAAACATTTTTGCATTGGTAAATTTCTGTATAAAGAGATTTATGTATGTGTCTGATAAATTTTGCTGAAAAAGAGTAAGACGAATTGGTTCTGCAGATTTGTTAAAAATTGTTTAATGCTTGATTTCCACATGTTATAAATTATACATCATATATCATTTATTGTCGCTTTAACTCGATTTGATAAACTAATTACTTTTTTGGTTCTTAATTTTCGAGTGTCATTCACAAGCTGAGATAATAAAATGTCATTATTTCATGGAGTATACTAAACTATTTTTTTTATTTATTTACTTTTTTTTTTTTTGAGAACACAAAACTTTTTAAAAATTTATATTTGATGGAAACTCGACAAACCAAGTTTGAGTGCTGCTGTACAATATAAATAAATATATATATGTATAACTCGACACACAAAAAATGTAGTTGTACAATATATATATATATACTTGTGTACTCAGTACCTAGGGGTATCACCCGCCTTTGATAATAGAATAGAATTGAGCTTAAGTTAGGATTAAGTAAATTGACAAAACTTTTTCAACACACATCAGATTAAAAAAATTCAGTGGGAATCGGCAGTTTTCACTGGCAAACAAAATTCCCCATTTTTTTTCTATAAAAATACAATGACAAATATTGAAAAAAAAGAAGGTGATTAAGGCTAAGGCTGATTATAAATTAGTTTACTTATATAAATGCAATAATAGCTTATGTTTCATTTATGTTTATTACTAGAAATGTGGAAAATAATTATAAGGCTGTTAAACCAAAGCCGGAATCGCACTCGATTGAAATTTGTCATCGAAATCTGAATTATTACTTAAATACTGCACTTTTTTTTTTAAATCCAAATACCGGAACTTAAAACATTTGACTCAAAAAAACCCTAGTCGATCCCTTTTCTTAGCTATATATGTGTTCGTGGTTAAGCTTTGTCTTCATTTGTTTATACAGATATGACTAAGTCGACATATTTTATATATAATATGTGTATATGTATATACCCCATGAGCAAGCAATAATAACATACCATCGAAAACCTCACAACTGAGTCGTTCTCACTGATTTTTGTAAAACTATATTATTATATGCAATTTTTTTGCAATGTGCGTTTTTTAGTGCGTTGATTGGCAATCTGACCTGGATCAGTTCTATTGACCAGTTTGCCCAGATTTTATATGCACAAAGGTTAATACAAACTGCCTATCGTCAATCGTCAATCGCCTATCGCCGAGTGTCTATTTTAACTTATCAATCTATTATGGGCAATAAACGAGTCACTCATCTGACAATTATTTCCATTTTTAATTGCACTTAATGGCGTCATTTCACAGCAAGTTGTATATTATAATAATATCAATAATATATACATGCAGTTCATAATTTATATAATGACCCATTACTAATGAATATAATGGTCATAGATATCAATTGGACTGGCATATTAATTACGACACAAATGTTTAATTATATTTTAGTTGGCGTCATCCCTGACAATAAATCGAATTTGATGGATAACTTAATGTTTCCATTGGCAATTTCTATTGACATATGAAAAATTCAAACAAGTAAACGAAATAAAATAAATAGATGCGAGATTATTGCACTTTATCGATAACTTCCTCTGTTTTGTTCAGTACCTGTACAAATTAATTATTTATAGCTATAAAAATATATATATTTCGAAAGCTTTGACAGACATATTATTAATAAGAGCTTTTAACATGTTTATCATGTTGCATTTGTGTGAATTATTTATGACTAATTTGGTCTAGTTTGCTTTTTTGTTATTTCTCTTTACATTTTTTTATATAATTTTCAGGAATGTGCAACTTTTACTTCGTAAAATGAAGCACTCCGAATAATATAAAATAAACTCATCTTATTATGCAGAATGTATATTTCTAAGACGAAGAGTTGTATAATTTCCAAAAACTTGGATTATTATTAGCCTTAAAACAGGGTACATTTTTTTTAAGCTAAGAAACAAAATACCTAATTTTGTTTCTAATTGAAATTGTTGTTTTCCCTATATTTTGAAATTCTTTCTAAAAAGTGAATATATGAACTTATGATTAGTAATAATTAATCCTAATACTAATTTTTAGTGATTGTTGAAGAAATAAAAATATTTTCATTATTATTGCTTTTTTTGCAGGCTGTCAAACAATTCATCGATCTCTGCAACAATTTAGGCGCAACAGCAGCTGCCGCCTCCTCAAATGCTGGCAGCACATTTGATATCAGCAACACCGACAACAGACACCAACAGCAAACACAGACAGGGGTTGCAGCAACAACAATAGCAGTCACACCCGAAACATATGCAGGTGCAGCAGCAACAGCTACGGCAGCATCAGCATCCGCATCAGCATCCACAACATCCGCATCATTGCCCATTAGGAGGCATATCACGCATACGACAGCTGTCAAGTTTCTGTACGCCCGTAAATTTGATATACCCCGTGCCGTGTCCTTGTACGAGCAGCATGAGCAGATACGCCAGAGGGAATACCTTTACAATATTGATGCGGATGTGGAGCCATTGTACTCCGAGCTGCAAACTGGCAAATTCACAATATTGGTAAGTACCACGAGAAACCCACATCTGTAATCCTACTGCTACTAGCAAGCAAGCTAATTCGCAGGCCTTGCCAAAATCTAAAAGCTTTTATGCTGTTTGCCGCATACAACACAAGAGCTTTCAATACCTAAATAAAAGCTCATGGGGGCAAAAGTAATACGATTCACTTAAACGTCAAAAATGTTTGTCGTCTCAAATTGACAAAATGATTGCCCTGGCAAACTGTGTCTCACATTAATTATATCAATTTTTAAAATTCATATTTTGCTTGCCAACTTTTTGCGTTGCGTTCACCACTGTGCGCATTAAATGCTTTCAATTAGGCTTTCAAGCCAACTCGAAAGTAGTTACATAATTATAATTAAAAAATTAAAAAAAAAAAGTGAATTTAGTTAATTTAATTGATGAACATCGGATATATTTCAAATAAATCGGTTTGTATTTAAAAATTTATAATGAAATTTAGGTGTCAGCAGTTGAACTGAGTTCATATATAGCCATTATTTCTATGACACCCAGTTTTTGTAAAAAAATTTTGGTATGGCCAGCTTTAGAGAGTATTTTCTTTCCTATTTTATAATGTAAACAACCCAGCTCAATTCTGCGTTTCAAATTTCAGCCAGCTCGCACGTCCTCGGGAGCTGCGATTGCGCTCTTCACGGCCAATCGACATAGTCCGTTGAGTGCCTCGCATACGACAACATTACAGGGTATCGTCTATCAGCTGGACTGTGCGCTCCAGAACACTGAGACGCAGCGTGCTGGACTTGTCTTCATCTACGATATGAGTGGCTCCAAGTATTCCAATTTTGATTATGATCTATCGCAAAAGATTCTCACGTTGCTCAAGGTGAGTTTTTAAATTGGAATTTAAATTTGCCTTTGCACTTGTTGCATACTTTTGGGAGAAACTTTAAATTTACATTTATGCTTACAACATATTAGCGTTAATCTAGCCCAACTTGGCAGTGCTTGTTAGGAAGTGTTGCGGTATGCGGTTCAGAAATTCACGAAGCGTGCCCCAAAAAAAAAAATGAAATACGCGTGTTGCATGTGCATCTCTGTGTGTGCGTGTTTGTGTGTGTGTGTATGTTTTTGCTACTTATCTGATATGCATATATTGCGCACATTCATACTGTGTGTGTTTGTGTGCATACGTATTAAATCGTTGCCAAACAAAAGATAACTGCGCTTTTCTGTTCGAAGTTATCACTTCTATTTGTATGTGTATATTTTTCGAAACGAATTTGTAGAGTGAAAAGCAAGGAGCGAAGAGAAGTGGGCGGGGCTTATCCGAAATCCACTTAGCATTTGCATCGATGCCTGCAACGTCAGCAGCTATCATCGAGCAGTCACTAAATATAACTCTGATTTGCTGCCAGTCGTTGTCTCCCTTCTCTCTCTCTTTCTCTGTTTATTTTGCTCAGTTTGTATTGAGCAGTTGATTAGGGTGAACACATATGCCTGGTAATCCTTTTGAACTGTGAATTTAACGGAAGTAGTCGAGCTTAATAACTTAATCACAATGCCATCTAGCAAAACCTTACATCCATTTTAATGTATGCACATACGTATGTATTTAGTACGCCCAGACAGACGCACACAGACACAAACACACGCCTACACACCTAGGCAGTGATGCGACGGTCAACTCGGTACCTTTCATACGCCTACATTAAATGCTGTGGACAGCCAGAATTAAGACGTAATTTTTGGCTACTTGTATGTACACATATATATATATACAAAATGTATATATATACGGTATATATGCAAATATATGGCATACATGATAGTTATGCATATGTAGTGACGCACTTTGCATGTACCAAGAAATATCAATAAACAAATATAAAGATTAAGACAAACACCAGTCACTAGCGGTGTTTACCAAAAAGCCAAAAGCAAGTTGATATATACATATATATAACATAAATGAAAATATATACAGTTTTTGAAGAATTTATGTAAACATTGTATATGCATGCGTTGGACAACAACTGCTTTAAAATCAAAACGAAAAAAAATATAAAAATTGCGTGGGTAAAATAAGCAGCCAACATCGACTGTCTCGCAGTGGCAACAAAGCAGCTTAGCTGAGAGAGCCTACCCAAATAGAGAGCAGCTCTTGCGCTCTTGTGCGCACTTAAAGAGCGTCAAAAAGAGAGAGAGAGAGAGTGAAAACAGTAAGCAAGGTAAAGCGGCATTCGCTGCAAGTGAAATGTTTATAGCTGGATTACTCTTTTTTTCGTCGAGCGTCTGCACAGTTACGCAAAAGCTTTAAAAGATCAATGGAAAATTAGAATACGAACACACAGAATATTAATACAAACATATTTATATGTTTAACAATACGAAGAAATTTTAAAATACAAATCTTTATGTAGCTAATATTTTTTGCAATCAACAGGTAATATTTTTTATAATTTTGGTTTAGACTAACTATGCCAATTATCAAATTTGCTTTAATAAATTTGTTATTTAAACCAATTATGAATAACAAAGGGAAATTCAAATGATTTACCACTGTGTAGTAGAGTTTTAACACTCACTCGCACATTATTATAATCGGATGTCACCGAGGCGTATGCGCAACATTTTGTAATTTACATTACGCATACGCAGTGTGACTGCGTGCTCACAATTGTGTTGTGCTAAGTAGAAACTCATGTATATGCAATTAAAATAAATATTTATACACAGGTACAAATTATCTTCATGCATATTGGAAAGCGATCGTAAAAATTATTGCGTGGCATATTCGAACAGCTGGCTATACACAGTGCTCATAGTAAGCAGACACACACTCGCACACACACACACATAAATGCGCATACAACAGTAATAGTCATACTGACACATTTTCACTCTCGTTTTTTTGTTTTTGTTTTTTTTTTTTTTGGTATTTGTAGTGCCGCTCTCATCACTCTCAGCTGGCAGCTGCTTACTTGCTCGCACTCGCGCTCGTTGCTTCGTCTTCTCTCGCGCTGCGCTCGTGGCAAACGCGCGCGCCGACGCTTGGGGCTATCTTTCGCTTAATTAACTAATTCAGTTGACGAGTTCTAGTCGAACGTAATAGATTGATTCACAAGCAGCACAAAAGCAAAAGAAATCCAAATCATAATAAAATAAATAGAACGTGCCGCATGCGTTGTGTGTTGTGCGTTCTGCATTGTGTCGTGCCGGCTCGTTAACCGTTTCCGTTACGCCCTGCCATTCGCCCTCCCCCAATTGTCGCTTTAACGACAATTGGAATCCATCCAACGTGCGCAGTTCGGAAGCTAAAGTTTTTGTGTCTTCTGTTTTGTTTTTTGGTTTTTCTTTCGCGTTAAACTTCAATATCTTCTAGACGAGACAAGGAACAGCAAGTTTTATATGTAGGTAGCAGACAATAATCAAAATTGTATAGGATTGATATTTTTAGTTTTAGCGTTCACCCACGCACACATCCACATACACATACCCATACACATACACATGCACATGCGCACATATTGAGAGCAAAGTGTTCATTCATTGCTCAGTTGGCTTAAAAAAAACGTATAGATTGCGCTGATATTTCGTGTTATTTTTACAACGTGCGCTTTGCTTATTTATTGTTGCTGTTGTTTTTGTCTGACATTGACGTAAAACGTTCACATGAATATAGGTATATATATATATATATATATATCTACACTTATATGTATGTAAGTGTGTATAAGCTGTTTGTGAACTTAAAATGCAAATTCAAAGTCAACGAAACAAAGTTATGCGCTATTATTTACCTTATTTTTCTGTATTATTGTTTACAAACACAACCATACGTGATGTATGCAAGTATTCCACACAGTTTAATTGAGTTTCGAAAACATATTTTTTTGTTGTCGTTTCCGCATTGAAACCGTTCAGCAGACAACACATATGTGGGCGTTAGGGTTTTTGCCAAGACTAAGTTACTGTTTACAATTTGCATAAATCAGTGACACAATTATAAGTGTGCATACATACACACACACATGCAAACATACATATGTCAACGCTGTGGCAATACTTGTCACATGAAGATCACACATATCTACCTATGTACGGGTATTGTGAATTTTTGTAACCCTTAGCGTTAACAATCACATCGTCAGAAGCCCTGGCGATAACCACCCACAACACAACCCATAACGGACAGCTGTAAAAATGCAACCATGCAAGCGAGCAGTGCAAAATCTAAAATCAACCCTCAGGTGAGAGCAGACGCAATGCTCTGCCAAAAGCAACCCTAGCCGTCAGTTATCGGAATATTTTTGGGAAAGGGTGGTAAGCGAAACAACGAAAAGCAAAGCAGGCCAGTGGGTTGCTTTGCTCTCACTTTGTGCGCGCGCTCTCATTT
Source organism: Drosophila longiperda (assembly GCA_035042125.1). Lineage (NCBI taxonomy): Eukaryota > Metazoa > Arthropoda > Insecta > Diptera > Drosophilidae > Drosophila > Drosophila longiperda. The sequence goes on along the minus strand of JAWNLV010000018.1, from coordinate 673,465 downwards.
CCTTTTCTACTCCCTCTCTCTCTCTCTCTCTTTCTCTCGCATTCTCTCTCTCTTTCGTTCTTGTCACTTTCGTTGGTGTTGTTGTTGTTGATGGCGAAGGTGGTGGTGGTGGTGGGAGAGCGCGCCTGCGTCAAGAACGCAGCGTTGGAGGTTTTTGGTGCCGTTTATTTGACGTTTTACTGTTTAGCGCTGCTGCTGCCGCCTTCATAGTCGCCAGCAGTACTGCAGCAACAGCAACGCAATAGCGGCAGCAGAGTCCGACAAATAGACGTAGTTCAGCTCTCCACGACGACGCGCAGCAAACAAAGTTAACCGTTAAATGTTACTTATAAACGAATTATAATATAAATACATTTCAAATGAAACAAGCATAATTAATTTCCAAAAATCGAAGAGAAATAATCTATATGAAATAAACAAGAAAAGCTATTGGTGTCAACATTTTTTTTTGTGAATATTTTTTGTGACAGCGAAAAGTGAGAACCGTTTACTTAGCCAGCCAAAGAAAATTGTAAGCAAAACGTATAATACATATTTGTGTGCGTGTGTGTTTCGCGTCTGTGTGGCTCTCTCTCTCTGCTTGTGTGTGTGTGTATGTATCTAAATATATATATATATATATATATGTGTGTGTGTGTGTGTGTATGTGCTTAAGCTAAATGCTGTCACACGGCTGCTGCAAGTGCCACAATGTGTTGCTTAGACATACACACATATACATACTTGCATGCATACAAAACAAATCCAATAAGTGCCGCAACTTTTGATCGCCAGAGGGTCTAGCGAGAAAAGTGTCTACAAGTGCAAAAAAGACGCAGCTGCCCAACGTCCGCTGTTCGCAATCCGTTTTGCTGCAGCAATTGTAACAGCAACTGTTACTGTAAATCGTCTGTTGTTTTGTTTTGTTTCTCCCATTATTTGCGTGTGGGTGTGTGAACTTTTTTTTTTTTTTTTAATTTTTTTGCATTTCTTTTTACAATTTGCAATTTTGGGATGCATCATTTGTACAATTGTGTAACCGACAACAAACTACATTGAAAAGCTTATTATATAAATAAAAAAAAAAGCCAGCAACAAACATCGGAAAAAACCGACAAATTGTCAATTAAAATTGTCCCAACAAACAACAACAAAATGTTCTCTCGTCGTGCATAGCAGCTGCTTTCCTCCCGACGTTACTGGTGCTATTTAGTACATTTAGCATTTGACTGCGAATATTTTCCAAAAGCCAATAACAATTTTCAAACAATAACGCATCTCGCGACAGTCACAATCTCAGATGCATATATAAGTATATATAAATTGAGATTGTATTTTCACATTGTTGATTGCATCGAAAAACATTATGAGAAGAATACCCTGCAGTCTATGACTTGGTTATATATAAAAACTATCTCTCAACATTCACATATATATATATATATATATATATGGCAAATTCCTAGTACATAAGTATTTTTTAATGATTATTTCATATATGTATTTCAATATATATATATATCAGGTAAAATCAACAAATAAAAACAGCGTTCCGGTTGATGAAATTTGAATACTTTTACGTAAACGATTCAAGATTTCCTGCCTTATTTGTGCTACGATAAATGCAAAATCCAAAAGATCTTCACAAAATGTGGCAACAATTAATAGAGCCTTACCTAACCCAAGCTTTTTACTCAGAACAGATTCCCAAGGCTTAAGCTCTATTTCATGTCATATCTTGTAAAGTCAAGGCTTAGGCATTGCTTTTATTTGAACACTTTAAAAACCCATTTCAAATAATAATACATAAAATATATACGACATGCACAAGTACCAAGTATGAGTGCCACTACAAGAATTCAGCTTCGAAGTTATCCACTTACAGATAGGTGATGTGAGAGGTTTTTTTTTTTTTGTTTGTTAATGGCATTGGATGGGAACAAAAGCAGCTGTCAGTTGCAAAGAATGACAAAATCAAAATCAAACAGCCGATATCAGCGATAGCAATAACAACAAATAATAAAAAAAAAACGATGACTAGAAGAATGAGTTAAAGCTAAAAGAGTCAATGAAATCACAGCTGTTTTTACATTATAACATTGGCGCATTTATTTGAATCAGGCTTTTGATTCTTTGTGCACACATTGATATCTGCCTTTCGTTTCGCTTGCCAACTCATTCTACACACACACACACACACACACACACTTGCGTATCTGGTGTCTAAGCAGGTATTAGTGTGTAAACGGGCATGGCAACTATAGCGAAAATAAACCCAAAACAATTAATAACGATCTGGTCGACTAGCGGCCAGTCAATGTACCACTTAAAAACAGTCTGTTGACACTGTGGTTATTGTTGTTGCTGTAGTTGTTGTTGTTGTTGTTGTAAGTGTTGTTACTGCTGATATAGTGCAGCAATACATATTTGTATATATAAGAAGAGTATTTTAACTTTGAAAGCTTATAATTTATATTTACCCACTGAACTTCATATTTCATATATATTTTTTTTGGCTTGAAACATTTCATGTGCCACTCACAAATATTTTGAATTTAATAATAATAATTTGAGTTTTTTTTTACACTGAAAAATTGCAGACAGCAGTAAGCAAATAAACATTTCTGTTGATTAAATATAAATAAATGTACATTTACTGAGAAACAAAATATTTGCACAGCTTGGGTTTTCTATTTGTTTTTTGCTATTTATTTATTATAGGCACTATGGGCATCTGTTCGCCGATATCCGGCACAATGATTAAACAATACCAAATATTCCGTTTCATTTTCTTGTACTATTTTTTTTTTTTTTTTATTATTTATTTTTATTTTAAACAGTTTGCTCCCCTCTCTATTTAATCATACGATCTGTCATATCGATCTATCCATTTAGCCATCTATCTGGCTGTCTGTCTGTCTGTCTGCCCATCTGACTGTTTGGGGCGTCCAAAAAGCGCCTTTTGAGGCCAAACGCCGCCAAAGAACCACAAAACGACAACAACAACAACAACAAGAAATTCGTTTCATGCCCAAAGCCGGCGACAAGCTCAAAAAGCATTACCAATTTTGGCCATGGCTAATTTCACATAACCACACATTCATACATATATGTTACTTTTTTTTTATAAACATACACAGTCAATGTTGCTGTTGCTGTTTTTTTTTCTTCATAATTTTGATTTAATTTTTTTTATTTTTTTTTTTTTTTGTATGACACGCCATTTGGCCAGCTCATTGTTTGGCTAGTGTGTCTGCCTTTTATTTTTGGGCATACACACATACGTATATTGACAATATGCAAAGCGAACACATACAAAAAAATACATCGCAAAACACCAAAGATTAAATACTCTTTATCTAGTTGATAATTTTCCAACGAGTATTCCAGGAAAAAAGTGTTGTTTTTTTTTTTTTCAATTATATTCGATCAATTGTTCTATATAGTGATATAGATACAAAGATATAGATAAAGAATTTCTAAATGCTTTGCTCCAGGCATATATATATATATATATAAAAGCCCATGCGGCGTATGCTTTATTTCAATGCCTTTGTGGCCTGAGATAAATCAAGTCCAGTTAGCAATCAGTCTAGAGTCCAATGCTGTCATCTATTTAAGTGGCACAACGGGATATCTGTTGCCGCAATGGGGTAAACACATTTATATATTTATAACAATCAACTAAGAACTTCAAAAATATACATTTTTATAATTGCTTCCTCTTTCTAGTTTCGATAAGTTTTGCACACGCAAACCTGATGATATTTTCGATAATTGCATTGCTGTTTATCTGTGTTAAATTAATCTTTTGCTGGCATCAAACAGAAGAATCAAAATAATTAAAATTTTGCTAAAAATTAAGATGAACTTTTGTTCAGCCAGCTGCTGCCACTTTTAGCATCCCTCGCGTTGCTCCTGGCAACCCCTGCTGCTGCTGCTGCTGCTGCATTTGAATCACTTTCTTCTTGTGGCAACAAACAACACTTAGAAACGCAAGTCGCTTGCCGAGGCACGTATTAATTGGAGCCACTCGAGTGCGTTGTGGAGTGCATAACATGCTCACTTGACGCACAACCACATCAATTCTTCACTGCTCCACCTACACCTGTTCCCTGCTGCCAGCCCCCAACTCATCTCTGTGGTATTTAGAGGCGAAACATGTGGGCGGTGGCAAGCTGACTTTCTTTTACACTGAATTGCAACTGGTCGTGGGCTGTGTGTGTGTGTTTGAATGTGTGTATATGTGTGTGTGTGTGTGTGTGTGTGTGTGTGTGTATCTGCGCGTGTGCGCTTATTATTTTCAGCTTAATTTGCTGCCGGTTGTTTGCTTGGCTTTCGTCAATGACTATGTCGATTGTTGTTGTTGATATTTTGTGCTTATTAGGAACAGGTGCGTCATAATGCTGTTTATTAAGAGGCCAATATTTATTTGCCTCTTGTATCTCGCTACCCACACAAAATATTCCAATTTGTGCAACTCAAGCCAATGGTAAAAATTCGTTGTTATTCATTGATTTTGGTTCGTTATTCGCCTGTGACCCAAAAACAAGCATGGCAAATCGTAATGGAATACCTATTTAGATAGCCCATAAACTGCATCTACAACTAATTTGATGGATTGGTGGACAGTTGACAATACAGGCTTCAATGTTGGGCAAAATATGATTAAACTGTTTGTATAAATGATTTCCAGAGCAAAGGGCTTAAAGTTAGCGTGTTAAAGCAAAAAATGATTTCGCAAAAGGAAAATTCTTTGGAAAACCAAGAAAATGTTAAAAGTTAGTAAGTAAAACTACAAGTAAAATACGTCAATCAAAAGAAAAGTCAAACATGTTAGGAGTGTTCTGGTCGAGAGAGTTCTACTGGAATATATCAAAACTCGAACATATATTTGGTGTTAAAATAATATTGCAGGTTTATATACATATTTATATATATGTTAAGAAAAGTGTATCTTTTAAATTGGTGGTTTTCTGTGTAATCGATTTATATCGATATGCGCATAACGAGGAGAGTCATCGATCAAGTGAAATTAAACTTGCTTTTGCTTCGGTTAGGTAGGAGAACCTATATTCCAACTTTGAGTTCTCTAATAATATATATATAGATTATTGGTCAGAGGTGCTTTTGTCTGCCCTTTTATTCAAATACATATTTAATAAACCCCATTTGTGTCATGGGTATACAAATAGTGATGTTTATGTGCATATATATGTCTGCAAATATATAATTATTACGTGTACTTTTGCCATTGGCACACGCAACGTAACGGTAAAAGTGAAAGTAGCAAGTAGCAAGGACGAAACAATTGAAAGCACAACTGACAAACAAACATCAACAGCCAACAAATTGTCCTTAACCCAACAATTTCTACCGTTTTGAAATATGATTGTGAAATTAAATAAAATGTGTGTGCTTCTGATATGAGTGCAAATTATGGAAATTGGAGGTAGACTTGATTGCCGTATGGCTCAAACAGCTGCAACAGTTGTGGCATTGAAAACCAGTAGAATAAACTAGGTTTAATAGCTGGCAAATTGGAAATATATGTTGCCTACTTTGTTGCGAGGCAAAGCAAGGCAAACAGCAACACATTAATTCCTGATGAGGAACGTTGAACATCTGCTCCAGAGTCAGGCTGTAAACTGGCACCAATTTAATGGCAAGTGCTGTTTTGGCAACTGTGTGTGTGGCACTGTGGAAAATGCCACTTAACGTTTAAATCTAATTAATATGTTTCAATTTCAAATTGCATTGCAATTACGCATTTTCTTCATCATTTTATAGCCAGAGACAGTTCGTGGAAACGCCATGAAGGGATTTAATTAAAACTGAACGGGGACACACACACACACACAAACACACACAAGCGTGGGTGTGTAAAATTGTTAAGCCTTAAATCTGGTCAACTTGAATACCAAGTTTTGTTCGTTATTTTTATTCTCTTTGACTATCTTTGTTGCTCTTGTTGCTTTTGTTGCTGTTGTTGTTGCTTTTAATTAAGGCAAATTGTGAAATGCACTTGTTGTTGTTGTTGTAAGTAGTGCTGCTGCTGCTGACCTTAATCTGCGTGTCTACCTATTTGTGTGTCTGCATGCATGTGTGTGTGTGTGTGTGTGTGTGTGTGTGTGTAACCACAAGCAAGCACACACACATACAAAAATGCATAGATATATATACATAAAGGAAGACAAGAAGAGACACTAAAAGAGAGACAGAAGCAGAGAGAGAGTGAGAGAGAGAGCGATGGACCAGCAGTGTTGGTGTGGGAGCGGGGGGAAGCGAGTTGGGAATAAACAGCGTTGACATGGCTACGGCTCCCTATCCTGTGGACCACAAATTGTGTGGTTTTGCCGGTATTGGCTATTTTTTGCAATCCAAAAATATGTCCGCAGTGTAACGTAAAATGTTAAACACGCTGCAACTGGGTGAAGGTTGTGTCGCAGCAACAGCAGCAGCAGCAGCAACATCAGGGGCAGACATCAACTCGGAGCCAGAGCAGAGCACATCGAATCAGCAGTCGCAACAAATTCATTTCATTCAATTTCAATTTGTTTGCAATTGCATTTCTTCTTCTTCTTGTTGTTGTTGTTGTTATTTTTGCCTTTACAAACACTTAATTTAATCACAAACACAAGCGAAGGACACACACACACGCACACGCATACACTGTGAAAAATGCTGCTGTCAATCAGCATGCTTTTATTACGCTTTAATGTTATCGCTCGAAGCATTTCAATTGACATTTGTCGCTTGACATGACTCACAAATACCCTGTAAAACGAACTGAATTACGAACACTTTTTTTTTTTCACATATACCCAGCAAAGCTACCCTCGATATGATTTAAATGGGTTAGGAAATCGATAATCACAAATCGATAAACCACACAAATTTGGTTGGTTGGCGGCAGATTGTTGCCAGTTGGAAACTCTTCCAGTTGGAAACTCTTCCAACAGGCATCGCATCCCATTACCAAAAAGCTGCTTATTTATGTACATCTTGAAAAATCGAAATTTCTACTATTCAATATGCATAAAGATCGCTTCAGCGATACGGCGTCAGACTTATTTGCTTATGCTACACTTACAATTATTCCACTTTTTTTTATACATAAAATTAATGCATATTTTTATGATTTATGTATTTAAGTATTTATGTACATTTAAAGCAGCCCCAATTTTGATCCACCCACTAACTTTTGCAAATTTCCATTACAAATGCCAGTGTCACAATCTTTAGATATACACACAAAGGAAGATATATATATATATATATGTATGTATATATATATATGTTTATTTTTAACATGACGAGTCATTTGTCGTAACTTATTTGTAGAAATGAGCTGACACTTTTACAATTTTTTAGACAAGCAAACAAATTGACGACTTGCTCATTTCAACCACGAGGGGAGAGATAAAAAATGAGTTTTCACTTTGGTCCACTTAACATACAATTCAGTTTAAACAATAACCAAATAACTCTTGTACATATGAATCACAGTTATGTACGTATATATATATGTATGTATGTCTGTGTGTATATAAGTAATATTGACTTTTTTTTTATAAAGACTGCAACTTTTAACAAAACAATGTGTCAGACAAGAAATTGTGCTGCCACACTTAAAATAATTATTTAATATCGTATTTCGATGATTTTTCACATTGTTATCAAATCAAATTTGCCATTAGTCGACCAGTTGACCTTTGCGTGTATATAAGAAAAAACCAAACACACACACACACACACAAGCACACACACAATTTACACACGTGTGCATTGTTGTACTTGTTTTTATTTGTTTGGTTAATTAAGATTCAATAATCGTTCAACAACATTAAATTTCTAATGGTTATTTTTTTTTCTCTTATTTTTATATTTTATATTTAGGGCGGGTATCCGGCGCGCCTAAAGAAAGTGCTGATCGTGACGGCGCCGCTGTGGTTTAAGGCGCCATTTAAAATACTGCGTCTGTTTGTGCGCGAGAAGCTGCGCGAGCGTGTGTTCACCGTATCGGTGCCGCAGCTGAGCCTGCACGTGCCGCACAAGGCGCTGCCGGTGCATCTGGGCGGCACGCTTCGAATCGAACACGCCACATGGTTGCTAAATTGCCGCCAATCGATGACGAATCGTGAAGACGAACTGCTTGCCAATATTGTGGTGGGTGTCGCTTGCCCACCACTCGCACCAGCAGCAGCAGCAGAAGCAGCAGCAGAAGCAGCAGCAGCAGCAGCAACAACAGCAACAACATCTGCAACAGCGACGCCGCTAAGCAACGGCAGCAGCAGTGGCAGTATCGGTGGTGCTGATGGTGGTGGTGGTGGTGGTGGTTCTGCCAACGTCGCGACATCAACAATAATCAGCGCGGTGCATCAGTTGGCCGAGAGCAACACAACCGTTGTGACAGTTAGTGGCGAGCAGAGAGCAACAGCAACTGGCAACAGCAACAACACGGAATCGGAGTCCAACGAGAGCATCACAATAAACGGATTAAGTCCAACACATCGGACTGCCGTTGGCAACGCAGACGGGGCGCTGCTCAATCTAAATACGAGCGGTGTACAGGGTAACGGTACTGGTGGTGGTGGTGGTAGTGGTGCAGCTGCTGGAATTGCTGGGATTGCACCAGCGGCAACAGCAACGGCGTCAGTGTCAGCAACAGTTGCTGGCAGCGCTGTCAACGGCAGCGCCGCAGGTGTCGCTAGCAACGGTACCGCTGGAGGCGGCGTTGGCGTCGTCGTTGGCGTTGGTGCCGGTGAATTCTGGTCGGAAAATCCGCCCAGCAGTGCCTCGTCCGGTTTCAGTGATGACGACAGTCTGGCCGGTCAGGAGGGTGACCCAAAAACGATTGATATAATCGTTCAACTGGTGCGACATCGCGGCCGTCAGGGCCTAATCAGAGAGTATGCGGACATACGAAACCGGGCGCCCGAGGGCACCTTCCTCCATGCGCGGTAAGTGGAACATCATGTCCAAGCAAAAACAAATTATTAATTCAATGTGTTCCAATTTGCAGTATGCGCAACAATCTGACCAAAAATCGTTATACAGACGTTCTCTGCTATGATCACAGTCGTGTGGTGCTGGCACGCGAGGAGGAGGATGACGAGCTGTCTGATTACATAAATGCGAATTTCGTCGATGGCTATAAACAGAAGAATGCATATATTTCAACTCAAGGTGAGGTCGTGGCAGCGTTGCAGCGTTGCAGCGTTTATCGATTCTCTTACTATGGCTTCCCCAAAAGAGAGAGAGAGACAGCAAGAATACAATATGAATGAATATCAATTGGCATCGTTTACATTTTGGTTGTGGTTTTGTTTTGCAGGTCCATTACCAAAGACATCCCAGGACTTTTGGCGCATGATCTGGGAACAACATTGCCTAGTTATAGTTATGACAACGCGCGTCATGGAGCGCGGACGTGTTAAGTGCGGCCAATACTGGGAGCCGGCTGACGATAGTTCCTTAGAGTTTGGAAATTACCATGTGCGAACAATTAGCGTCGAGTGCAATGAGGATTACACCGTTGCATCCCTAGAATTGAGAAACATAAAGGTTCGTTTTTGCCTCAATTCGCTTTATTTCTTTTTAATTTTCATTTGCCTAATCGTTTGCAGACTGACGAAATTCGCAATGTGTCACATTGGCAGTTCACCAGCTGGCCGGATTACGGTGTGCCCAGCTCCGCAATGGCCATGCTTAACTTTCTGCAGAAGGTGCGCGACAAGCAGGCACAGCTGGTCCACGCACTCGGCGACACCTGGGCGGGTCATGCGCGCGGTCCACCAATTGTGGTACACTGCAGCGCTGGCATTGGACGCACCGGTAAATATTTGTAAACATGTTTATTGATTGAACTCTCAAGCTATCGGAGAATTATATATGCATAGTTTAATTATCGCCACTTTATTAAAATTTTATGTTTCAATTAATCAGTTTTATGGAGACAACCAAAAATGAAGAAATTTTGGGCAGTGTCCAATGTACAACTAGCTTAAGTTGATTTTAAAGATAGCATTTACCACTGGATGTCACTGATATTAAAATTTAATATTAATTTCCCTGGAAGAATCAGTTTTCCTAACAATAATAAATCTCATTTGCACATCGATTTGTGTTCATTTGTGATTTGTGGGCTACTTGAGCATTGCGAACCGATTACTAATTGTTTTATTTGTTGTTTATTAGGCACTTTTATTACGCTGGACATATGCATATCGCGTCTGGAGGATGTGGGCACGGCGGACATACGAGGCACAGTGGAGAAGATACGCTCGCAGCGCGCCTACTCCATACAAATGCCGGATCAATATGTGTTCTGTCATCTGGCGCTGATCGAGTACGCGAATTCGCGCGGCATGCTACAAGCGGCTGATTTGGCAGGCATTGATAACCGGGAACAGGACTCCGAGTAGGCGGTAGCAGCAGCAGAAGCAGCAGCAGCAGCAGCACCCAACCACAAGGAATACAAATTGTATACAGATTACTTATATTATGGTCATTTTTTTTAAAACTATTACTATATATATATATATATATATATATATATATATAAATGCATATATTATTATGAATTGAAATTGTAATTTTGTATTAGATGAATGTCTCATTTGTTGTTTCATTCAGACGCATAGGCAAGCAATTTATGTTTATTATCATAATATTAATAATTCTAATCTTTTTTTTAATGAAAGAAAAAACAATAACAAAACAAAACAAAAACAAAAACAACAACAAAAACATACCAACATTTATATATATCAAATATGTATATTAAAGAGAAAGAGCTAGCTAAAAAGTGCGAATGATGGAAGTATAGTAATGTTTCAATGTAAGCGGCTGGTAATTGTAAAGTTGACTATTTTTTTTTTTTTTATGTTTCTTATTATTATTATTATCTTATTATTTTTATTATTATTTATGTAAAATTGAAAAGTGTAGCTGCAACTTCTTGAAGCTGCAAGTTGCTTAATCATTTCTACTGATGTATGTAGTAAGTTTGTATGTATGTGTGTGTGTGTGTGTGTGCTCAATGATATACATACATACACACACACATGCACACGCCTACCTACATAGTATGTATATGTATATGTATGTGTATTTATAACAAATTTTTTTGTAATGTACGTGATTAATATTTAAAATTTATTATTTTATATAGAATAATTTCAAGATTACAATGATGCTTATTTTTTTTGGAAAGCCAAACCCAACCCAACCGAACCCAGCCACTCCCACTATCCCAGGCAGTTTCCTTGCAAATGTCGTCATTATTAACATGAATTGTAATTGTAATTGTAATGTACATTTATTTAAATTATATTAAAATTTAAAACAAAAACATAAACAAAATACAAAATTAGATAAAAACAAAAACAAAAAGATCAGCATTATCAGCAAAATAGCAAATCAAACAAAAACAAAATAAGAAAAAAATCAAATAAAATAATAACAAGCTAAAAAAAAAATAATAAACAAACAAAAAAAAAAACTACAAAATAAAAAATATGTTTAATTAACAGTCACACAAAAGTTAACTACTTAAGAAATGCAACTTGCAACAACAATTATGTTCAGATGACGCTTAGAGAGAAACGCGGCAAAGTACAACGAAACGAAACGCAAGGCGAAGCCGGAACCGAACCGTACCGAACCGAACCGAGTTGAGAGGAACAGAGAAGAGTCCCAAACAGAAACAGTCCCAACCCAAAATGAGAATACAAGTTGATACCGTCCGGTGCAACGACGGCAACGGAGATGAGTTTAAAGTCAATAAATAATTAAATTAAATAAAAATAATAATTAATAATTATGAATTAGACACAGCAGCATGTTAACAGCAATTAAAAAGAATCTTTTGTGCAATTCTTTTAATTTTGCGATCGTGTTTTGTATTCTTTTTATACATATATATATATATATATATATATATATAAATATATGTATATATATTGATCAACTATAATACATTAAAATACTTATAATACAATGTATGCAAATTGTTGCAAATTTCCTACAATCAACTACAAATCAGACAAAATAGCTACAACATATACGACATTTATATGCATGCAGCCACAGTGAATAATTGTGTGTAAGCCAAAGTTTATAAACATATAAAATTATAAGCATTGTTCAACTGTTGTTGTGCACACACACACACACACACACAATAATAAAAAAAATATTCCTACTGACAAATAGCCACAAGCAGAGCAGAGTTCAAAGTGCATCACAGTTTATACATAGTTTGTCCCTTGAGCAGCATTCTCCCCCCCACCCCTCCCTCTTGCCAGAAATTACCCCACCAGGCCCCATCTAGAAGTCAAATCGCTTTTTATGGAACAACGTTAAACGTAAGAAGATGAACAAAATAATCATACAAAAAAAAAATACGTAATGATAAACAACAAAATTGAAATAAAACCGTCGAATTAGCTGTTGAATGTTATCGCTTATGATTTTGTAACATTTTTTTTTTATTTTTTTTTTAATATTTTTGGTAGTAATATTTAGGTTGAACGACATTTTATTTAGAGCATTTTTCAATGTAGATGAAAACGAATTCTACATGTAGTAAAATTTACTAAGTAAATAATGATATGATATACATAAACACATAGTAATGAGAGCCGCAGAAATATATATATATACAGATTACATGCCTTCATCTCATGATTTTCATATACCAGGCGAAAAACTAAAAATTAACATATTTTTGGTATTACCTTTTTAAATACTAAACGATTATTATGACAAAACAAAATGACATAAATCAATTAAAGAAAAAAAAAAATAATATTTAGTTGTTGTGTGTAGCAGGGATAAGGCAGCAAATCTATATACATATATATATATAAATATATATATATATTAACTGGCAGCTATCTGAACAAAATAATAGAATGAAATCAACAAACAGTGCAAACTTTGTGCATAATGTGTAAAAGTATACAAGTTGAAAAGTATTATAAATATATAAGTATGTATGATAATGTAAATGCAAACATAAATTGCATGTTTACATCAGAGCTGACACTCTCAATGCATATATACAATCACATGAATGGACACATACAAGTAACAGTACATATAACAGTATTTCTGGTGCGAATTTAGTAAGAAGACATTTAAGAATAACAAAACACACACACACACACACACGCACACGCACAGACTTCATTGGCCACACATAGACACACACACACGCATGCATACATACATACATACATCAATTTGTATATCATTAGAAGAAAAGCTGTGATCAACAAAATGCAAAAATGAAAAGGTAACCTAAACCATTATCCTGCTTACACACTAATCGTACCAAATTCCATACAAATTGAAAGAATTAAAATAAACAAAGCAAATCAAATCCTACCTATAATAAATGCCAGTAAATAAACATAGCTTATAAACATCTCCTAAAAAAAAAAAAAAAAAAACAATAACAACAACATATTCAATTCTTGAAGGCCTTTTTAGTAATGTGGTCTAGAGCACATCTAATCCAGATGCAAATTATTCTAAATTAAAATGATGCTCTATTTTTGTAATGCTTCAAATGTAATGAATCAAAATCAAAGTATCTCTATTATAACAATTAATGCACACACATTTACACACACACACATACATACACACATACATACATACATATGTATTTAGAGATGTATATAATCGTCAATGTCAATGTTTTTTTGTCTACCCCAAAAGATATGTATGTTTGTACATACTTCAAAATATACATGCAAATATCTGTAAACTATGTATATGATAAAATGATTTAGCAAAATTTCATCAAGTGTAATGTATAATTAGCTAGAATTACAACACCCAAACAGACACACACACACACACACACACACACACACACACACACACATACACTTGCAATCAGGCAACAGGCATTTGTCTCTGCCACATAGCCAGGCTCTCTGAAAGGCAGCTTGGCATACAAGCAGTCAAATGTTGCAAATGTGATTTTGCATTTAGTCTTTGGCTTTCTGAAAGCTTTCGCCGCACTCGCAGGGAACACACACACACACACAGAGATACACACACAGATACAAATGGAACTTATAACTGAGAAAAGATAGATCGTTATCCAGCCCACCCAACTCTGCGCATCTGATAAAATACCAATTCTAAGACATTTATAATTAACACACACGCTACTCTCCCTCCCCCCCCCCTCTCCCTCTCTCATTTCTCGACTCCTCTACATAAATATATATACATATATATATATATATATACATACATAAAACCTACCCAAAAAGTAGCACTTCCAAATGCCCAGCTCAAAACTTTGTAAATACATTATAAGTCCAAGTCCAATTAAAAGAATAAATGAAAACTAATTGAAATGCGGAAATCTAAGCCTGTCGGCCAAGTAACAAATAAATATTTAAGTGCATATATGTATCTTATCATTTTCATTATAATCTAAACAATATTGACATGCAAAAAACTGAAAATAAATATATAACTCGGTATATGTAAAGCGAATTACATTTGCTGGAGAAAGAAAAAAAAAAACAAAAGAAACGAGATAACAAAAATCAAAATGCAAAAAAATGATACCAAACACAAATAAAAGTAAATGAAATTGTGAACAAAATATATATAGAAAACAAAAAAAAAAAACGAATTTATTAATTATGGGCATATTTTCTATGGTTTGGATAAACTTTTACTTTCAATACGGACAACTTTATTTTCAGAAAGATTTTTCAGTTCGAAATCTTTCAACAACTTGAAGCGCTCGTTATGGCTAAGATATCACAATATGTCGAACCTTTAAACTTTTAGGTGTATATTTCGATGATATATATGATATATTTGTAGGCCATAGGACAACCGCATGACCAAGATACACGGTCTACAAGGATTTTCGAATCCAACCATCAGCTGTAGAAATTTTGACTGAAATGTTTTTGCAAGTTCTGAAAATCCTTTAATAAAGCGATATGAAACCCAGCTCAATTTTCGTGAAGTGATCAAAAAGTGGCCTTAATAGTAAAGTACTTTTAACTGAACAATCACATCGATTTAATTTTAACTATTTAAGATATGATTTCTCAAACATGTTATTTAACTGTCCAAGTAAAAGGCTCGTATTATTTAATTCATTAATTAATTATAGTTCATTTATTAAATAAATACACGCACATTAATAATACAATAAAACATTCTCATGCATCAAAAGCGTTTCTATATAGAAATATCTTGATCTCCAATCTATATCTTCAGTTTGTATTTTGTTTTAATTGCGTTAAACTAATGCGGAAATAAATCACCATTTTGTAGTTGTTCTTTTATTCTCAATCATTTTCTAATCTTAAAAATGTGTCTTCATTTTTTATTTAATTGTTAGCTAATATATTTCGTTATTTTAGATTTTTGGTTAATGTTAATTTGTATACGCTGGAAAATCCAAAAATTCCAAAGCAAATCACTGGACAAATGCCTGTAGAATCAATCGATTGATTGTATATATATATATGTATGTATACATACATAATATACATCAATGCATATATATATATATGTGGGTACGCTTCAGATACTTCTAAATACATACATTCATATATATATATATATATATATTCTGCTACAATTGCCGGCTTTTGTAAATTTAAAGATAATCCACTTAAATTTAGTACATATTTGTTTTTTGTTTTTTTTAGTTGCGAAAAGTATAACTAAAATACGTATCTTTAATATTTCTCGATCCCAAAATGGAATGCATAGCTAATAACGCAGGCATCTCAAGAGATTTGTTTAAGGCTTATAAATTACAAGCTATTTAAGTGTTGGCGTAGAATTTTTCATAGGTTTGTTTCTCTTCTTCTTTTGTTTTTGTTCATAGTTTTTGGTTTTGTGGAATGTGCTAAGAAAAAAGGAAAATTTGCTCTAGACGAGCTTTATTATTGTTAAAAGTTAAAGTTGCCAAGTTGCAAAAGCTGCCCACTTTTAGATCCTAAGCATGGGTGTGTGTGTGTGTGTATGCGAATGTTTGTGTGTATGTGTTTGTGGGTATGCAAATGTTTGTGTGTGTGTGTGTGTGTGTGTATAACTTATGGCTAATGACTGCGCATAGTGACGCTGGCAAAATGTTTGTATTGAGGTAACGGTAACGGTAATAGTAACGGTAATTGGTAACTATAACGGCAAAATCAAAACGGCAATATTGAAACCATCAAATTGCAAAAACAACCAAATTCGTCACCAAATAATAGCATTTGCTTTGTGGTAAACAAAGAAAAAAAAAAAAAAAAACAGTCTGTTTAAGCTAATCGATTTGCTGGCAGTTGCAACAGCAACAACAACAACAAAAACAATTTGTGTGTTTGTCTGTCTATTTACATGCCAGACCAAAGCCACTAATACATAAAAAAAAAAAATAAACGAAAAATAATTATTAAGTAAATAAATAAAGCTTATCAGCATTGACAACAGCAACAAGAGCAAGAGTAACCAATTGCTCATCCATATCCACAACTCTCGCATCCAATGGGATGGGATGGGTGTTGTTTAGTGTTATGGTTATTCTGCTGACTGAATTCACTCAATGCCAAAGGTGTTGGTCTCTTCGACGGCAAGTAGTAGCTTCTCATAAAGTAGCTCTGGCGTGGGATACGGCGGCAGATCCAAGCGATTGAAGCAGGTGTGCGCACGGGGCAGGGAGTTTGGCTTGCCCCATTTCTCGATGCAGAAACGTCTGGGGCCGGTGGAGCCGCGTAGTGCAGAGAAACCCTCGTAGGGTATGCTGGATGTGCCCGTGACGAACTGAAGCAGGCGCAGTCGCTGCTCATTGCTGAAGCGTTCAATAACCTGCCAGAACCAAATGATCACCTGATGGTTATCATGGTAGCCCGAACGGTATTCGGTGTTTAGGCGCCAATCGTTGGTGTCTATCTCAGCGGTGCCGGCAATGACCAGCTCCAGTTCGCGGGCATCAAAGACGGAGACGAGGCGGGAGTCAACCACCTCGTAGAAGCCGCGCACCAGCGACTCCGTTTGCTCCTGGACGCCGCGCTCTAAGCGCCATTTGATCATCCGCTCCAAATACTCCTTCTTGTTCTTCTCATGGACAATCACATTCCTGCCGCCCGGCTTGAGTTCGCGCTCAACAACGCGACCGAGCAGCTCCTCGGTGACACAGAAGGTGAGTCCCAGATCGATGCCGGTGCCAATATCGTTGTCGCGAATCCATTGCAGCGACTGATGGAACTCATTGTCCAGCGACTCGAGATCACTGAGTGCAACTGGCAGACGCAACAGGGCCTTGTAGAAGGGACGCGTAAAGAACGCATCCAGCAGATACTGATGGACGAGGGCGAGGCCCAGAACGCGCCCACTGAACCGAAACCAATCGTGACAGTTGTCCACAAATGCCGACAACGGCGACACCTGCACCGTATACGTGTCGTTTGCGGAGTACTCGAACAATCCGTAGTAGGGATTGAAAAGTTCGCGCGACAGCAGAAAAAAGAACTCACGGGACGGGCCGCCATAGTCCAAGCCCTCCTCTGTGTCCCAGAGCACGGCGAGACGGCCACGCTGCAAGTCCTTCTTATTGGCCGACATAATGCGACGGAACGCGTCCTCCAGCAGATGACTTCGCCGGATGTGCAATCTGCTTAGCGCCAAAAAAAAAAAAAACAATCAATCAGAATCCGCTTTAAAACCAATTTTGGGACGTGAATACTGACTTGAGTTTGTGTGGTCCCTGACCATAGCCCTTGGACTCCAGCTTGCGATAGAAACTACGCAGTTTGGCCTCAAAATCGCGCCGGAATGGAGGCGGTGCACGTTGCGTCATCCGGGAACTGAGCACTGGCGAACCTTGTGGACTACGCTCCTCAATGGGCACATAGCTCATGATCTCCTGCTCGAACAGGCTGAAAGAGGGAAACCGAAAGGAAGAGTTGAAGATTACATCTGGCAGTGATAATCTCTGAATTGTATCTGAAAACGTTGCTGCAACTTGTGTATTCCAATGCTGACTATAACTAATTGTGCATATTAATCTTGCATCTCAATGCTTTATGCTCACAATTGATTAGTTATCGGTTTTTTTTTTTTTTTTGACTGTTAATCGACTAATCTGACAATTTATAAATGAGACATATAAACAAGATGCAAGCAACAGATGTTGCACAGGTAGTCTAAGTTGACACAACATCGGCCTAATTGTACTGCAATAAGTATTATTAGTTTTGTAATCGATTATTATCGATTTTCTGTAGTTTGCAAAATTGTAATATCTTTTCTTTTGTTTTAATTAATAGCACTATAATACTAGATACCTCCAAACAACCAAGCCTATCACATAAGCACAGTGGTTTCTCGATAAAAATCGATAGTAATTCAGCCCAGCTTTAGGTATTTACAAAATATAATACATATACAACATATAGACAATAATACGTATATCTGTGATAATATGTATATAATTCCAGCTATACATATATTTAGCGTGTTATCGATATTGGCTTAATACAAATTTTTTTAATTATAAATTTCTAGTAAATTATTTAATAGACTGTACAACCTTGAACAGAAGATGACAAATAAAGTTGATGACTGTCTCAAATACCATAAAGATGATCTCAAAATTGAGTTAATTAATGCAAGTTAATTGAAAAACAAAAACAAAAAGAAAAAAAAAATACGAAGTGAACTCATTTATCGATGACTTTCTTGCAGCTCAAAAAAATCCATATGCCTTTCGGTTCGGTAGTGAAACAAAAATAAATTGCATCAAGCACAAAACTTGACCATGATTTCCCATTTGAAAAACAGCAGCAGCTGTAATATGTAGATATAAACGATTGCCGGAAGAATTCGAATAGACCACAGACCTTGGGGCGAGAACACGCTGGAGACTTTTCCCAATGGGTCTGATGCCGCTAATGGGTTAGAAATCATAAGCTCCAATAATATTCCAATATTCAGTAGTATTCTAATTGCCGATTTGTATTTCGTTTTATATTTTTTTGTTTTTGTCTCTCTCTTTTTTTTTTATTTTTCGCGCTTACTTTTTGACCTTCAACTTGAATTTGAAAATTGGTCAATTAATACACACAAATTATGGTGATCGGTGACTGTGGTCTGTGCTCTGTGGTCAACAGGGTATTAAGGGTGGTGAGGTACAGAATGGGAGGGGGAAGGGCGTTGCCGCGCCATGTCTATGCACTAGTGACAACAGTTTGAGTGCAATTAACGCCTCTTTTGCTCGGCACGGAAATGACTAATTTCCAAAAAAAAAAAATATTAAAAAAAATATATATATTGTGGAAACGCGCCGATAAATAATTTTTGTTAATTTTTTTTTTTTGTTTTGTTTTGTTTTGTGGTTTTAGCTGCAAAAACAAAAACAACAAATGTTGATTCGATATGGTAACTGATCGGCAATATAATTTGGGCCGTGTCAAATTACTTTCAAATTGACTGAAGTTAACAAATTATTAGCGAAAACAACACAGGAAATTGCAATTAATGAAAATTAAAAGCGGCTCTAAACGCGAGCGCGACTTTAAACGCGCGCATTTGGCACCCAGATGCGGGTCTGCCATGTCGCCCACACTGGTGCCAGTTGTGGTGCTGGTTGCTGGTGGTGTCTTATTTACTGTTACAGCCCCAAATGCAATGCGAGAACCAACTGATGCAATAGATGAGGGGGGTCCACATATGTTTTCGGGTGTGGTCAATTTCAATTAAATTAGTTTTGAGTTCTTGCCACATGTTTAGTCAGTTTACAAATATATATATATATATATATATATATTTCCATAAGCGATGTATATCACATATATTCACATATTTAATTTATTTGGTAGTTTTTTTTTTATTTGAAGTGCTTGATGAATAGCCCCGGCGAAGACTTTCAAAACACAATTTAATTTCATGGTTTTTTTAATTTCATTAATAGACCTGATGCTAGACTTGTGCCAATTGGATTTTAATCATAGACCATATTTAATGATAAAAAAACAAAACACATCGAATAATTTCAATGAACAAAATCTAAAGACTTTTAATTAAATGTAACTTATAGATAAGTCTTGAGTCTGATTGTTGCATGCAGTTGTTAACTGGCAACCTTCAAGAACGACATCCAAAACAAGTACAACAAATATTACTGATCATAATTTGTAGATATTTTTTATATATATCTATATATATAAAATAGTTTAAGGGTCGGTTGATTTTGAAAGATCTCCAAATCAAATAAAGTAAAATCGAACCGACAAATAACATTTATCTCAAGTTTTTCTGACAAATCCCAATCCCAATCTCTATTTCTATATCTCTGTCTGCAGAGGAACACTGCAAGTTATCTAAATATATGTGCATTCAGCTTTAATTTAAACTGCATACTTAAAAAAAAAAACAAAAGAAAAAAATAAAATATGTCGGACTTATAAATCTAATCAGAGAGTATCAAAAAAAAATCGAAAATGTATATTTTTAAATTGAGTTCCGTTTACTCAATTGGAATTTAGTTTGTTATTTTGTTAAACTCTTGTTTAATATGCGACTTTGATTTTAAAATGTATGTTTTTCTCTGTACACAATTTTTAAATGAAAATGTGAGAAACGTCTTACTTGGTCAACATGGTGTTATAGGTAAAGCTGAACTTGGAAAAGATACCCATTTGTTTGGGCTATGGCTGACTGCACGGCCCCAATGGATTCTTAATTAACGCACTATAAATTAAAACTTAATAGAAACAACGAAACAAAATCTTGAAAACGTAAATGTAAATTAAATTCTCGACGATCCGAAATGAAAACCCTTTCAACGAAAGCGAAGCGACTGATTTGTGTTTTGTGGACTGCACATAGCAAATGCAGTTAACCCAAACAAAGTAAAATAGAAAAAGAGAAAGAGAGAAACAGAGAGAGGGGGGGAGGGGGTTGGTCATATTGAGAGCGAGGCCCGATAGCGTTGATAAGCGGGCACGATAAAACCGTTGTTGGGTATTACGAATTTAATAACAAACCACTACGCAATGCACAGCCAAAGGTGGCAGGGGATGTGCAAGGGGGTTGGGCTGGTTACATTGGTGGGGTAATCCAGTAAATTATGACTGCGGCCAGTGCCAGTGTTTCAAAAGCTGATCGATTGTAACCAATTCACAATCTGGCAACCCCAATTTGGACAGAATACCGCGATAAGAGCTCAACAAATTTTGTATTGTTTCCGCATGCTCTCATTTCATTATTAATAACACTTGTTGTTATGTAATTCGAGAAAAAAATATTTTAACTGAGCCCAAAGATATTTTTGTTTAATATTTGCGTTTTACGCCTCGATCCTTAAACCTTTC
This sequence comes from Drosophila longiperda, assembly GCA_035042125.1. Lineage (NCBI taxonomy): Eukaryota > Metazoa > Arthropoda > Insecta > Diptera > Drosophilidae > Drosophila > Drosophila longiperda. Next base: position 652,127 of record JAWNLV010000018.1, on the reverse strand, counting down.
GCCTGGCAGTAATTGGTACGGGTAACTGTAACTGAGATCTCAAATAAACAACAAACAAATATTTTCTCACACTTATGATAAATTGCTTGCGATTTGTTTACGTAGCATTCCTTTAACCAGATACTTTGGGATAATTATTTTTGCATAAATATACATATATTTATGTATATATATTTTTGCATAAATATACATATATTTATATATATATCTGCGCTAAGAAACTATGAAAAATTTCTTGGCGCAATTTGGACCATGATTCATTTTTGTATAGTAAGGGGGATCTCTTATAGTAAACAAATGGAATGCAAGCGCGTAATATGATAACTCAGGATGTTGACATACAGAGAGACATATGCATATATATATGGAACCCGTTTCCACTGTTAATGAGAAGATGACTTACAAATTCTTTGATAACACATCAAAGTTTTTAGAAAACTTTTTTAAATTCTGAAGTGGCTAATTTAAACTCTTTAGTTCAAAACTGCATGAAATCTTTTAAAAAAACAGTGGTTTTTCAAACAAATTAATTTGCCGAAATATAAATTTGATCATATCATAATCAATTTAAACATCATATTTTTTTTATGTAGAACATTTTTGATAATTGAGCAACACATGATTTTGCGCGTCGTAAATTTTTTTTTTTTTTATGACAATTGTATATTTTATTCGTGATTTTCATGAGTTTCCTTAGAAACCTAAATCTAGGTATTTTTAAAGCTTGTAGTATCGACATGTGCTTGATACTGATCGATCTTCTTCCCATTAGAATTATTTGCTTAGCTCTTGTCTGACTTATAATTTTGTTATAATTTTTGGATCTTTTTTTTTAAATTAAGTAAACAAGCTTTTTTATCTATTAAAAGATAAATACTAAGCATTATTTCTGATTAACATTTAGGTAATATAATCAATATCTATTTCTTGAAAGAGAATCGATTAAACTGGGCTAGAAATAAATAAATAAGACAACTGCAATTAGGTATTAGTTGTCAATATGTAAATAAGAGTGTATTGAAAACAGCTGTAGGAAATGCCTCATGCATTCGTTCTCTTTTCCCTCGTATTTCACAAATGCAAGTAATTCCCGTAATTTTAGTCATGATCGAAGCGCTCTTATAATAATATTCTAATATGTATTCAAATGTATCTGTTAATTTTTTTTTTTTTTTTTTGCTGACACTGTTGTAACCGACAGTGGCTTGATTCGTGCATTGGGTGGTACTAAATATTAGATGGATTGGTTAAACTTACACAGCCCACACGATGTAAGCAGCCTTCGATAGGAAGCCCATTTTGTAGCGCGGCCAATGTTTTGTGCATGGAATGGTTAAACATGCCGTTGGATGCTTGAAATTCCTTCAAAACTGTTCACAGTACTAATTATTATAATGATAGACACCAAAAAAATCAAAGCAAATAAAACACAAGCAAAAAACGCGAAACAAACGGTTGGCTTTAATTTATTATTAACTAGTTCACTTTTTCTTTAAAAATTAAATTTATTAATATATGTTAACATAGTTGTTTTAAGACTGTGCCAGCGAACTGCACACGCTGACAGTTCAAATGCTTCTGTTTATATATTTAGTTTTTTTTTTCTCAGTTTAAAGAGGCGCGCGAAATCGAAACTGAGTCGAAGTCGAAGTCAGATTCGAAGTTATACAGTTGGATGTATTTATGTGCTAAGGCAACAGTGTTAAATGCGAGTTCCCGTTGTATTTCTAATGTCGAATAGCAAACGCAGAATGGACGCGTTTGTCTAGTGCCCAACCGATAAATATGAAATTGGAAATGGAATTAATGCGAGCGTACAAAAGATACAACAACAACAGCAAGAACAACAAAATTAACACCAACAACTCCAAAGAGCAAGGAAAATTGTTTAATTGTAATTTTATTTTTTGTGTTCTTTTTATTTCTGTTTGACGAAGTGCAACCGAAGCGCCAACGAACGAATTGCCGAACTTTAAATTCTATGTGCGATGTCAGCGACGCCGACTGCGACTGCGGCTGCGCTACTGCCTCAAGAATGAAATGAACGGCTTTTTAGCTTTTAACTCTGGGGCTCTGCGACTGACTCACAACTATTTTGATGGTGGTGCACTTCGATGACGAGTGATTGGCGAGTGCGAGCGGGAGAGCTGGCGCAGCACATGTGCACCGATGATGACAACTGTGACGTTGGTCATGGTTATGGGTTATGAGCTGTCGCTCATCACCCGATCGCCGGCTGTTCAATGCGATTGGTGGAGTTGCTCTAAGTGCTGCTAGGGTGCAGCAGAACCTCAGAGGGCGCGTCATGCGCTTAACAGTACAAAAAAAAAAAAAAAAATACAAATAATAATTATAAAAAAAAGAATAGTAGCTGTATTAGCAATACTCGATTGCAGCAACAAACGCGTCGACTGTCAAGCACAGCACGCATCCAAAAACCCAAACCCAAAATCCAATGAACTGTAAACCAAGCGAAACGATTCGGCAACAACCATTGAGGCCCTGATTCGCCTTCAATGGGTCAAATCACAAACACAAATAGCCCCTCAAACTCAAACTCAAATCGTTGTCAACGCTTCACTTTTTTGTGAAACAAAAAAATAACACCACGAAGATTTTAATACCCTAGCCAAATAGATTCCAACTGCTGCTTGAAAGTTGTTTGAAGGATGATACAATTATTTACAGTGGTTAAAAATTGGAGTTCAACAGTTTCTATATCAGTTTTATGATACGCTGATGCAATTAAAACATATTTGCTAAACGCTATTGAAGCTTATCCAAAATATGTACACTTAATATGATCTTAGACGTCTCCTTCAATCCGTTTCAAAGTTCGCATCAAAGGCGTAATACTCTCGGTACAAAAAACAACACACAGACCCACTCAGTGCTATTAATGAAGATGACGTAGCTGCCACAGCCCCGCCCTCAACTGAACCCAACCCAAACCCAACCAAACCGAGACTTAGAGTCCAAGCTCCGAGCTGCAGCTGAAGCTGGACGTCTAGCCAATAAATTATTGGTTTATTGGCAATGCTCATTTGCCGCTGACCCCAGATCCAAATAATATAGCTAAAATTGAGTTAAGCTGCGTCCCGTTTTGTCTCTTCTCCTTTTCGTCGAGAGATTAACACCATCATTTAGCGACTGCCAAGTAAAAAAAGTGTATTTTTTTTACTGTTATTATTGTTGTAAAAGGGGCGCGTCTTCAAAAGGAAATACAATTTACAGATAATACAATAAAGCAGCTGACAAATGTGATAAGATATTTGAACAGGGTGATTCGTGCTTTATAACTTAATTATTTTCAAGCTTAAACAGCCTGAAACAAATATAACCAAAAAAAATCATTAACAAAACCGACCGATTGTTCCCATTTCAGTTATCTATATAGTATTGCAATATTATATAGTAAAGCGACTATATGTATATGGATTGGAGTTCTCAAGATTGGTTAAGGGAGCACCATTTGTATATTCTTACTTTTCAAATATCAACATGAGACGCTGCAAGACTCAACCAATTTTTGATATCGAAGAGGATCACTTAATTATGGATTCGCCTAACAAGTTTCAGGTTTAAACATTTCCTAGGAGAAGAAAAGCGATGAGATGTGTGTGATAAATAAACTTATCATGGATATTCTTATTGGCTCCATTGATAAGTCGATTTGTAGATTTATCGATTGGTTGGCCGTATTTACTTCCACTAGGCAATTGGATTGCCCACTCCCACGGTAATGCCAACTTGAATTTGATCGCCTGGTTTTTGGGATGCAATGAAGCATGATAATTTATCTAATTGAATGCAATTAAATCGCTAAAAATCCAATCGGTGGGCAGCTGCTTTCAGGCGGACCGCCGCTTATGAGACGGAGACGAAGACGGAGCTCGATTAGATCACGTCGACTAATCTGTGGCTTAATCTTATAACAAACAGCAAACAACTTGTTTAGATATTAAGGTCAGAAAATGCATGTGAATATTTCCTTAATATTTGTGGTTGAGTCAACAACATTTTGAAGAAATATTGCCAATTAAACAATAAAACAATAAAGTGTGTATAGAACAAATGAAATGTTGGCGGGGGGCTGGGTGCTGCAGGAGGTTCGGGCAATTTGTTGTTTCTCAAAAATACATATTTTGTTAACCTTGCTATTTGCTGTTGCTATTCGAAGTGTTTTGGAAAATTAGTTGGCAACCTTAGCAGCGATTTTCAAATGCAATTAACACACATGCACTTGTCGATGACTACGTTGACCAGCTGAAGCACTGAAGCAGGACGACCACCAACCAACCAACAGACATCCATCGATCAGCAAAGTCGCTGCCGTTGACGATGACGCAGCAATGCAATTTGTGCCAAAGCCTTTGCCAAGTGCAACCGTTGGCTATGGAATATTACCTATTGCCAATTGGAATAATAACATTATTTAACTTTGTGTGTAGACCTAAAACCTAACTAATAAATAATGCCAAAGAGTAAGGCACGTTTGTCCATTAAGACAAACTCATCTACTGCATGGCTGGGGTTGCAACATCGTTGAATATCATTTTCAATGGGATTCGAATTCCTATTCTCTTTTATCTTAAACAATAAAAAAAAAATGATCAATTTACAAATTACATTTTTTGATAAGCTTAGATTCCAAACTTGTATAATAATATAATAATCCCATATAGCCAATCTTTCATTCTTTTGCGAGGGAATCTCTTTTGTAAGAATCACTTACCTAAGCAAAATGGTCAATTGCAGATCATGGCCAAGGCGCTCCAGGGCGGGCACGCCCTCAACTCGTAGTATGTTAATCTTCTCGCGCAACGAACGGGAGACGGTATGCTGGCCCTGACGTTCTCGTAGAATCTCCAGAATGTTGGGTTGTCGCAGAAATGCAATGACCTGAAATATACAAAACATCGAAGAATGAACAACATCGTCACCTGGAAGCGGATGCTTCACATGGCTATGGCAGCCATATGATATAGAAGTCCGAGCCGATCTGCAGCCAAATGACGGAAACATGCAAGATTCCCAGGATGGTTCGAGTGACTCACCTTTTCGTTGTAGGCAATGGGTACATCCTCATAGCCAGACTGGGAATGGGCTCCGCTGGTGCTGGGGCCGCCGGCGGCGCCACCGCTTAAACTCAAGGCGCAGGCAATGGCCGCCGTTGTGGTGCAATTGTGTGCTGCAGCTGCTGCTGCTGCTACAGTTTGGTTAGCACTGACACGACAGGGACGTGGCGGTGGCAGCGGGGGGACGCCCGAAACCGAAGCTGTCGTATTGCTGCTGGAACTGGAGCTGGAGTTAATGTGGCCACTGGTGGCCGACAGGCAATTGCCATCAACCAAATCCGGTTGTGGCAAGTACTGATGCTGATGATGCTGCTGCTGCTGTTGCTGTTGCCGATGCCGGACGACACGGGGACACTCGACGGGCAGGCGGGGATCCATGAAGGAGGTTTTGCGATGCTGATGATCGATGAAAAACTGTTTGCCGGACTGATCGATTTTCGTCTCCCAACTGGAGGGCAGCTCACGGCTGAGTTGCGCAAATGTGTTGACCAGCGCCACCAGATCTTTGTTGTACTGGTAGCGCTGAAAGCACTGAGGATCGCGACGTATCCGCATCACCATGTGTTTCAGTGCTGCATTCCGATTATAAATGGCCAGCGCCGCCTCATTGGTGTGCAGCAGCGAGTAGAAGTCCGGGCGGCATAGCAACAGCACTGCCGGATGTATGGCCAGATTGAGAGAGGCGGATGATGACAGTGGCGCCGGAGACGGCGGTGGCGGCACAGTTGCACCACCAACCGCAGCGCCACCACCATCAGTAGCAGCAACTGTGGATGACTGTGGGGCTGTTGTTGTCTGGGCAGCGCCACGTGGTAGATTATATAGATGATTGTGGGCGTGGCCCGTGGACGGCTCGACGGTGTGCATGGATAGGCGATTCTCATTGGTGATGGTGCGCCGTATGGACTGATAGCGTCTGTCCAGCTGCTGGCGATGATGCTGCTCCCGTCCGCCGGGCCCGTTACTGGGGCCACCCGGACGCTGCCACGATGTGGTGCGCGTTGTATGATCAATATAAAATATACGACCATGACTATCCATGCGCGCCTCCCATGCCGGTGGCAATGGTGGCTCTCCCAGGCATGCTCCATTCGCACCATTGCCGCTTTCCACAATGCCAGCACCGGCGGCAGCTGCGGCGGCGGCTGCTGCTGCTGCAGTGCGTTCGGGTATGGAGGGCAGACGAGTGCTGCTAATGTGCAGCACATCACTGTTGTCATCCAGAGCAGCAGCGGCGACAACGACTCCAGGGGCTGGCGATCCGGGCGGCGTCTGCAATTGACTAGAGTTGCACTCCGGTACGGAGTTGGCAGTGACGGCCTGCAGACGCGCATGTCGTCGTGCATGATGTGTTGGCGTTGGCGGACAGATGAGTGCAGTATTAGGTGCACCACATCCTCCTCCTACTCCTGCTCCTGGTGCTGCTCCTGCGCCACTACCACCACCGCCGCCACCCACACGTTTCAATAGCCTCTGCTGTGGACGCTGAGCATGAAATGTGGGCGTGCCAGGTGGCGGCGGTGCCAATGGTAGTGGCACCATTGAGTCCAAACCACCAACGCCACGCCCACGCGTTGGCGAATGCTGCTCTGGACTCAGACTGAGATCCAGCGGCGATACACTACGCGTGGAACAGCCCGAGGGTGGGCTCCGCTGAAGCTTCGGGGATAGCAGCAGTCGCGGAGAATTGTTGCAGCTACTGCTGCTAACCAGATGATGCGGTTCATCCGTGGTGCCCTTGCCATTGGAAAGGGCGCGTGTCAGGGGACGATGCTGTCGCAGATAGGGGAAATGGTGTGCGACCATGTTGGAGTTGCCACTTCCACTAGCCATGGTGCTGTTGGTATTGTTGGTGCTGCTGTTGCTGTTGCTATTACTATTCAGATCCTGCAGCGGAAATGTGGGAAACTCATAGGTTAAATGGGCGGGCACCTTTTGTGTGCTAATGGTATTGATGTAACTATCGGGGCCAATCTTCTTTTGTATTAGCGGCTTAAAGCGCATCGGCGGCGGACTAACCTCCGCCAGTCCGAGTCCGGGTCCTAATCCTGGCCCTGGTCCTGATCCAGACAGACGCAATGGCGAGCTGCTGCTGTTCGTGCAGGCGCCACTGTAGGTGGGCGCCTCTTCAGCATGGAGTCGCTCATCCGTATCGAGTATGTCGAACTTAAACACGTCACCATGCAGCTTGAGTTCACGTCCCGTGGCGCGTGGCGGCCACGAGCGCTCCAATGGACGATGCTGCGCCGGCGGCTGTCTCAAATTATTATTATTATGCTGCTTTTGACGACCCAGTGCTCCTGATCCCAACCCTAATGAAGAGTTAAGATAAGCACTGGCTTGCAGTGCTGCTGCTGCGCCTAGTAGACTCTCTACGGCGGCGGCTTCCTCATCCACATCATAGTCATCAGCCGGCTCGTGATCGTAAAGTGGTATGCCCTCATCCTCCTCCAGCTGCTCGTCCTCTTGGTGCTCCTGAAGCTCGGCAACGGTGAGCGTGTCGACCATTTCAGCAGGCACCGTCTCAAAGCATTCGCGTGCCACCCACAAATTAAAGCTGTCGCCGTTGGATACAATTGATTTGGGTTTCCTCTTGGTGCTGGCGCTTTGCGGTGACAGTGTCCACGACTTGCGACGAGCACCGCCGCCAACGCTGCAGCTGCCATCGCTGCCAATGCTGCCGTTGCACGAACTGCTTGGCGATAGCGTTGCACCCGCTCCAGCTGCCACAGGCGTCTCGCATGATTTTGTCGATAACAGCGTCTGGTGTTTTGGTGCTGTTCCAGCTGTTCCAGCTGCTGTGGTTATTTCGCTAATTTCGTTGTTTGCCTCTTGTTTCAAGTCTCTTGGAGCTGTTTGTTTGGAGTGCAACCAATTAGATCACTTTCATAATAATACTCATCATTTTTAATTACTTACTTTGGTTACGTTTCTTGCGCATCACAATCGCATCCGTTGCGGCGTCCAGCTGCTGCTGCGGTTCAGTGCTATTCTCAGCATCCACATCCACATCCACAATCACATCCACATCCGCATCAGCATCGCAAATATTCACTCTGACGTCACCGGCCAAAGTTAACGCACTTTGAAATGCCATTTCAAGCTCATCGCTTTCATTGCCATTGCGCGCCTCGTAGTAAGCATCCTTGGCATCATCATCATCATCATCATCAACATCAGCATCGTCATCACCATCACCATCGACATCATCATCATCATCGTCCTCGTCAGCATTATCCTCTTCTGCGTCATTGCTTTGCGCTGCTGCGACTTGATTATTGTGCTCAGCATCCGCTGAGCTCTGACCGAGGCAGCTAATTGTGACGCCAGTTACAGCAGCGTTCGCTGGAGCTTCCATGCTGCTGCTCCAGATGCTGATGCTGATGCTGTGGCTGATGCTGATGCTGGTCCTGCTCCTGCTTACCCCACCCCAATTGCGGCTGCTGCGGCTTCTGCTCTACTTTTTTATAGATTTCTTGTTTCGCATAATATTGGCTGTTTGCTGCTGCGTCGTTGTGTTCTTGCTATCGATAAGTTTTTGAATGTGATTTTGGTGTGTACTCAAACAGCTGTTCATTGTTCTTAACCACCACTGTACGCACTTTACAACAACATTGCCCTCATTTGTAACACCACTGTAAAAGCAAGAAGACAAAGGCGACAACAAAACGTAAACAAAAGTATGACCAGCATTTTGTAACTAACATGGTCACCTATTTTTTCAGTATTTTTCCATGAATCCGACAAACTCGCAAATAGCATAATTTCAATTTGACAAATACTGCTCTTTTTATTTGTAGCCAATTATATATAGCGTATATACGTATATAAAAAAAAATCGTATCATTTTATAGTTATACTTAGACCTATCTCTGAGAAGGCACGATGTGAAATTATTTTAAATGCGAATGAAATTACACAAAATAAATTAAACTAATAAAGATATCGATTTTTAGATTGTATTGAGTTTTTACCGTTAAAGCCTGAGATTTTGGCGACTGCACGCCGAAAAATGGGCGCCAATGACTTTGACCATGCTGCTCATAGGAAAAATGTTGCATGTTGATTTTTACACATTAAGTGACGCATAATTAATTGTGGCGGAATAAAACATATAAATTAAAAACACATTATAATATTTTTTGTCATCTAAAAATAATCAATAAATTAATAGAATATGTTATTAACTTGTAATTATTTATATTTTAAAAATTAATAAAAGATGCAAAGAAATTCTTCAAAAAGTATATTTTTTATTTTAATTTCTAAGGTTTTTCGTTTTTATTGCTTTGAAAATATGCATTATTCAAGTAATGCATAAAAGTTATATTTATTAGCATGTGGTTACCTTTTTGAAACCACTGTTCCCTTTGTTTCTGCTTTGGAGCAACGGCATACAAATTACGGTAAAAAAAATAGTCATACATTTTCAGTTGTCTGCGTTTTATTGGAGCGACGAAAGCTGATGATTTTTAAGAAAAATATTGTTATTTGTTTTATGTATTGCGTCTGGTTGTGATTGAACAATGTTTGTGCACCCCAAGAGCTGTGAAACGGATGCTACTTTCACCATTTCCGATTCGGACATGGATAGCAACAGCATGGGCATCGAATTGGCATATACTCCAAATAAAAATATAAATATAAATAAAAGTCAAAATGGTGGCCAGCCATCCTACGGAAAAAACATATGCAAGTGTTTTGTTAATACGTATCAGGACTATTGCCAGCACACATCAATACATGGTGTCCAGTATCTCGGGGAGAAGAAGCGACCGATTAAGGAGCGCATCTTCTGGCTGTGCGTTTTCGTGGTGTCCATTTACTGTTCGGCGACGCTGATCTACAGCGCCTACACCAAGTGGAATGAGACGCCAGTGATTGTCAGCTTTGCGGAGAGATCGACACCGGTGTGGAATATACCCTTCCCAGCTGTGACAATCTGCTCGGAAACAAAACGTGTACTGAAAACGGAAGGCAACCACAACAATTCATATGCGAATCTCTACCGTCAATTTACGGCCGATATGCGATCTGGTCGCATTTTCCGACCACACAATATCACTGCATGGGAAATGGAGGAGTTTCGTACGTTGCTGCATATCTGCAATAAGCAAATTGTTGAGCAGGATATGCCGCTTATACCGGGCGAAGATGTGGACTACACAGAGGTGCTCGAACGGATGTTGCCCCCATTTGAGCGATACTTCTTTTACTGCCGCTGGCTGAGTCGCTTCAATGAGTGCGACAAGTACTTTAAGCAGACCCTGACAGAGGAGGGCATCTGTTATACGTTCAATGGACTGCGAGCGACGGAGATTTATCGTGAGGATACTTATCAATATCATTATAGCAATAATATGGCTGTTAAGCATAATGCCACCGAGGCAACATGGAGCTTGGAGACCGGATATGATGCCGACAGCGATGTCGAAACTTATCCGTCACGTGTCCTTAGTGCCGGAGCCCGTTCGGGCATATTCATGGCACTGCAGAGTTTCAAACAGGAGGTGGACTATGCATGCAGGGGGCCCGTGCAGGGCTTCAAGGTGTCGCTGCATGCGCCGGATGATGTACCGCAGGTGTCCAAGCAATTTGTACGCATACCGATGGGCAGGGAAGTGCTAATTGCCGTCATACCAAATATGATAACCACATCGTCAGGCATTGCTGAATATCATCCGCTGCGGCGGCAATGCTTCCTCAGTCACGAGCGCCAGCTGCGTTTCTTTAAGATCTACTCGGAGTCCAATTGCCAGCTGGAATGCCAGGCAAATTTTACGCTTAACCAATGCGGATGTGTCAAGTTTTCGATGCCGCGCAGCCTGAATACGCCCGTCTGTGGCGAGGATAAGATACATTGCTATGATCGGGCCGAGACACAACTGCGTGTTCGCGAATTCCATCGCGTGCGCAACCTGAATAAGGTCGGCGAGGTGCCGAGTGGTGTGGAGACCGCATGCAATTGTATGCCTGCGTGCACATCGCTCATTTACAACACGGAAATCTCGCAGGCCAACTTCGATTTGGATGAGATGCTGGTCGCCGAGGGAGACACCGAATTTCTGCGCGAATATCCAGGTTCACAGATGTCCCGCCTCTCGATATACTTCAAGCAAAGTCAGTTTATCACCTCAAAACGATCCGAGCTATATGGCGTTACCGAGTTCTTGGCCAATTGTGGCGGCATCTTTGGCCTTTTCATGGGCTTCTCAATACTAAGCTTGGTGGAGCTGCTCTATCACTTTACATTACGTTTTGGTGTCAATCTGAAAAATTTATTAAAGTGAATTTGCAGCCGAGAATCCAGCTGTTCATCTGAATCTTGCATGTTGCACATGCAATAAGATCAAAAGTACCATTTTTATTTATTATTCCACAGTCATATTTTAAGTGTTCAATCTGTTTGTATTTTATATTTGTAATTCTGTTAATCATACCATAATGAAAAGAAGCTTTTGTAATTGATTTTATGTGGTAACCAGCGACAGGCATTATCAGATTTTTATTTGAAAGCAACCATTGAAGAGATTCATTGCGTCCCGTGCGAATTGCCCATTGACAAGGCATCGCCTTTATATGTAGAGTTATAACTTGAGACTTAAGAGCGGGTTAATTGTAAAATTGGCATGTTATTTGTTAAGTTTTTAATTAATATATGCAAAACAAACAAAATTCTGAATTTTTACTTTCAAAATGCTTTCCACTACGCAAATTCGCCTTTGCACCAATTCTGTACTCTGTACTCTGCTTGGCGATAGTTCGCACAGATTTGCGCGCCAACCACAATTTTCGATACTTATCGTTGTGTTATCACATAGCCGAAGTGGAATAGTTTCATTCCGGCTAAATGTCGTCATCGCGCGTAATAATAAACACTCGATTGGGATTATCTTTGGCATACACGTTTGTATTTTAAGATGCAGCAGTTTATTAAGAAAAGATTTCGAAAAAAAATTAATTTTATTTTCCAGACTTATAATGCTCGCTCGCAATTTGAGACAAAAGAGCGTAAATTATCAAAATAAATCAATTTTATTTCGTTAAACCAGTAATAAGCATGTTTCACTTGCGAACAATTTTTGTTTTATACACAATTTTCACAAATTGGTATTAAGCGATTTTTGTTTAAATGGGTTACAGCACCGTATTAGGTTGTAAATATGTACGTATTTTTGCCTTGATTTTTGTTACGTTTTTTTATTTTTATTTGTTTTTTTTTTTTAAAGCGTTCTGTATACAGATTAAGTAGCTCAACATTCGCATGGATAACCGAATAAATTTATATATATGTATATTTATATGGTTATAAATATTGATAAATATGTATTTACATTTTTGCATACTGCAAATAAAACTCGTGATAAAAACTCAACTCAATTGCAATTTGCGCCTTTAGTAACTAAACCGATGCTCCAAAAAACACAAATAAAAATAATATTGATAAAATTATATTATAGCTAAAATAATAATCTACAAAGCACGAGTCCAGTATAACAGAACTGAACAAAATTAATCAAATTGTATATATATATATATATATATATATATATATAAGTGTCATCGTATAATACGAATTAAAACACTATACAATACGCTGTACATCGTTACAACAATTTCAATTATCTGTATTTATAGCAAATTATTAATTGTCTGCTTTGCTTCTGCCATATAATGCAAAATTTGAAATGCTGAAAGAGTCAACGGTGCTGAGACCCAATTGGATTTATGTTTGTATGTATATATATATAAATATATCTGAATATATATTTAGGATATTAGTTGGTAATACGAGGCGTAGAATAGTTTACTTAAAATCATCCGTTTCGAGTATCTCAAAGTCGCTTTCATCGGATGAATCCAAGGCGGTCACCTGGCGCCGCTGAGATTTGGCCAGCGCTGCACTATCTGTGCAGTCTGTTGTAATGGCCAGCTCTTTGTCGCCCCACTTGACCAAGTTGGACATGAGGGCGGGTAGCAGGGATTGTGCCGCTTGTGTCTGAACAGCGAGAGCCATTAGAAAGTTGATGCTCCCGGTGGGGGCATCGCTTATCATCGCTTTACCAGTTAGCTGAGGCAGCGATGAAGCGCCACGATCGACGCTGGTATGATCGGGAAACTGCAGACCCTTGGATAGGCTCTCTTCCGACGATGATGAGGTGGTGGACAATGAGGAGTCTCGCTTAAAGTGTCCTTTGCGAAAATCCATCGTTTTGTCTTCCTTTAACGAATTGGAATTGTTGGTGGAATCGTTTTGTCGATTTGTCTGTTCAGATTTGACGCAGCCTGCAGCATTTCGTTCCTCTGTCGTCTGCTTGGACTGAGATACTAAGGGCACCAACTCATAATCCTCATCCGTTGAGTTCTCATCGATTTCGGGTATAGAATCTGGTATTAGCAGCTCAGAGGGTATATCATCGCTGCGATCGTCATCATCATCATTATCGCCGACCCCATCGGCATCGGTGGGTGAACTGATGATGGCCACATCACTGGCGCGCTCCAGCACAAACAAATTGGATTCATTCACATCGGGCATGAACTCATCATCCAGTTCCGCATCGGCATTGGTATAGTTGATCTTCTCTGACCACTGGAAATCTGCAAGTGAAGTAAATTAAAGTCAAAATAATATTTAATGTCTTTTTATAGCTTATATACAAATATGAAATATATTATTACCTTTACGTTCAATTTGCAGCACCTTGAAATTGTATTTGGTGGAGATGAGTGCTGAGAGTACCAATAGGGTCAGCACCAGTGTTGAGCCCGATATCAGATGTCCCAAAATGGCAAGGGCAGCCAGGCAGCTGCTACTAACCAGACAGAACATGCTGGGTGAATTTTGACGCCAATTCTCGGCACGATGCAACCACGACTCAAATTTGCTGCGCAGCTCCGGTGTAAGGACCACACGATAACTACACCTTGTCCAATAGATCCAGTAGCTGAATAGGCCCAGGAAGAGCACACCCAACGGACGAACACTGTAAAGATCGAAAGGCAGGCAAGCAAACCAGGAAGCAATTAGCCAATTAGCACAAACTTGACTAGGGATCTTAGAAGATGAACTTAAGATGTTGACGGGTCAAGCACAAATGCCACTTGCTAACTTAGCTTAACTAACTAACCACTTCTTAATCGCATATGGCGTTACTCTCTATATAAGTTTCTTAAGATAGCTAAAAATAAAACGAAAAACCAAAAAAAAAAAAAAGCATTAATAAAAAATAAAAACACGTTCTAACAGGAAGCAGCTGGTTCAGTATCATCATAATTTCATAAAACTTGGTTTTGGTTTCGATTTTGTTTAGCGTTTCGATTTGTTTGCATTGTGCGAGCTCAGCTGATTTGTGTTTTTTCGGTTTTCTTTTACTCTGTTTCTGTTTGTGTGCGTGTGTGAGTGTGTAGGTGAGTGTTTGTGATTCCCTGTTAGCTATTATCTGACTGAACCTGACTAATCTACAGGTTATGCAAAGAGCGCTACTCTTTCACACCTCCCCCTCGCTCTCCCTATATCTCTATAGTCAGCTGTACGGAAATGCTCAACGCTAATAAACAAAATTGACTTAAATTTGTTATGTTATTTCACATTGTTGACCTTTTAAACGGGCTGATTAACTTTCGTTCCTGAATATTGTTATTTGCTTATTCTTCATGCATAGTCGTTCATTTATGGTTTGGTCTTTGAATAAATTTCAGTCAAAAAGGATCTAATACTAAAATAAATAAATAAAGGCTCTCTTTAAAGAACATTCGTTCGTTGCAAATTATTATATTATATTGAATGGTTGCTTACTGTGCAATAGCAATTACCAAATGGATTTTAAGCAAATGCTGCCATCTGTTCTATATTTGGAAAAATATTTGTATTTAGGCAGCAAGTACGTCGCACTTAAAAGATAAGCTAGTTTAAACTAGGACAGCAAATAGCGAAAATTATCATTTCCTCAAAGTGCGTTGTATCTCAATTGGCAATAACAAAAGCAGAACTGACTAATCACCTTCTTGTCTTTGTTATTGTTATACTCATTGAAAAATGGATAAGGGCGGCTTCTATGATTGTTTGTGTTTGAATCAATTCCATACACATAACAGCTGGATATCTCCCAGTCGAGCTCTCTCTCTCTCTCAACTGGAGCAATCTGACTTGTTAAATCTCAAAAGGGGACACTTGTGCCGTCTGTTTACGCCTATTTAAGAAAATGCACATATCGCGCTGATGACCAGTTTTTATTAATAATAATAATTTCAACTGTTTACACAGCGAATTCAATGAAAACTGGTTATCTGTAAAAATAAATAAATATGTATCTATAAGGGACAAGCAAAAGATACCATCGTCGTTTCTTCTTGATTATTAAGCGAAACCAAATTTACTACGTAAATCTGGGTTATTTATCGATAACGTTTAATGACAGGGTTATCAATTATGTACCGTACAAAGTGCTATCTTCTAGCTGTCTCTCGCTCACTCTCTAACGAATTGGAGAATTCTTATTATGACAGGTAATATACACATTTGTTTACCGCAAAAGCCACAACATTGTCAAAGAAAATGTAACTAATAACACCCAATAATAATTCAGGTCTAGATCGACTCAGTCCACAAGTATATAGTCACACTAAAAAATTGCGTGAATGTATAAATAAAGAAAGTGTCTGATGACTTAACATATATGTATTAAATAATGTTATTTGAATTTGTTTTTGTTGTTGACGCTATTGTTATTGGCTGTTGTTGTCGTCGTTGCCTGACAAATAACCTTTAGCTGCATAACAATTGTTTTTTTTGTTGTTTATTTTCACTGATAGTCGGTCGACTAATAAACAAACTAATGTGACAAGTTCATTTTGACTGTACTCGTTCTACTCTGTGGATATAATATCATCTAAGCAAATATGTATACCTATATAGTATCTGGCCAGAGCTACTTGAGACTTAGTGCGAAACATTTTTGCTATATTCTTCATTGGTTAATTGCGCCACACAGCGAAATTGTGATTGCATACATACACATACACACACGCGAAAAGAAACACACATGTGCTGTGCAAACCTAGGCAGCAGCTGAGCTGTTGGGGGGGAATGCATGGAAATGACACATATATATATATATATATATATATATATATATATATATATATACATATCAAATATATTTATATATATATATATATATACATATCAAATATATTTATATATATATATATGTGTGTGTAAATATATATGCATGTAAAACTTCAGCACAAAGAACAACGCAACTGACCACATACCAAATACATACAAACGTCTATACATACAGACATGCATTGGTTGAAGCGGGGAGCCCAAAAGACAACACTGAGCACCCAGCCGAAACGAAGGTGTAAGCACGTAAGCACTTACACATATGCATGTACATGCATATACACATATACATATATCTATATATTTATACATATATGCATATACTTATTCCTAAAATAAAACATTGCAACTTTAAAGAGAAAGTTATTTTTGTCGTGACGAATTTGGAATACCCTTGCATGGATATATATATACCCATCTTGATCATGATCAGGGATATATAATATATATATATATACTTACACACATATATATTTAAATATTTATATTTATACCTTTAGACTACTGGTACTGATCAAGATGTATAAATATAATTATTTCATATTTCGTCAGTTTATGTGACAAAATGTTAATACACACTGCTAGGGTACAGAATTTGGCCACGCGACGCTCTACGCTCTCCTTCTCTCGTTCTCTCACTCTCTTCCAAACGCTTTCTTTGTCGCATTCTCTTTTCGCTGCTGTCCCTGTGTCGCCGGCTACAGAATTTATTTTTGTTCCCTTTTAGATGGGTATGCGTTTGGCTTTGGCTTGTGACCTAAATTTGGAAGGCGTGAATGCACCCAGGTATTTAACAACTTTATGAAACAAGAATATTGTGACTATGTATTTTTTAGTGTGTGGTTGAATGCTTTTACTTAACTTACCAGGACATCAGGAGCACAATGATTAGAGCGCTGGCAGCCCCTTGCAGCGATAGCCGCGAAGGTCGTGGAATTTGAAACATATTTCCTTTTGTAATAAGTTGACCTTACTCTTTCGGTTTTCGGCTTGATAAAAAATGTGGTTTAGAACGGAGTGTTGACTGTTATACTTCCGTTTTGGTTTGTGTTAGGATTTGTTATTATGTTGGGCAAGTGTTCGACAATCGAGCCCAATCGATCGATCAGTTGTGCGCGCATGGACACCGTTACATCAATCTGCGCACTTGCACTTTTCCTCACTGAATGCGAATGCGAATGCTCACAGCAAGAATCTCAATTCACTCTTGAGGGGCACTGAGCCAACTTGTTTTTCCGGCCGATGCTGCTGTTGCTGATTGTTGCTGCTGCGTAGAAATGAAAAACTGCTGAAATCAACAGAATATGGCAATTTACCAAAAATAAATGCAAACGAATAATCCAAAAAAGAAAAACAATTTAGTTGCTGCTCGTATTATTATTATTAAAATATGACAAAAACAAAAATGTCCATAAAGATAGGACACTTTCGAATCTCTTTGTTCTTAATGTAGAAACACCGACAGGGCCATACCCACACTTTATCTCTTTTTTTAATAAATAAATACTTTTTGATCCAAAGTGTTTTTAATTCTGCACGTATACGACTGCTTTTTATTGGAAACAGTGTGTAAAAGTAACAACAAAGACAAAAATAAAGGAAATTTAACTGCGTTGCGGTTGCCACTCAATATTTAAATGGCGGTACGCAAGCCAATTTGCCTCCTCAAACTGACGAAATTTATTGGAAGCTTTGCAGTTACTCAGCTCAGCGGAGGATGCGTTGGCGTTTCGCATTGGCCGTGACTGAGACGCCGGCTGCGTGCTACAGCGATAGAGAGCGAGAGGAAGAGAGAGTGAGAGATTGCGCAAACGATCGGACGCGTGAGCAGCGAGCAACAACAATATTGTGCGAATAGTGTGTGAAGTTGTGATAATAACAAAAACAAAGCTAACTAACAGAAAAACGTAAAAAGAAGAAGGCGAAAACAAAAACAGTAAAGTTGTTTGGCCTTCGATGTCTTTTCAATTGCGTCGCAGAATATACATACATACAGACACTCCTACT
Organism: Drosophila longiperda; assembly: GCA_035042125.1. Taxonomy (NCBI): domain Eukaryota; kingdom Metazoa; phylum Arthropoda; class Insecta; order Diptera; family Drosophilidae; genus Drosophila; species Drosophila longiperda. The sequence continues at coordinate 633,911 of JAWNLV010000018.1, read as the reverse complement.
TACAAATTTACTGTGTGTGTGTATATAATATATATTTTTAAAATATATGTATATATATATATATATATAAATGTTATATATGTGCGTAAGTGTGTGTGTGGCGTTGTCATGCTTCTTGTACTCTATTCTGTTTTAGCATGTGAAACGTAATTAAACACAAAGGCATTCTTTTATGTACATACACACATATTAAAACATACATATGTAAGTTAGCGAAGCACATAAAAGTCAATTGACTTAAGACTCGTGCATTTTATCCATTTCGCAAGTGCAAAAAACAAACGAAACAAACGCCTTTTCTGGAAGCAAACTAAAGCGCAGTTACAGCTCAATACTCCCTACCCTTCTACCCAACGCAAACTACAACGGCATCTGCTACGGATAACAACATCCACACACACGCTCAGCCGACGACTTAGATACAGAAACGTTTACAAGGCTACTAGACACATATGTACATATTTTCGCGCACATGTGATTTCTTGGAATTAAACAATTCTTGAATTTTAAACTCAATTTGTTTCTTTATTTGTTTAAATATATCGGCAAATCTTAAGCCTTTTTTTAGTTCGCACACAGTCACACACACATAAAAAAAAACGCTCCTAAAATAGCGTTCAACACAACACAAAAACAGCAACAAATGTTGAGACGCGTAGGAGCCCAAGTCTTGTGAAGGGGCGGGATGGGGTAGAGTTGAGGTTCGTTGTGATTGCGGGGGGCACGTATGTCCTGATGCTACACAATCTTATTTTATTTTCGCCACAAAAACTAATCTAATTGATATACAATTTTTTAAAATATTGATGCATGCGCTTTACTTTTGTCACTGTCTGCTTGCTCCGTTTTAAGCCGCACAATAAACAAAAACAAAAAAAATTTATAATAAAAACGATTTGGGTCCAAACGCGCAACGCGATATCAAATGCTATGTTACGCCTATGTTAACCTGCTGTTCATCACACGGTATAACATTATCATCGATTTCGTGTAACAGCACATGTTACTCAACCAGTAGAACGGAGCGCGATGCGCGCAAAAGCTGCCCACTTGCTCAAATTAAATTCAAAAACATCACCAAGCTGGCAGGCTCATGCAAACAAGCCGAACAGAAAAGCAAATGCCAATCAATTTTTTTTTTTTATTAATTAGGTATTTTTGTTGCTTATATTTAGTTTGTTTTTATGTTTGTGTGGCAGACAACCGAAAGCCGTTCAAAGTGCGCAGTTGCTATTGAAATCGTCATAGCAACAAACAAATCACAAATGTAAAAAGTTATCTTTCAATTAAAGCTTTTGACAAAAGGCACACAATCACAAACACCACATAAAAACAACAGGCATCGCTTGACATTTTTTCAACACATTCATTTTCACCAAAATTTAAAGTGCATATAACTATTTCTTTGACATGGATATGGATAATGCAAGGTAAGTTTACTAACCACTATTAATTAACCAAAATGTATAATTTATCTTTGCTGTTTTTCTCTCTGTTTTGTTTTCGATAATTTTTCGCAGATGGGCAATGGATGTGCTGCGTGCCGCCACAGAACAAAATGAGGACAGATTAAGTAACACACCCAATGTCGCCAATCCCTACCAGCTGCCAGTGCCGTCCGAATACGTCTCTCTGTTTCGCATCGATGGTCAACCCATATTACCGCCAGTGGTGAGTATATATACATATATATTAGGGAGTGCCATTACTGGAGCATGCAAATTACCATTTACAGATGACGGCGGAAAAGCGACGCCAAATGCAGCAGCTGCGAGAGAAAGCTGTGGCGCTAGAGGCCAAGAACAGGCATCCGCAAGCCATCAGATCAACATCAACGCTAGACGAGGAACAAGCAGACAGCAGCAGCAGCATCATCAGCAACAACAGCAGTAGCACGAATAGCACAATGAACAGCATTCAGCGACAGCCGCAATTGCAGCAAACGGAAACTTTTATCTATGACAGCACACGCCAGCAACAGCAGCTGCAGCAGAAGGATGTGTATCAAGCAAAGGAGATTTGCAGCTCAGCAGAAAAGAATCGACCCCAGACTCTCAATATTGAGCCGAAAAATCACGCGGCATTAGCTAGTCTTTCGATACCGACGATACCAACGATATGCGTAAATCCGCCAACACCACTGCAGCCATCGACGAAGGCATCATGCGTGTTACCACCAACAATGGCCACTAGTTCAATGACATCTCCCATTGCGCTGAGCGCAATCCGACAACGCAAATTGAACAACATAAGCGGTCGCATTTGTCAGTTTGAGCTCACTGGCCTGGGCAGACGAATGGAGCCACTCCAGACGGAATCGACACATTTGGTTTGGCAGAACAAGGCGCCGATTGGACAAGCGGACAAGCGAATGATGCGCTCCAGCACCAGTCCAGCACTGAACGCTGCCCAAATCGATGTTAAGGAATTGATTCGATCGCATTCCTTCACGCTGGAGCAGCCGTCACAGGCGCTAATCGACCACATGAAGCGCGAGGGCAAAGAGCCACCAGCAGCACCAGCAATGCAACCAGTAGTGTTACCACCAGTGCCACCATTACCAGCTCAATTATCGACGCGTTGCCGCTTTGCACTGCCAGCAACGATTAACGGCAACGAGCTAGGATCGGGATGTTCATCAACGCATGGCTTGGCACATTTGCGTCGGGACACCGTCGAGTCGCGGGCCAAACAGGTGCAACGCAACAATTCTAGATCCCCAGCAACATCTGCAGAGGGTGGAAGGCGTCGTGGCGGCAGTAGCAACAGCACAACGGCTCGCCTGCAGCATCAGCAAAAGCAACTGGAGGATCTATTGCAGCGTACGCTGCACGAGACAACCGATTGTTTGGCAGGACAGGAGCAGGTCGAACGCAACAGGCTGGCGCTGGCCAAGCGCCAAATGTTTAAAGATATCAAGACGGCGCATCGGGATCGCTTCCAGCAACTGATGCAGTATCAGCACGAGGAGCAACGTCGCATGCAGGAGGAATTCGATCGCCAGCAAAAGTTTCTCATCGAACAGATCTGCACCGAGATCAATGTGGCCGCCTACGCGCACGAGCCGCTCAGCGATGCTGCCAGTCCCACCGCCATTTCCGAGTATACAAGCACCGATGATTTGCCAACGCTCGAGATATCGCCACACAGTTCGGAGATCCTTAGCCCAGAGCACTCAATGCATTCGGCACGCAAGCGTCTCTTCGACATGGACAATGATTCTGAGGATCCTGGCATAGAGTTGTTGTCGTTGCCACTGCCACTGCCACAGCAGAGTGCTTCCAGTGCTGCCAAATCCAATTCACTGTACAGCAATAGCAGCAAAATAAAAAAACCCGTAAATAGCAACCAATCGAAAAAGTTCAGCAGTCCGCTGCTGTTGTCCAAGTCGCCGACGCAAGCGCAAAGAGCCACCAAAAATAACAGCAAAAATGGCAACAACAACAACAACAATAGCAACAGCAAGACGACAGCATTAACTACACAGACGAAGGTATCAAGTAAAAACAATACACGCAGCAGCCCGCAACAACAGCAATCGCTGCAATTGGCCAAGTCTCGACGCAGTGCATCCCCCAGCCGCCTAACTGTAAGTATATAGAGTACTCCCAGCTACTGTTTGGGGGCAAACAATGTCTTAACCAAAAAAAAATCAAACAAAAAAAAAACAAATCTTTTCCTTTTCTTTAAATCTGTCTCTGCGAATTGTATGCAAATCGGCTGTGCTGCTCCAACAGCAGCGCTTTGTGGCCAAGAAGTGATAGTGATTAATGCGATAAGTTCAAAAGTGCCTTAAGCCAAATTTATTTGGCAATCTCTGGGAACAAAATAGCATCTAGCAACCACTAACCAACTAACCATTTGACAAACATTCCCACTTCCATTCGAAAATGTTGAACTAATTCTGAGGAGAGAGACCATCGAATTAACTGAAACTATTTTACTAATATCGAAACCAATATTGGCTAAAAGCTGATCTGATCTGATATAATTTGATCTCATTCAAACCGATCATCACAAGCAGTCAGAGATGCTGAGACGCCATGAAGCTGCCACTCTGCTAAATGCTGCCACACGTGGCTTTCTCGTGCGTCGACTCTTTCGTACGGAGCAAGTGCAGCGGATTGTGCAAACCATACGCGATACGCTAATCTTTGTGCTCAATCTGCATCTGGAGACGTACGGCAGCAGTCTGGAGCAGGAGGAGCCCGCTAATATACGACTCAAAGCACGCTTGTTACAACAGGTGCGTAGCATATATAATATGATCACCATCTCATCTGTAATCTATTGTTATCCTCCAACTTTTAGTTGTGCTCAGCCAGCCGTACTCTGCACCTGATCTTCTTCCAAACGAGCATCAAGGAGCGCATGGAGATCATTTCACGGGATCGCAAACGTATCAAAATAAAGCTTATGTCCACACATATCAAGCACCGCCCATAGATAAGTAATCCTCGCAATCCAGCCACCTCGCAATCTATTCCAAGTTCACGCATCAACTGGGATTACGTTGAAAATGACCAAATTCGAGTATAGAATAAAGACTTGACACACCCTAATTCTGATATATACACACACTAAATATTTCAGTTATAAAATCCATGATTAATGAATAATATATACTATATAAATTTATATAATCGCAAGCTATGCAAACGTATTTTTTCCAGATTTCTTGTGTGATATCGTTGAAAAACCGCTTTAAACTCTGTTCAACAGTTCTCTGATACTATATGAACCTAATAATAAAAACGAATTGAAAATACGTTTAACATTATAAGAAAAAAGAATTAAATTCAATTCAATAACGTAAAATTTTGAATATATGCATATAACGAACATATTGTTTTTGTCTTTACATTTTTGAATGTCCGAATTGTGTTAGCTATAAAAGAAAAGAAACTTTAAATAATAATCAAAAAACTTTTCAAATCACATTTGGTATAATACTTTTTATTTGTAGTTTCCCGAAGTCGCCCGTTGAGTATTTGGTAGCTAAAAGTCGCTTCTAACTATATATATATATATAATATTATATTGACATCAGATTAGAAACAGAAGCTATTAAAAAAAGGTATATCTTGAGGCAGAGAGAGATATAGTGATAGATAGATGATGAGACAGAGAGAGAGAGAGAGAGTGAGAGTCACAAAAGCCTTAAGTTTGAAACATTTACACATGTATATATTATCATTATTATGTATATTGGTATAATTGTATATGTATAACATCTGTACCATTATCCTAGACATGCAAACAACAAGATGCCAGGTTAAACTTTAAAACACTCACACACAAACCAGAGACAGAACAGATTAGGAGCACATTCGCATATTTAATATAGGTACTAATGTTTGTATGTATGTATTTTGTATATACCCAGTTGAAAATTCTCTGGTCTCTCTTTTATAGAATTAGTTTGTGATGTAAAATGTGTTATTCAAGAATTAGCACGCTTCAAATTTGAAGGGTTGACAGCGTTGACCGAAATTATCTCCATGCAGAGGAATCAGGCTAGAATAGACTATTTGCACTGAGGCATTTTTATGCCTCTGCTGGTGGTATTTTAATTTAGTCAGCAAGTGCATTACTATTTGAAGGATAATGTATATGTATATATATTGTTCTATATATATTACTCGTGACAGCAGTGCGAAAGATGGACTTTAAATCGATTCATTTTCAACTAGGTACAGGTATATAAAATTAACTAATTATTTTTATAAAAAAAAGCATACAAATTCAAAGACAGTAACATTCGCCATTAGTGCCTTGTTGCCGTTTAAATCGTGACCATTTTGATCTTGTTAGTTACACGTTTATGTTTCTTGGTGTTGTTTAATATAGCGGTGTTTGTGTTCCTGTTTTGCGTTTCAGTGTCTCAGCTAAACTGATTTAAGCGAAAGTGCAACACGAATTCGTCTTTTTCGCTGTCTTAAAAAATGCTCTGCTTTGCATGGATAACTGCTCCGATTTGAGGACCATGTCATCCAGCTTCTCCCCACGATCCAGCACGGACGCAATTGTGTCCTTCAGTATGATTTTCGTTTCATCCAAATCGTTTTGCATTTTCGTTAGGGGATCCGCTTCTTTAGGATCTTGGTATTTGCCCAAAAATGCCGGCAACGAATCAAAACTTATGGTCGCCTCGGTACCGTTAGCCCACTGCTCGGCGGCCACCTTGGCCGTGAAGTCATCCAGTATTTTTGTAATTAACGTGTGAGCCACACGATGTGGATACTCATGATCAGCGATAAGGACGCCAGACAAATTATCGGCCCTTACATACACATGGCACATGTAGGAATCCTGTTTGACTGATTGCCTTAGCGCCGGCTGTGTGCGTTCCACAATTGTCGTCGAGGCAAAACTGTAGGGAGGGCGAGCCAAAAAAAAAACATATGTGTGTGTATTAAATTGGGGCACAAGATGTTAAAGCGGGTCGCTCGTTTGGTTGCTCGGTGGGTGCAATTGGCAAATGGGCAAATTGCGCATACTCACGTCATGAACTCATTGACTGTGCCACGTTGAAAAAATGAGAAGGACTGCAAGTCGGATGCTGTCTTCAGTAGGCGCGCTTCGCTGGCACCCTTGTAATAGACACTCAATTTAAATAGCCGAACCATATTTGACGATTTCTTTAATGCGGGCTGGAAAACTTTCGAATTTGTTTTATAGATATTGATGAGATTGGCAGATTAGCGTTGCGGTGCTGCTGATGTTGTTTTTCTTTGCAAGGTGGGCTTTAGTTGAGTCGCACAGTTGTCACCATTACCATATCACACATATGTCTATTAGCTGTGAAAATGTTTGCTTCGTTTAATACGCTGTTCTGATTTGTGTATGGGACTCAGTTAGAGTTGAGCAATATCGGAGCGTACCTCATTAACTCGTTGACTGTGATTGGCAAATATATCGTGTCACGCAATAGCCAAAAACCGAGAGTAACAGGTCATGCTCCGATATTAATCGCCGCTGATATCGATAGGTTGTTATAGTGTGAGAAGTGTTGTATTCCGCAATAACAAACGTCCGTTAAACCCACAAATATATTTTAATTATAAAAAGAGAGCACCTAACAATAATTATTATCTTTGTAAATGCAGTCTAATTCTGTTAGTTTGGATAATAGCTGCCGCGTCTCTGATTTTGTGCTGGTAGTGCTGGAAAGTTTTCCGCATATAGTTTTCGGCCGACATCCATTGGCGGCAACGGAGGGGCAGAGTATGATAATGATGCTGATCGTCTTGCAGCTAACATCGGGTCAACATACTAAAAGTATTCAAAAATGTTAAATAGTACATTAAACTACATTGAGCCTGTTGAGAAGCCAGTTTTTCGAAAGTGAAAATGACTCAATTCACCTGCGACCAGTTGTCCATCGGTATTGGTGCTGTTAAAGATAGTGTTAAAGATGATGCATTTAGAGTATGTGTGTAACGTCTGTCCATTGGCATATCAAAGAAAAGATGACCATGTGTTGCATGCATTCGAGCTGCATCCAGATCGTCCTGGCTCAGATTTAGCATAAATGGATCTTTGATTTTGTTGCTGCTGCCGTTGTTATAGTTGCTGTGGCAAACGTTGTAGCCGCAATATTTGCCCTTGTATAAGTTACCGGTATGGAACTGTGGGGATGGCTTGTATAGCCAATGCTGAGGCTGAAGTTGGCCCGATGGTTGTTGCTGCCCAATCTGATAGCTCAAACGTCCTTTTTGCTGCGGTTGATGCCAGCGACTGTTCTCGTTGCCATTTAGGCTTAGTTGCTCATAAGCCCATACAGATTGACTACGTCCCCAGTTGTATTCATTTAGTTGCAGTTTTTTTTGCGGGCAAAAGTCCCATTTTATATTGCTCTTACAAATGCATTTGATGCTTTCCACAATGCTGTTGGGATTCGGATCGATTTTTTTGCTGTAGTTTTCTTGGCTCAACCAAAATTCGGCAGCATTTGGACGCTGGCTACAGCCTCTCATCATCGGATGGAATTGTTTCTGTTGCTGCTGTTGCATATAGTTTTTGCAGTTGGCCTCATAACCAATGGGTTTCAGGGCACTTTTAGGCATAATCTCGGTGAGCGGATGTGGATGATGTTTCTGCTCTGTGCCAATAAAAAAATGCATCTGAAAGGCATTGGGCCAGAATTTCATGTATGGTATATTGATGGGGCTGCCTGTGTTCAGTGGTCTAATGGCGGTGTGATGAGGCATGGACTGCAACAGACTGGCCAGCTCGTTGTATGGGGTAGTCAGGGCCAGGAACGATAGCATTTCGTAAACTGACATATCTCGGCTAAAAGACATTTTTGGCCCTTTTGGTGGCTGTGAAAATGTAGAACGACTGCTAAAAACGGTTTCTGAGTTTTCCTGTCTGTCCTTTGGTGCCTTCAGGCCATGACTTTGACGCCTATCAAGCAGCTGGTCCAAAAGCACAGGGTTCATGAAGCTGCCTAGGGTTAGTGGGGCGCGCTGATGCTGAAAACTCCCGAGATCGCGATCAAAATACGAAGTTGACCTAAGGAAAGCAAAAAAAATATATATATATATTTAGTTTTAAATATTTGTTAAAATGTATTGTTGAATTACAATTTTGAAGTAAAAAACAAAAGTAAAAAATTAATTTAGATTAACGAATAGTTGGAGTTGTCTGAACGGATCAAAGATCAGCTGCATAAAAATCTATCAATGTTGCTTAAATATTTGTTTTCATTTGTTTATGTGTTGCAGCGATTGCGACGTCATTTGACACCAGCCAACTGGCTCCGATTACTTACGGCATTTTGTTTCGTATGCCGGCGACTGCTGCTTCTGCTGGAGCTAAGGAAAATGGACTTGTAGACGATCTTGGCAACGGTCTTTGTCGTCAATGGCAACTGCTTGGATATGGAGAAATTTAAATTTTGGAAGTTGCACTTGTTTGGCTTAATGGATATCCTTAAGCTTTCCTTTTTATTGGCTGACGTTGTTTTTAAATCGTCGGACTCGATTTGAACACTTGCTTCCAATTTGTCGATGCTGTTTAAGCTTTCAGTGCTGATCGGGTAACATATATTTTTTAAATTAATTAATTAGTTGCTCCCTTCTTCTACGCTTATTTTAATTGTATTTAATTTCGTGTCAGCACAATTCGCACAGTTGCCGTTCGTATTTTTTTTTAATCAAATGGCAGCCAACGATTGAGTGTTGCCGTATGCACTAAAATACGTATATATTTATCAAAAATGCTACATACATACATATAACTCATGAAATTCAGTTAAATTAGTGTTGACAAATCCATACATAAAAAATATCGATCTATTTTTATTCACTTTATTCTGCGCAAAGAAGCAGCAGAGAATCAGCTGTGTGATTTGCTTTCCATTTGTAACCGCGAATCAGTCAAATATTTTGGAAAGACGCTCTTTTGTCGCTGCACATTAAAATACACGATTGTCCAAAAGTTTGAAAATCCATACTACCTGTTTGCAAGGAAGCTTAAAAAGGTAAGTAACTGAATCAAACAATTAACGCAGCAAAATAAAAAACTTAATACCCATAATGCCAACTTTGGATAGGTAAAAACCAAACAAATGTCATCAGACATTAGCATTTCGGCGCGCGGTATGAGCAGGAAGAACGGAGAACACGTAAATATATAGAGATTTATATTAATATGTTGCACATAGATCTTACATTTATATTATCTAGGAGTCCGTTGGCCACGATGACCATTTCCTGGATCAGACACAGAATCTCGTCCACCCTGGATGGGAGCTGGTCGATCCCACTCCAGACATATTCGCCATGTTCGTGCGTTTTGATGAGAAGTTCTTTAATCGCCGTCTCAGCGCCGTCGCTGTCCAATGGAGCAAACGTATGTATTCCTGCGCCGGTAGCTGCTATCAGCGAGGCAACCGTTTGGGGAAAGAGGTGATTATACGTCTCAGTGAGCCGCTACTAAAGCTGCGTCCACGCAAGGATCTAGTGGAGACCCTGCTGGTAAGTGCATACATATATGTGGAAATAATTATATGTATTATATATATTATATGTATTTCTAAATTATTTGATCTGCAGCACGAGATGATACATGCATATTGCTTTGTGCTAAACATATTGGAGGGTAATGGCGGACATGGACCGATCTTTAAACGGATTATGGGAACGATAAACAAAGTGGCGGGCACTAATATAACCGTTTATCACACATTCCACGATGAGGTGAACTTATATAAGAAAAGCGAGCCACAGAAACCAGCTGCCAAATCAAACAAACCAGTTGCAAAACCAGCATCAAAGATATCCAGCGCTTCCACTTCAAACTCAAGCGATGACATTCGCAAGTATTTTGGCAATAAGAAGAAATCTGTTAATTTACTGCCACAAGCGCAAACGCATCTTGGGCTACCAGGCGCATTTCCGCCAACCTCTTATCCTGGTCTATCTAACGAACCATTTGCTAACATTCCGACAAATAACGCCAAGAAGCGTGGCAACATAGTTGGCTTCAAGGATCTATCCAGCGATGGCAGCCCTAGCGACGAGAACAAGGCCAAGCCCAACACCATAGCCAATAGTATGCAGGGTCGGGGTTATAGTCTAAGGAGCATCACCGGTCAGCTCGAGCCGCCAGAATATGTTAACCGCAACCATTCGCGCGATATTTGGTCCAATCGTTTTGATAATGGAAATAAACAAACAGAGCCAAAACCAAAGGCGCAAAGCCAAGACAAATCGAGCAAACGTCGGCGCAGCTCTTCAGAGACCGAAGGCTGGAAGCAACTCGATGAAGATGTTTTCATACAAGAAGTAAAAATACCAATTATAACCATACCAGATAGCGAAGATGAGGGTGAGCCTGAAATTAAAGTTGTGCCCAAAAAACTACAAAAACCGGCAGAAATAAGTAGCCATGGTATATCACCACAACAGTGGCGCCGACGTTCCCTCAGGAAGCTGACCAATCAGTGTACCAAGTGCGGCCAGAAAATACTTGTCCATCAAATGGAAGCACATCGTTTGATCTGCAAGCGCAAACGCAAACGTTCTTAATTCGAATTTGCAAAATCTCGTCATTTGCGACTGGAATTACTTATAATACAAAAATAATAATATTAATATTCGTTGTTCTTAGAAATAGTTTTTTTTATTTACTTTTTGGATTGTGTTTTGGTACATTTTGCATTTATGTTTTGTTTCCATTAAACGAATTTTTGATTTTTCTTTTGTTAAACCAATATTGATCTCTTGCAACTGATGTCATATATTTGAAAAGTTATCAATATGAATATTATAAGATTCTGCCAAAATATCGTATATTACCCTGTCCGATTAGCGTGCGGCTAGCGTTGGCCAACGCAGGTCAAACAGGTCAGCCAGCGGCAAAAGGAGGCGGACACTCATCGAGAGCGTATCCACGCGACAATAACTCTTCACAAAAACTATCCGACTGTGGGCGGGCAGTGGTCTAATTTTGTGAACTGACATATCTCGGATCCAAGACATTTTGGCCCTTTTGGCGGCTGTGAAAATTTAAAACGATTGCTAAAAACGGTTTCTGAGTTTTCCTGTCTGTCCTTTGGTGTCTTCAGGCGATGACTTTGACGACTACCAAGCAGCTGGTCCAAAAGCACAGGGTTCGTGAAGCTGCCTAGGTTTAGTGGAGCGCGCTGATGTTGATAACGCCCGAGATCGCGATCACAATATGAAGCTGACCTAAGGAAAGCAAAAAAAAATATAAATATAGTTTAAAATATTTGTTTACATGTATTGTTAACTTACAACTTTGAAGTGAAAAACAAAAGTAAAATATTAATTTAGATTTACGAATAGTTGGAGTTGGCTGAACGGAAAGATCAGTTGCATAAAAATCAAACCATTTGTCTATCAATGCGCGATTGCCAATGCGCTGCACATTTGTTTAAAAATCAGTGTTTCTATTTGTTTATGTCTTTCGGCGTTTGCGACGCAATATGACACCGATGTCAGCCAACTGGCGCCGATTACTTACGGCATTTTGTTTCGTCTGGCGGCGACTGCTGCTTCTGCTGGAGCTAACTTGAAGACGACCTTGGCAAAATTTAAATTTTGGGAGTTACACTTGTTTGGCTTAATGGATATCCTTAAGCTTTCCTTTTTATTGGAGGGCGTTGTTTTTAAAGCGTCGGACTCGATTTGAACGCATGCGTCCAATTCGTCGATGCTGTTTAAGTTTTCAGTGCTGATCGGGTAATAGATATTTTTTAAATTAATTAAATTGTGGCTCCCTTTTATGTACGCTTATTTTAATTGTATTTAATTTCGTGTCAGCACAATTCGCACAGTCGCCGTTCGTATTTTTTTTTAATCAAATGGCAGCCAACGATTGAGTGTTGCCGTATGCACTAAAATACGTATATATTTATCAAAAATGCTACATACATACATATAACTCATGAAATTCAGTTAAATTAGTGTTGTCAAATCCATACAAAAAAAATATCGATCTATTTTTATTCACTTTATTCTGCGCAAAGAAGCAGCAGAGAATCAGCTGTGTGATTTGCTTTCCATTTGTAACCGCGAATCAGTCAAATATTTTGGAAAGCCGCTCTTTTGTCGCTGCACATTAAAATACACGATTGTCCAATAGTCTGATAATCCAGACTACCTGTTTGCATGGAAGCTTAAAAAGGTAAGTAACTGAATCAAACAATTAACGCAGCAAAATAAAAAACTAAATACCCATAATGCCAACTTTGGATAGGTAAAAACCAAACAAATGTCATCAGACATTAGCATTTCGGCGCGCGGTATGAGCAGGAAGAACGGAGAACACGTAAATATATAGAGATTTATATTAATATGTTGCACATAGATCTTACATTTATATTATCTAGGAGTCCGTTGGCCACGATGACCATTTCCTGGATCAGACACAGAATCTCGTCCACCCTGGATGGGAGCTGGTCGATCCCAAGGACAAGGCCAAGCCCAACACCAGAGCCAGTAGTATGCGGGGTCGGGGTTATAGTCTAAGGAGCATCACCGGTCAGCTCGAGCCGCCAGAATATGTTAACCGCAACCATTCGCGCGATATTTGGTCCAATCGTTTTGATAATGGAAATAAACAAACAGAGCCAAAACCAAAGGCGCAAAGCCAAGACAAATCGAGCAAACGTCGGCGCAGCTCTTCAGAGACCGAAGGCTGGAAGCAACTCGATGAAGATGTTTTCATACAAGAAGTAAAAATACCAATTATAACCATACCAGATAGCGAAGATGAGGGTGAGCCTGAAATTAAAGTTGTGCCCAAAAAACTACAAAAACCGGCAGAAATAAGTAGCCATGGTATATCACCACAACAGTGGCGCCGACGTTCCCTCAGGAAGCTGACCAATCAGTGTACCAAGTGCGGCCAGAAAATACTTGTCCATCAAATGGAAGCACATCGTTTGATCTGCAAGCGCAAACGCAAACGTTCTTAATTCGAATTTGCAAAATCTCGTCATTTGCGACTGGAATTACTTATAATACAAAAATAATAATATTAATATTCGTTGTTCTTAGAAATAGTTTTTTTTTTTATTTACTTTTTGGATTGTTTTTTGGTACAATTTGCATTTATGTTTTGTTACCATTAATCGAATTTTTGATTTTTCTTTTGTTAAACCAATATTGATCTCTTGCAACTGATGTCATATATTTGAAAAGTTATCAATATGAATATTATAAGATTCTGCCAAAATATCGTATATTACCCTGTCCGATTAGCGTGCGGCTAGCGTTGGCCAACGCAGGTCAAACAGGTCAGCCAGCGGCAAGAGGAGGCGGACACTCATCGAGAGCGTATCCACGCGACAATAACTCTTCACAAAAACTATCCGACTGTGGGCGGGCAGTGGTCTAATTTTGTGAACTGACATATCTCGGATCCAAGACATTTTGGCCCTTTTGGCGGCTGTGAAAATGTAAAACGATTGCTAAAAACGGTTTCTGAGTTTTCCTGTCTGTCCTTTGGTGTCTTCAGGCGATGACTTTGACGACTACCAAGCAGCTGGTCCAAAAGCACAGGGTTCGTGAAGCTGCCTAGGTTTAGTGGAGCGCGCTGATGTTGATAACGCCCGAGATCGCGATCACAATATGAAGCTGACCTAAGGAAAGCAAAAAAAAATATAAATATAGTTTAAAATATTTGTTTACATGTATTGTTAACTTACAACTTTGAAGTGAAAAACAAAAGTAAAATATTAATTTAGATTTACGAATAGTTGGAGTTGGCTGAACGGAAAGATCAGTTGCATAAAAATCAAACCATTTGTCTATCAATGCGCGATTGCCAATGCGCTGCACATTTGTTTAAAAATCAGTGTTTCTATTTGTTTATGTCTTTCGGCGTTTGCGACGCAATATGACACCGATGTCAGCCAACTGGCGCCGATTACTTACGGCATTTTGTTTCGTCTGGCGGCGACTGCTGCTTCTGCTGGAGCTAACTTGAAGACGACCTTGGCAAAATTTAAATTTTGGGAGTTACACTTGTTTGGCTTAATGGATATCCTTAAGCTTTCCTTTTTATTGGAGGGCGTTGTTTTTAAAGCGTCGGACTCGATTTGAACGCATGCGTCCAATTCGTCGATGCTGTTTAAGTTTTCAGTGCTGATCGGGTAATAGATATTTTTTAAATTAATTAAATTGTGGCTCCCTTTTATGTACGCTTATTTTAATTGTATTTAATTTCGTGTCAGCACAATTCGCACAGTCGCCGTTCGTATTTTTTTTTAATCAAATGGCAGCCAACGATTGAGTGTTGCCGTATGCACTAAAATACGTATATATTTATCAAAAATGCTACATACATACATATAACTCATGAAATTCAGTTAAATTAGTGTTGTCAAATCCATACAAAAAAAATATCGATCTATTTTTATTCACTTTATTCTGCGCAAAGAAGCAGCAGAGAATCAGCTGTGTGATTTGCTTTCCATTTGTAACCGCGAATCAGTCAAATATTTTGGAAAGCCGCTCTTTTGTCGCTGCACATTAAAATACACGATTGTCCAATAGTCTGATAATCCAGACTACCTGTTTGCATGGAAGCTTAAAAAGGTAAGTAACTGAATCAAACAATTAACGCAGCAAAATAAAAAACTAAATACCCATAATGCCAACTTTGGATAGGTAAAAACCAAACAAATGTCATCAGACATAAGCATTTCGGCGCGCGGTATGAGCAGGAAGAACGGAGAACACGTAAATATATAGAGATTTATATTAATATGTTGCACATAGATCTTACATTTATATTATCTAGGAGTCCGTTGGCCACGATGACCATTTCCTGGATCAGACACAGAATCTCGTCCACCCTGGATGGGAGCTGGTCGATCCCAAGAACAAGGCCAAGCCCAACACCAGAGCCAGTAGTATGCAGGGTCGGGGTTATAGTCTAAGGAGCATCACCGGTCAGCTCGAGCCGCCAGAATATGTTAACCGCAACCATTCGCGCGATATTTGGTCCAATCGTTTTGATAATGGAAATAAACAAACAGAGCCAAAACCAAAGGCGCAAAGCCAAGACAAATCGAGCAAACGTCGGCGCAGCTCTTCAGAGACCGAAGGCTGGAAGCAACTCGATGAAGATGTTTTCATACAAGAAGTAAAAATACCAATTATAACCATACCAGATAGCGAAGATGAGGGTGAGCCTGAAATTAAAGTTGTGCCCAAAAAACTACAAAAACCGGCAGAAATAAGTAGCCATGGTATATCACCACAACAGTGGCGCCGACGTTCCCTCAGGAAGCTGACCAATCAGTGTACCAAGTGCGGCCAGAAAATACTTGTCCATCAAATGGAAGCACATCGTTTGATCTGCAAGCGCAAACGCAAACGTTCTTAATTCGAATTTGCAAAATCTCGTCATTTGCGACTGGAATTACTTATAATACAAAAATAATAATATTAATATTCGTTGTTCTTAGAAATAGTTTTTTTTTTTATTTACTTTTTGGATTGTTTTTTGGTACAATTTGCATTTATGTTTTGTTACCATTAATCGAATTTTTGATTTTTCTTTTGTTAAACCAATATTGATCTCTTGCAACTGATGTCATATATTTGAAAAGTTATCAATATGAATATTATAAGATTCTGCCAAAATATCGTATATTACCCTGTCCGATTAGCGTGCGGCTAGCGTTGGCCAACGCAGGTCAAACAGGTCAGCCAGCGGCAAGAGGAGGCGGACACTCATCGAGAGCGTATCCACGCGACAATAACTCTTCACAAAAACTATCCGACTGTGGGCGGGCAGTGGTCTAATTTTGTGAACTGACATATCTCGGATCCAAGACATTTTGGCCCTTTTGGCGGCTGTGAAAATGTAAAACGATTGCTAAAAACGGTTTCTGAGTTTTCCTGTCTGTCCTTTGGTGTCTTCAGGCGATGACTTTGACGACTACCAAGCAGCTGGTCCAAAAGCACAGGGTTCGTGAAGCTGCCTAGGTTTAGTGGAGCGCGCTGATGTTGATAACGCCCGAGATCGCGATCACAATATGAAGCTGACCTAAGGAAAGCAAAAAAAAATATAAATATAGTTTAAAATATTTGTTTACATGTATTGTTAACTTACAACTTTGAAGTGAAAAACAAAAGTAAAATATTAATTTAGATTTACGAATAGTTGGAGTTGGCTGAACGGAAAGATCAGTTGCATAAAAATCAAACCATTTGTCTATCAATGCGCGATTGCCAATGCGCTGCACATTTGTTTAAAAATCAGTGTTTCTATTTGTTTATGTCTTTCGGCGTTTGCGACGCAATATGACACCGATGTCAGCCAACTGGCGCCGATTACTTACGGCATTTTGTTTCGTCTGGCGGCGACTGCTGCTTCTGCTGGAGCTAACTTGAAGACGACCTTGGCAAAATTTAAATTTTGGGAGTTACACTTGTTTGGCTTAATGGATATCCTTAAGCTTTCCTTTTTATTGGAGGGCGTTGTTTTTAAAGCGTCGGACTCGATTTGAACGCATGCGTCCAATTCGTCGATGCTGTTTAAGTTTTCAGTGCTGATCGGGTAATAGATATTTTTTAAATTAATTAAATTGTGGCTCCCTTTTATGTACGCTTATTTTAATTGTATTTAATTTCGTGTCAGCACAATTCGCACAGTCGCCGTTCGTATTTTTTTTTAATCAAATGGCAGCCAACGATTGAGTGTTGCCGTATGCACTAAAATACGTATATATTTATCAAAAATGCTACATACATACATATAACTCATGAAATTCAGTTAAATTAGTGTTGTCAAATCCATACAAAAAAAATATCGATCTATTTTTATTCACTTTATTCTGCGCAAAGAAGCAGCAGAGAATCAGCTGTGTGATTTGCTTTCCATTTGTAACCGCGAATCAGTCAAATATTTTGGAAAGCCGCTCTTTTGTCGCTGCACATTAAAATACACGATTGTCCAATAGTCTGATAATCCAGACTACCTGTTTGCATGGAAGCTTAAAAAGGTAAGTAACTGAATCAAACAATTAACGCAGCAAAATAAAAAACTAAATACCCATAATGCCAACTTTGGATAGGTAAAAACCAAACAAATGTCATCAGACATTAGCATTTCGGCGCGCGGTATGAGCAGGAAGAACGGAGAACACGTAAATATATAGAGATTTATATTAATATGTTGCACATAGATCTTACATTTATATTATCTAGGAGTCCGTTGGCCACGATGACCATTTCCTGGATCAGACACAGAATCTCGTCCACCCTGGATGGGAGCTGGTCGATCCCAAGGACAAGGCCAAGCCCAACACCAGAGCCAGTAGTATGCAGGGTCGGGGTTATAGTCTAAGGAGCATCACCGGTCAGCTCGAGCCGCCAGAATATGTTAACCGCAACCATTCGCGCGATATTTGGTCCAATCGTTTTGATAATGGAAATAAACAAACAGAGCCAAGACCAAAGGCGCAAAGCCAAGACAAATCGAGCAAACGTCGGCGCAGCTCTTCAGAGACCGAAGGCTGGAAGCAACTCGATGAAGATGTTTTCATACAAGAAGTAAAAATACCAATTATAACCATACCAGATAGCGAAGATGAGGGTGAGCCTGAAATTAAAGTTGTGCCCAAAAAACTACAAAAACCGGCAGAAATAAGTAGCCATGGTATATCACCACAACAGTGGCGCCGACGTTCCCTCAGGAAGCTGACCAATCAGTGTACCAAGTGCGGCCAGAAAATACTTGTCCATCAAATGGAAGCACATCGTTTGATCTGCAAGCGCAAACGCAAACGTTCTTAATTCGAATTTGCAAAATCTCGTCATTTGCGACTGGAATTACTTATAATACAAAAATAATAATATTAATATTCGTTGTTCTTAGAAATAGTTTTTTTTATTTACTTTTTGGATTGTTTTTTGGTACAATTTGCATTTATGTTTTGTTACCATTAATCGAATTTTTGATTTTTCTTTTGTTAAACCAATATTGATCTCTTGCAACTGATGTCATATATTTGAAAAGTTATCAATATGAATATAATAAGATTCTGCCAAAATATCGTATATTACCCTGTCCGATTAGCGTGCGGCTAGCGTTGGCCAACGCAGGTCAAACAGGTCAGCCAGCGGCAAGAGGAGGCGGACACTCATCGAGAGCGTATCCACGCGACAATAACTCTTCACAAAAACTATCCGACTGTGGGCGGGCAGTGGTCTAATTTTGTGAACTGACATATCTCGGCTCCAAGACATTTTGGCCCTTTTGGCGGCTGTGAAAATGTAAAACGATTGCTAAAAACGGTTTCTGAGTTTTCCTGTCTGTCCTTTGGTGTCTTCAGGCGATGACTTTGACGACTACCAAGCAGCTGGTCCAAAAGCACAGGGTTCGTGAAGCTGCCTAGGTTTAGTGGAGCGCGCTGATGTTGATAACGCCCGAGATCGCGATCACAATATGAAGCTGACCTAAGGAAAGCAAAAAAAAATATAAATATAGTTTAAAATATTTGTTTACATGTATTGTTAACTTACAACTTTGAAGTGAAAAACAAAAGTAAAATATTAATTTAGATTTACGAATAGTTGGAGTTGGCTGAACGGAAAGATCAGTTTCATAAAAATCAAACCATTTGTCTATCAATGCGTGATTGCCAATGCGCTGCACATTTGTTTAAAAATCAGTGTTTCCATTTGTTTATGTCTTTCGGCGTTTGCGACGCAATATGACACCGATGTCAGCCAACTGGCGCCGATTACTTACGGCATTTTGTTTCGTCTGGCGGCGACTGCTGCTTCTGCTGGAGCTAACTTGAAGACGACCTTGGCAAAATTTAAATTTTGGGAGTTACACTTGTTTGGCTTAATGGATATCCTTAAGCTTTCCTTTTTATTGGAGGGCGTTGTCTTAAAGCGTCGGACTCGATTTGAACGCATGCGTCCAATTCGTCGATGCTGTTTAAGTTTTCAGTGCTGATCGGGTATTAGATATTTTTTAAATGAATTAAATTGTGGCTCCCTTTTATGTACGCTTATTTTAATTGTATTTAATTTCGTGTCAACACAATTCGCACAGTCGCCGTTCGTATTTTTTTTTAATCAAATGGCAGCCAACGATTGAGTGTTGCCGTATGCACTAAAATACGTATATATTTATCAAAAATGCTTCAGTTAAATTAGTGTTGTCAAATCCATACAAAGAAAATATCGATCTAATTTTATTCACTTTATTCTGCGCAAAGAAGCAGCAGAGAATCAGCTGTGTGATTTGCTTTCCATTTGTAACCGCGAATCAGTCAAATATTTTGGAAAGACGGTCTTTTGTCGCTGCACATTAAAATACACGATTGTCCAAAAGTTTGAAAATCCATACTACCTGTTTGCAAGGAAGCTTAAAAAGGTAAGTAACTGAATCAAACAATTAACGCAGCAAAATAAAAAACTTAATACCCATAATGCCAACTTTGGATAGGTAAAAACCAAACAAATGTCATCAGACATTAGCATTTCGGCGCGCGGTATGAGCAGGAAGAACGGAGAACACGTAAATATATAGAGATTTATATTAATATGTTGCACATAGATCTTACATTTATATTATCTAGGAGTCCGTTGGCCACGATGACCATTTCCTGGATCAGACACAGAATCTCGTCCACCCTGGATGGGAGCTGGTCGATCCCAAGGACAAGGCCAAGCCCAACACCAGAGCCAGTAGTATGCAGGGTCGGGGTTATAGTCTAAGGAGCATCACCGGTCAGCTCGAGCCGCCAGAATATGTTAACCGCAACCATTCGCGCGATATTTGGTCCAATCGTTTTGATAATGGAAATAAACAAACAGAGCCAAGACCAAAGGCGCAAAGCCAAGACAAATCGAGCAAACGTCGGCGCAGCTCTTCAGAGACCGAAGGCTGGAAGCAACTCGATGAAGATGTTTTCATACAAGAAGTAAAAATACCAATTATAACCATACCAGATAGCGAAGATGAGGGTGAGCCTGAAATTAAAGTTGTGCCCAAAAAACTACAAAAACCGGCAGAAATAAGTAGCCATGATCGCACCATTAATATCAAGCGCGAGGTTATGGAAGAGGATGATGATCTGTCGATTTCTGAAGATCCTCCATCGTACAAAGACTTTTTAAAATGGCCCGGCAACGGCAACAGTGTCAACAATCCAAAATCATCACGGAAACCAAAACGCAAATGCTCAAGTCGTGAGATTTTGAAAAGAGCTGGTAACTCTGAAAACGATATTACAGCGCTTGATCTCAATACGTCTAGCCAATCAGACAGTATATCACCACAACAGTGGCGCCGACGTTCCCTCAGGAAGCTGACCAATCAGTGTACCAAGTGCGGCCAGAAAATACTTGTCTATCAAATGGAAGCACATCGTTTGATCTGCATGCGCAAACGCAAACGTTCTTAATTCGAATTTGCAAAATCTCGTCATTTGCGACTGGAATTACTTACAATACAAAAATAATAATATTAATATTCGTTGTTCTTAGAAATAGTTTTTTTTTTTATTTACTTTTTGGATTATTTTTTGGTACAATTTGCATTTATGTTTTGTTTCCATTAATCGAATTTTTGATTTTTCTTTTGTTAAACCAATATTGATCTCTTGCAACTGATGTCATATATTTGAAAAGTAATCTATATGAATATTATAAGATTCTGCCAAAATATCGTATATTACCCCTGTCCGATTAGCGTGCGGCTAGCGTTGGCCAACGCAGGTCAAACAGGTCAGCCAGCGGCAAGAGGAGGCGGACACTCATCGAGAGCGTATCCACGCGACAATAACTCTTCACAAAAACTATCCGACTGTGGGCGGGCATTGGTCTAATTTTGTGAACTGACATATCTCGGCTCCAAGACATTATGGCCCTTTTGGCGGCTGTGAAAATGTAAAACGATTGCTAAAAACGGTTTCTGAGTTTTCCTGTCTGTCCTTTGGTGTCTTCAGGCGATGACTTTGACGACTACCAAGCAGCTGGTCCAAAAGCACAGGGTTCGTGAAGCTGCCTAGGTTTAGTGGAGCGCGCTGATGTTGATAACGCCCGAGATCGCGATCACAATATGAAGCTGACCTAAGGAAAGAAAAAAAAATATAAATATAGTTTAAAATATTTGTTTACATGTATTGTTAACTTACAACTTTGAAGTAAAAAACAAAAGTAAAATATTAATTTAGATTTACGAATAGTTGGAGTTGGCTGAACGGAAAGATCAGTTGCATAAAAATCGAACCATTTGTCTATCAATGCGTGATTGCCAATGCGCTGCACATTTGTTTAAAAATCAGTGTTTCTATTTGTTTATGTCTTTCGGCGTTTGCGACGCAATATGACACCGATGTCAGCCAACTGGCGCCGATTACTTACGGCATTTTGTTTCGTCTGGCGGCGACTGCTGCTTCTGCTGGAGCTAACTTGTAGACGACCTTGGCAAAATTTAAATTTTGGGAGTTATACTTGTTTGGCTTAATGGATATCCTTAAGCTTTCCTTTTTATTGGAGGGCGTTGTTTTTAAAGCGTCGGACTCGATTTGAACGCATGCGTCCAATTCGTCGATGCTGTTTAAGCTTTCAGTGCTGATCGGGTAATAGATATTTTTTAAATGAAATAAATTGTGGCTCCCTTTTATGTACGCTTATTTTAATTGTATTTAATTTCGTGTCAGCACAATTCGCACAGTCGCCGTTCGTACTTTTTTTTAATCAAATGGCAGCCAACGATTGAGTGTTGCCGTATGCATTAAAGTACGTATACATTCACAAAAAATGCTACATACTACATACATTCATGAAATTCAGTTAAATTAGTGTTGTCAAACCCATACAAAAAAATATCGATATATTTTTATTCACTTTATTCTGCGCAAAGAAGCAGCAGAGAATCAGCTGTGTGCTTTGCTTCCCATTTGGAACCGCGAATCAGTCAAATATTTTGAAGAACCGCTCTTTTGTCGCTACGCATTAAAATACACGATTGTCCAATATGTCTGATGATCCAGACTACCTGTTTGCATTGAAGCTTCAAAATGAAATCGATACCGAATTAATCAATATTGATTTAGACTCGCCCAATGTAAGTAACTGAATGAAACAATTTACGCAGCAAAATAAAAAACTAAATACCCATAATGCCTACTTTGGATAGGTAAAAACCAAAAAAATGTCGGCCAAAGATGAGGACCATCAAATAGCGATGCAGCTGCAAGCAGAATTTGATGCCGAGAATACCTCAAATGCAGATGAAAGTTCTTCCTTTGCAGAAGTTCCTCTGACATCAGACAATATAATTTCGGCGCGCGGTGTGAGCGGCAAGAACGGAGAATACGTAAATATATAGAGATTTTTATTAATATGTTGCACATAGAGCTTACGTTTATATTATCTAGGAGTCCGTTGGCCACGATGACCATTTCTTGGATCAGACACAGAATCTTGTCCATCCTGGATGGGAGCTGGTCGATCCCACTCCAGACATATTCGCCATGTTCGTGCGTTTTGATGAGAAGTTCTTTAATCACCGTCTCAGCGCCGTCGCTGTCCAATGGAGCAAACGTATGTATTCCTGCGCCGGTATCTGCTATCAGCGAGGCAACCGTTTGGGGAAAGAGGTGATTATACGTCTCAGTGAGCCGCTACTAAAGCTGCGTCCACGCAAGGATCTAGTGGAGACCCTGCTGGTAAGTGCATACATATATGTGGAAATAATTATATGTATTATATATATTATATGTATTTCTAAATTATTTGATCTGCAGCACGAGATGATACATGCATATTGCTTTGTGCTAAACATATTGGAGGGTAATGGCGGACATGGACCGATCTTTAAACGGATTATGGGAACGATAAACAAAGTGGCGGGCACTAATATAACCGTTTATCACACATTCCACGATGAGGTGAACTTATATAAGACGCACATTTGGCGCTGCAATGGTATTTGCCAATATCATAATCCTTTTCAAGGCTGGGTGAAGCGCACATCGAATCGCGCTCCCGGTCCCAGTGATCAGTGGTGGTCAAAACATCAGCGCGGCTGTGGCGGCACCTTTGAGAAGAAAAGCGAGCCACAGAAACCAGCTGCCAAATCAAACAAACCAGTTGCAAAACCAGCATCAAAGATATCCAGCGCTTCCACTTCAAACTCAAGCGATGACATTCGCAAGTATTTTGGCAATAAGAAGAAATCTGTTAATTTACTGCCACAAGCGCAACCGCATCTTGGGCTACCAGGCGCATTTCCGCCAACCTCTTATCCTGGTCTATCTAACGAACCATTTGCTAACATTCCGACAAATAACGCCAAGAAGCGTGGCAACATAGTTGGCTTCAAGGATCTATCCAGCGATGGCAGCCCTAGCGACGAGAACAAGGCCAAGCCCAACACCATAGCCAATAGTATGCAGGGTCGGGGTTATAGTCTAAGGAGCATCACCGGTCAGCTCGAGCCGCCAGAAAATGTTAACCGCAACCATTTGCGCGATATTTGGTCCAAGCGTTTTGATAATGGAAATAAACAAACTGAGCCAAAACCAAAGGCGCAAAGCCAAGACAAATCGAGCAAACGTCGGCGCAGCTCTTCAGAGTCCGAAGACTGGAAGCAATTCGAAGAAGATGTTTTCGTACAAGAAGTAAAAATACCAATTATAACAATACCAGATAGCGAAGATGAGGGTGAGCCAGAAATTAAAGTTGTGCCCACAAAACTACAAAACCGGGCAGAAATAAGTAGCCATGATCGCACCATTAATATCAAGCGCGAGGTTATGGAAGAGGAGGGGCTGTACAATGACGACGACATTGTCATGATCGATGATGAGTACGATGAAATGACCGCAGCCGTTGAGCTCTCCGATCTGTCAATTACTGAAGATCTATTTGGGGAGGATACGCTGCTACAGGAATTCCAGCTCGAGAACGATTTGGTTGCTAGCAGTTCGCGTTATCAGTTTAATGCTGCTAACGATATTACCAGCTGTCCCATCTGCTTTGAGAAGATGAAGCGCTGTGAGTTTTCCAATCACCTGGAGGGCTGCAGCATCACCATTAAAGTGCCACCTCCATCGTACAAGGGCTTTTCAAAATTGCCCGGCAACGGCAACAGTGTCAACAATCCAAAATCATCACAGAAACCAAAACGCAAATGCTCAAGTCGTGAGATTTTGAAAAGCGCTGGCTACTCTGAAAACGATATTGAAGCGCTTGATCTCAGTGCGTCTAGCCAATCAGACAGTATGTCACCACAACATTGGCGCTAACGTTCCCTCAGGAAGCAGACCAATCAGTGTCCCAAGTGCGGCCAGGAAATAATTGGCCATCAAATGGAAGCACATCGTATGATCTGCAAGCGCAAACGCTGACGGTCTAAATTCGAATTTACAAAAATTCGTCATATGTGACTGGAATTACTTATAATACAAAAATAATAATAGTATTCGTTGTTCTTAAAAATAGTTTTTTGTTTATTTACTTTTTGGATTGTTTTTTGGTACATTTTGCATTTATGTTTTGTTTCCATTAATCGAATTTTTGATTTTTCTTTTGTTAAACCAATATTGATCTCTTGCAACTGATGTCATATATTTGAAAGGTTGTGCATATGAATATTATAAGATTCTGCCAAAATATCGTATATTAGACTTGTCCGAATAGCGTGCGGCTAGCGTTGGCCAATGAACGACAAACAGATCAGCCAGCGGCAAGAGGAGGCGGCCACTCAGCGAGAGCGTTTCCACGCGACAATAACTCTCGACAAAAACTATCCTGCTGTGGGCGGGCAGACGGCCAAGCAGTCGCCACATATATGCTGCATAGCAGTAGGGTACACAGGTGCCAGGCCCGTTGCACAGCACCAGTTGTGGCCTGTCGCGCCAAACCAGCCAGCAGCTCCAAAGAAGTGACCACAGCGTTGTGAATATGGTGCTCACCCAGCTCTGGCCGACACTGCGACTGCGTGGCACTCGGATAAAATCGTTGTCCTTCGACACAAAAGGCATTGCGGCACGCAGCTGACGTTCTGAGGTATCATCACTATTGGCTACTATGTAAAATACAGGCTGATATTTGTTGTGATATATGTTCTGGTCACGCAGCAGTGCCTGATTTATTTTGCACATTTCAGCGGTGTGGCCGCCAGATCCGAGTATCACATAGGTGGGGTGTGGCGTCTTAGTTGCCGGCGATTTGCTTGTACTCATGATTGTTTCGGTTAGTTGCAAAGATCACTTGGAAAGTTCTTACCAGCTTTTGTTTATGTTTTCAAAATAATCTCTGGTCACACTAAACAAACATTAGTCTAAACCACGACCTGATCTTTACCAAAACCATCTATGTGCAACAGTTATTGGTCAGAAAAGTTATTTATATATAAGCTATTTGCAACTGAGCCTTAAATGTAATTTGCTTATAAGCGTTATAAATGTTGATGGCTTATCGATATTTGGGCATGCCCATTTTTATCCAGGTGGCAGCCCTCTGTTAATACGTGTAGTCGGCGTACATTTTTCTTACGTCAGTATGCATATCAGGATAAATCCGTAAATTTATTTTTAAACTAGATGTTTTGGTTCAATACAGTTAGTGGCACAAAAATATTTTTTGTTTCGTTTATCAATAGAATTGACATTAAAGAATATTTTTATTTTTTTAAATTTAGCATGCGAAATGATACATCTAGATAAATCCCAGAATTATACGCGAGGCGAAGCCAAACGTCGTTCCAATAACGAAGTCTATTGATTAAGAGATGTTTTTATACTTAATGTATCCCATGGCTATAACAAGAACGCCATTTATGGATGCCGAATTGTTTTGCTTTCGATGGGTTGTTGTCAGTTTTTGCACACATTTGAAATCAGCTGTTTAGTGATGTGCAGATTTGAGTAGTGCTGTACGATTTTTTAAATGGGCATATGTGGACCTTTCCCCTTACTTCTTACTATAAAATCTTTAGTCACACTATATTAATAAACAATTTAAACCCAACAAATTAATTATTTTTATTTTGGTTTATTTTGGTGGAATTGAAAGAATGGTGTTAAATTAAACAAAATGCAATCTTGCAGGTAGATTCTTATGTTGCTATTTGCACTAACAACAAGTGAGTTCGCGCTTATTAAGAAGCCCTTAAATTTGTTTCACACATTTCGTTCAACTATTTTAAAAAGGCATCGCGTTGCCATCTAAATATGTCTAAGGATGCACGCAGCGCCTTTGTTGAACATAATTTGAAAAAGCTTGTTAAATGTTTAGTTTGCGACGGCGTAAGTAAAATAACTGTATAAGTGTTTGCATATGTTTGATTTCTGATTTATGCAGACGACACGGTCTCAGAGAAGAACCTTGGAGCAACATGCATTTCACAAGCTGCAAAATGATCGTTCCTTGTCTATCAATAGCCACGAAGTGCGACGATCCCTTGATAATATGATCGAAAGATTTCGCTACGAAAGCATGCCGTGTCAAGCAGACGCGCTGCGTGAGGTGAGCACGCTCATCATGGAACATGACTTGTGGAAGTCGAATTACGTGACGCACCTACGATATTCGATCATCGATTTCCTGATAAGCGTGACCTATGCTCCCATCCAGACGGTGCGACGCAATAGAAATCTGATGGATAAACAGATTCTTGTCTTAAAAACTGATCTCATAAAGGCGCTGACTAACAATAAACTGATGCCCCTGTCTAATCCTGCAGAGGCAGATGTCGATTGGGTAGCACTACTATCAGAAGATTTCATTAATGTATCCTCACTAAGCTCGGATAGCAGCAGCGTAGGTTCTTTTTTATATAATTAACAAACGACATGAAGCTAAACCCGTTTATTTACTTTGCCCACTTTAAAGGATTGGTCTGAGGATGATGCAAGTGTCAGTAAAAAAGAAACATTGACAGAGGTCGACGAAGAGGAGCAGGGTGAGAAGGAGGTGGCGGTGGAGGAATCATCGAGGAAGAACATGCAGGCAGATAGCAGTGAAATGCATGGTTACAGCAGCGATTCCAGCGACAAGTGCCAGTCAACTGATCAGCCGATATCATTCAGTGGAAACCCAAAACGCCCCAGTTGGTGTGAGCTGCCGACACTGCTAACGCTGCAGCCTCCAACAGCGCTGATAGCATGCACCAAATCTATCGTCGGTCCCACTAATGGGTTGATTTTCATGCATTCTCAGTGGTTCCAACAAGCCGTAAAATATGCATGTACAATGGGTTTAACTCCATTCGATAACTTTGCTTTTGCTTATATGCAGCAAATAAATCGACGGAGGCAACGCTTGCTGTTTATGACCACCGAAGAGTCGTTACTGATGCGTGAGATCATCTTAATGTTTTTTATGCCTCTCAGTTGCCGCTACTTTGAGGTGCACCCAGACTCGATGAAGATCAGCGTTCGCAGTGATATTTCTATCCGTAGCGCCAGCAGGGTATGCATATCATAAAAACTAGAAATGTATAGCAATTATGATTCCCAATTGTATTTTATTGTTAAATAGAACACTCTGAAGATAGTGCTGGAGGAGGAGGTGCTGCCAGCCATGCAGGCCATGCAGCAACTGCGACAGATTATAAAAGAACATACCCTGCCCAAACACCATACGCCATACGCAGGGACACTTGAATGCTTTGCTGTGGGGCTGCGCGATCTTATCCAGCCCATCGAGCAGCGTATACTTGCTTGCGAACAGCAAATGGTTGATTGTCGCGCCGGCATTACGGAGTCGTCTCTAACGCTTATTGGCTTTGTGCGGCACATGGATGTACAATTCAAGCAGCTGCAGGTTATCCAATCGCTTGCGGTCAACGCAATTGTTACGGCCCCGCCGCATCTGCAGGGCGCATATCTGCTGTCTTATTTGTTTAAGCACACAAAAATAGACGTGCCGGATCAAAGGATGACAATGGCACTCCTGCTGATCGCAATGAAGCGGTACTGCACCATCATTGACAACTGGTGGCGCAGTGGCCATCGGAAAGACTGTCACCAAGAGTTTACAATGAAATGCAGTGATGATGACAGTGCGGACAGTGCTGTGCATAGCGAAGGCGATCGATTTCTAATAGAGATCGGAAATGATGCGAATCGAATAATATTTAAGAAACTGCGCGACTGCGATTTGTATCAGTTGCTCATGGCGCATGTCTTCGAATCCGAAGAGACGCAAATGCTGCTGGCAAGCTACAATTTGCTTGGTGATTTGATTGTGAATAGCAAACAGGAGGGATCGCTCTACTCGGATCTTATTAAACAGCTCTTTGATGAGCTTAAGAGCTTTGGCAGCGTCACCCATCCAGTTGGTCGCCGGCGTACTTTCTGTGACTTTCTGAAAGATGAACGCCTGGAGGGACAACAGGACGTTGCACTGACACTGCAGAGATGCAGTAAGTTGGGCGAACCGCAACTAATGGGCCTTTTAACGCAGCACCTAAAGCAAGCACAACGGAATGAAGTGCAAATGGAACAGAGCACGCCCCCGCTGCAGGTGCTCGATATAATGGAAGCTCTGGAGCTATGCAGTCCACTGCACCTACCCCAGGTGCTTCCACGTGCACTGAACAAGGTGTTGCGGAAACGCACCGTTCTTGCCAATGTATTTGTGATGCGGTGGTATCGTGAGGATTTACAGCTGGGTGAACATGTACGCTTTCTGCGCCATCTGCTTATGCTGGAAGCTGACTATCTGCTATACCCTTTCTATACGTGGCTCTACCGCAAGATTGAGTCGGGTGAGCAGTGGGCGCGAACATCGGGTCTCACCAAGACCCTGTATACGGTCTTGGATCCTCACTATCCGGGTATGGCCATCGAGGTGTATGTGGAAATCATTTCGCGCATGCGCTCAAAGTCAATTAAAGTGTACGAAGCTCTGGAAGCCATCGAGGTGAAGTACACCAATTCGTTGGCGCTGTCGATTATTGTTACAGAGGAAAATATGAGAAGTTACAATGATATTTGGCGGCTACTTCTCAAGATCAAGTGGGCGGCATGGAAGCTGGAGAATATGCGTTTTATACGGCGGAAATCGAAAGATTTATACGCACCGCTCGATCTGCTGGGCCTGACGGTGCGCCGGCTGGAAATTCTTCGCTTCTGGATGATCAATCTTATCAGCAGCCTGCATACGCATTTCTGCACCCACGTCATACACGCCATGGGCATGCACTTTGAGCTGGAACTGAAGCAGGTGCGCAACATCCGTGAGCTGACCATGCTGCACAAAGACTATCTCTTGCAGCTATCCAGGCACTGTCTGCTCACCGAAGAATTTAAGGACTTTCAATCGGCTCTTAGGCAGACATTTCATTTGGTATTCGTGCTGGACATGGAGTGGAATACTTGCAGTAGCTATTTAAATGATTCGCATGCGCTTAGCATAGATTCGAACTTTTTTAGTGGTGACCCCAGCTCTGTGGACAGCAATACTTCGAATGCCTCTGAAGACAATAGGGACTTTGAGTATCTCGCACTAAGTCAGGTGGGAGAGGTTGAGAACACCTACAAACGTTGCCATCAATTGCTGGCCTCGACACTCACGACGCTTGTCTATAAGGACGATCACAAGATTTGTAAGTGAGACTCATATATATATATTTTGTATATATTATATACCTATTATATTCTGTCTCTTTTACACATTTTTTAACTCTTTCTACTTGCAGTAAGATCTCTGGAATTTGCTCTGTGCTCGAGCGTGCCCTGCTGAATCTATGACCGATTCCACGCACACACACACACACACACACACACACACACGTGTAAAATTAATATATATACATATACATGAAATTTGTGTTTGTTTGCTAAGTAAACAGTGTAATGTAAAGTATTCTATGCTTTTAGCTAACTTTTAAAATAAAATTATATATTCAATGAAATTAATAAATTGTAAACACTATTACATATTGAATTGTTTAACTGAAATGTGTTTGTGTGTTTTTTTTATTTGATATTATTTAAATATTAATTTTATATATATATTCGAAATTGCAAGCAGTTAAGGGGATGATTTTTATGCCCAGTTGTCTTGGCAACCACCGCCGGGAAAAGCAGCAAATCGAAAAAAGGTAATGGCTGCAGTCGCTGAACTAGTTTTTTATAGGAATGGATACCGAGATTAGGAGCAGCAGCAACTACTACAACAATGGCCAGACAAGTACGTAAATATACACAAACATATATATATATAGTCTAAATATATGTATATATATATATATTTAGTGCTGCCGCATCGTTCCAATTTATTGCTGCAAATGCTACTACAGACCAATGTCTACGTCTCCATCATCTGGAGTTTTAGCTATTTTCTACACATGATCATCTGGGTGAGTTAGATAAGCCGAGTGATATACATACATGTTCATGTGTCCCATTTTTTTTGCCGATCTGTTTCAGTCGTTTCGATTGTGGAACTACACTGGCCTGGCTATGCTGCTGGCCTATTCGCTGGCAGTTGGCACTGAATCGCTGCGGCTCTACGCCAGCTACTCAATTAATCTGGGTACTGGTGCGTCAACAAAGTGGTTACTGTTGACGCTAACGCCTTGCGTCCTGCTGCCCGCGTTAGTCTTTCTGCGTCTGGCTGGTACCATGGGTAACTGCTGGCTGCAGTTCATCTCGAATGTGCAGCTTGTACTGATTGCATTGGAGGCACTTGTGGCGCTCATATATTACGCACTGTGCACCACCAAAATCAAGGAGGAGTCGGGGCAACTGCTGATGCTCAAGGCCAAACAACTGTAACTTCAATGTGCACGTTAATGTTTATGTGGATATTGACTTAAAACATAACATCAAATTCTAAATAGTATATTTATATCAGCGTATAGTATATAATGCTATTTAAATAGGCTAAACTAGCAAGCTAAATGTATTTCGATCATCATCACTTTAATCACACTTTGCGCGCATCGTCCAAACTGTGCGCCTTGAGAAGTGCATCGATCCGATCGAGTTGCGCTCGCATTGCGGGCAAGTATTTGGTCAGCACCTCGATATTCTCCTGCTGGACGGCCCCCTGGCCCAGCAGCTGGCTGCGAGTGGGCACCCAACTATAGATGATCTGAACAATAAAACAAAATTCGAAATAGTTAGAAATTCTGCAATGCCTTTCTGATAATTGCACTCTCACCTTGATGGTGCTTTGGACAATGAAGCCGTGATAGGGCTTTAGAGTGCGCTCATAGGCATCCTGCAGATGATGCTTCAGTGCCTCTGTGTTTTGTGCATCGTTGTAGATGTTCTCGAAGAATGTGCAAATTAATTGCAAACCGCGCTTTAGCCATAGCAGCGCAATTGCCGCAAAATCATCCACATTCACATTAGTCACGATCATCTCTTCCAGATATTGATATTTCAGCACATCCGTGCCATAGACTTTGGTTAGTTTCTGTGCCAAAGTTGTGATTATTACATATATGACATATATTTTTAATTGTATTTGCTTAATGCTTACATTTATATTTCCATTCATATCGCTGATTACGGGCGTGAAGAGCTTACCAAAGGTTTCTGTTTTAAAGAATGCGGGTATTTAGATAATACAATTTATATACAATTAATTCATTGCGCTCGATCAACTGGCGACGGATCGAACTGGCTCACCAATAACAGTTACAATTTCCTTTGCTGCATTTAAAAATGCCTGCGTTTCGAGTTTATCAGTCGAATCCGGGAAGCCCTTCAAGACTTTAAATTTTATGCGCGCATCCACCATAGTTAATTGAGTATCTCTACGATCTTCCAGCTGCTGCTCCAGTTGAGCTCTGAAATGACAATGACACACAAGCTTCAAATTTAATAATTATCGCAGGTTTTTCGTGTCTCTTGC
This sequence comes from Drosophila longiperda, assembly GCA_035042125.1. NCBI lineage: Eukaryota > Metazoa > Arthropoda > Insecta > Diptera > Drosophilidae > Drosophila > Drosophila longiperda. The sequence goes on along the minus strand of JAWNLV010000018.1, from coordinate 601,578 downwards.
GATTGTCGCTAGTTCAATATGACTTTAACCTTATATATATATATATATCAATTTTTTTTTACTATATTTTTATCTTATCGGATAGTTCTCTGACAAAAATACTTTGTTGCTTCTATCATAGCATTTTCACTATCGAACTGGTCGGTAAACAAAACCAAAAAAAAAAAAAAAAAAAAAAACCAAATACAGTCTCAAAAATGAGAGTTTTTCGTCGACGCTGCACAGTGTTTAAATAAACGAACTCACGTGATTCAATTCCAGCTTGACTTTGATCTTAAATCAATTTATTTGTTATTTATATATTTTTTTTTTTTTACGTACCTCTAAGATTGCTTCGAGTGTTTCAATGTTGTTGGCTGAGTTTTCTGAAAGAAGCTACAAGCGAAAATGTTGATTTCTCATTAGTTAACTTAAGTGAAATGCTAAAAACGAGTATTATTCATTTGTAGCGTTTACACCACTGTGCAACTATGCTGACAACGCAATAGAGTAACCCATTTGACACAGACACCGATCGATACGTTCTACTCTGGGAGAGTCTGGCTGAAGCACTATCTATTCCATGTCTCTCTCTCAGCTGATTTGCCAGCTCAGCTGAGAGTTCAACTAACAGAAACTCAGTCTTAGTCTCAATCTCAGTGTAATGAGGGGCTACTCTGAAAGCTATTTATCTCGTCTATTTACGTGCGATCATCGAACTTGATAGGTATTCGAGATCCGGTTTCGTTAGTCGATGTTGACACTTTTACAACTGCGCGCATGAATCATCTAGTTGTGAGGACTTTCAGATGTATCCAAACATGAATCAGCATTTACAATATTTGTTGTGTTATCTATAAGCCCAGTCCATTGAGGCAGGACAGCTCTTCTTAATGTGCTGCAAAACTTCTACACTGCATTTTGGGAGTAGACCTAAATTATATCAACAGAGATTTAAAATTGGTTTTCAAGATGCGCTTGATCTTTAAATGATACCTAAGTTCCGTTATGATATTTATATATATATAAAAAAAAAGACTAAATATATAATGTCAAATGGGCTTATAAAACTATTTAACTTTAAACCTGAGTTCGACAAGTTGTCGAAAAACAATAATTTTCTTTCCAATTGCCATATGAATATGAACATTGCTGTAGGTAAATGGTAAAATCTAATTACTTGAGTTATGTAATACTCTGATAATTGAGCATTTAATACGATTTCATTTGTAAACAAATCGTGCAAGTATTCATTGTGCTCATTATCATTTGTCGTACAAACGATAATTAAAAATATCAATCAAAATGTTTGTTTGAATCATATTCGTGAATCATTGAAATTATAAAATTTCGATTTTCAAGCATCATAAAATGAAAAAGGCAAATGGAGATTTTAAAATTAAATGAAATTATGAATTTATGGATTTATGGCATTATCCGATTTAAAGCTCACCGGAATGATAGCTAGTTGGGTACCTTGTCACAGGCCAAGCGTTTGGTGTCGCCGTCAATGGTCAGTACAAAGGCGTAATGGGTGCGCTGTATGGCTAGGAGATGCCAGAGCGCAGGGGGCAGCTGATAGCGATGGGTCTGTTGGTG